>BPMX01000009.1:82201-528819 GCA_019972555.1 Ustilago shanxiensis | reverse complement strand
ACTCACGGCGATGAAGTCAACAAAGGCAAACAAGGTCAGAAGCAATCTACTGCTCACAAGTCTGCCCATGCTGCTCACCCTGACCACCCCAAGCATAAGGGTGAGAAGACTAAGCGTGACACTGAGGATGAGGAGGAGAAGCCAAAGAAGGTGAAGAAGACCAAGCAGAACCATGGTCACAAGGACGGAAACAAGGCTAAGCCCGACCATCCCGCTCATCCTCAACACCCTGCTCATCCAACCAAACCCAACACTCACGGCGATGAAGTCAACAAAGGCAAACAAGGTCAGAAGCAATCTACTGCTCACAAGCCTGCCCACGCTGCTCATCCTGTCAAACCTACTAAGAAGGAACACAAGAAACCTGCTCACAAGCACAAGAGCAAAACTGCTGAGAAGACTAAAGTCACCACCGCTTGATTCAATGATGCTCCTTCGGATCTCAGGTTTCATTTTGTACTTCGATTTGTTCATACTCAATTCAATCTTGCTTCACACTGTCAGATGCTTTCATGCCGAGTGATTTAGTTTCGGTTTGTGTAAGTCTACATGTTCAGATCTTGACCCAGTGCAAAATCGTGAGAAGCGAGATGAAGATCAACATGGAATGCCTAGAACGAGTTATCAAGCAACTGATAAGTCAATTTGCCATTATCATAAAAGAAATCGCACACCTCCCTATGCGGAATTCCACCATACCTAATCCCCTCAGGAGCCGACAAGTACTGTGTCTTCTGCTCCCCTTCCTCCAACAACGGCCTAGTAAATGCCTGCCAAGGGTGATAGTTCTGTACCTTTTTCGTATAGGTATAACTCCTACCCCTAGCTTTCAAATATCCTTTATCCGGGTTTGGAGTTTCCGACCTAATGAAAGCACTAAATGCATCCGCATTGTAGGTTACAAAGTCCAAGTACTGCTGACTGACCTCAATGCCCTCGTAATTCAAACTTCCCCAAACCGACTTAATATCATCACCATGGCAAACCTCAACACCTGTTCCTTCAGCAACACATTTCGGTGGCAGACCAACAGAGTCGGGATAACCAGATTGCGTCTCGTAAAGATAGACTTTCGGGAACTGGTTGCTTCGCTGTGCTAGGTCGACGATGCGTTGAGTAGGGCAGGTGAAGAAGTTGTAAGTGAATGCGTTTGCAACCGTTCCGCGAACAGAGTCGTTGTTGGCAGGGTTGAGGTCAAAGAATCCAGATTGTTCAACTTTCGAGACAAAGTCGGGCTTGTAGAGGGAGGAGAGAGCTTTGTCAAGAGCTGGTTGAGCGTTGGGTAAGGTTTGGTTGAGAAGCGAGTAGACGAAAAGAGTTCCTTCGCCTGAGGTGGTACCTAGAAGGAGGGGAACATTGTTAGGGATGGTTCCGTTGCCAGCAAGGTAGAAGAACTGATCGTCGATCAAACCGTCAGGGGTGGGAAGGAAAGGCTCGATGGAAGCAGAGAACAGAGATGAGCCAGCGACTTTAGTGAGTGCAACGGTGATGTTGTTGGTCGCAGCTGTAAACGCGTTTCCTTGAACAAAGAGTTTAGGGTCTTGAATCTTCTGCAGACATTCAACCATAGCTTGACCGCTAGTGGAGCAGTTAAGACTGGTTGCGACGGAGGGAGCAACGAACTTGGATTGAACGGAGCGATTGATCCAAGGGACCCAAGGGTTGGACAGCATAAATCCGGCACGGAAGAGTCCCTTGGCCGCCGAACTGGCCATGAGTGCCGAAACACTCTGTGCACCGGCAGACTCACCACCAATGGTGATACGTTCGGGATCACCACCAAACGCAGCAATGTGTTCCTTGACCCACTTGAGCGCAAGAATCTGGTCACTGAGACCCGCATTACCGGGAAGATCCTTACCAGAAGCAAGCCAACCAAGAGCACCAAGACGGTAGTTGATCGCCACCACAACAATGTCGGAACGCGAGGCAAGATTACCACCATCGTATGAGTGGAGTGAATTGCGACCAGTGACGAAAGCACCTCCATAGATGGCAACTAGGACAGGCTTGAGGCCCTTCTTGCTGTACGATCCGAGCGAAGGAGTGTAGATGTTCAGATTGAGGCAGTCTTCGCCAACTGGCATTGGGCCTAAAGGTGTGGTGGACTGTACACAAGCATTGCGGTAGCTGGTGGCGTCGAGCACGTTATCACCAGTGTAAGGCTCGGCGTGCATGAAACGCTTGTTGCCGACAGGAGCGTTACCGAATGGAACACCAAGGAAGCGGAAGGATCTTCGATCACGATAGCCGGTGAGAGTGTAATCACCAGCCTGAACAGTGATCCGCTTGTCCGCGCCGAATGTGCTTGCCTCGACATTTGAGTACGGGTTGGCACGAGGAACAGTAGCAGGCGGCGCAGAGTGAGTACAGAGCACACCGAGCTTCTCACCCTCGCTGTAGGGGCGGATGTCACCTCGACTAGCCTTGTAGGCGACGACGTTGTTTGCGCCATCGTCCGTCCAGAATGTGTCCCACCACCCGATGGTGCCAGCATAGCGGAGGTAGTTGAATTGGTCGATCAGATCAGAACCAACGCCTCCTTGGAGAGACCGGTCGAAGGGGAAGAGCTTCTCGCCGATCTGTTCGCAGACCTGAGAAGCGCTGTCAGAGGTGACAGAGTTGGGCAAGAGCAGAGCGCCGGTAGATGCGTTGGTGCTCAAGTCATTCTGGAACAGAATATGGATGGGGCCGACTTGGGACTGCTTGACAGCAGCGCTGCCGGTACCGTTATCGCGTTCAGTGAGGAAAGGCACGGCGCTGACGAGTTGACTGCCGAAGACCAGAGCGCCGAGGAGACCTCGAAGGGCGTTGGAGGAGGACTTCATTGCGAAGGTATTGACCACGATATCTCGATATGGTCACTACGCCAGCGATGATGGTGAAAGGAAGGGTGACCGGGGCCAAGGACAATCAAAGTATATAGCAATATTCGTAGCGGTGGAAAACAGACCTCAGCAATGCTGGAGGGAAGGACACCTTCGGAAGCTCTGGCGCGAGAGGTGGGATGCCCGACGACGTTGATCCAGATAAGGAGGAGTCGATGAGAGGCACTTGACGAGTGCGTGATCTAGATGCAGCGGGACTTGTTCCGTCTCTTGGTTGCCGGCGGCTGATTGGAGCTGAGCAGGTTCAGTGTTTCACTACACCAGGTATCCTGGTAAGACGAGGCAGCGTGTGAAAAGGAAGAGGGACTGTCACACGGAGCCACTCTAGAGGCGCTGCTACGCTAATGAAGGGGGGAAGGGAAAGAACGGAAGGAGATGGTATGAGACGGTGAGGAAGGGAAAGGGAGAAAGTGAAGGTGGGCTGGGGAACTGGAAGGCTGGGAGGCTGGGAGGCTGAGGAGGTGGCAGATATTTAACGAGAAGGCAATGCAAGCTGCATTGAATCACGAAGACCTGTGATGAGGAGATACGGAAGATGAGAAGAGAGACGCTTCGGTCATCATGGAAATGAAGAGTTCAAGGGTATCAGAGGGCAGCTCCCGTCATCTAGAGGACAGGAGAATGCATAGCCTCGAAGTAGGGAAGCAGAGCGCGGGGGGAGATGGCGGAACTGGAAGGCCGGAATAGCACATCTCGGCAAGGCGACAAGACGCAAGGGTGCGAGGGAGCATGTTTTCTGTTGCAAAGGAACAGAACACCGCGGAGGACAGAAGCGAAGAGGAGGAGGAGCAGGATCATCACATCGAAACGGGCTAGTTCCCTTGACGGGGCCATCTCTTGGAAGAACGAGATCAAATAAAGAAGACAAGGGTCCGTGCCGATTGATGCTCTGCAAGCCAAGCGTTACTGTAGTTCAGGAGCTGAGTAAGAAGAGATAGAGAGAGAGTGTGGAGTCGTGAGAAGTGAATTTGCTTGTCCAGTAGCGAAGCTGAATGCAAAATCAAATTAAAAATGCATGGTGAGACACACAGATCCGCAGTTCAACCTGCGTCTGAAATCACATCATCATCGTCTCTCTTGTGCGCTGAGTTTGCCCTAGCTTGATACGTGCACATAGTAAGTGTTGGCAAGAGGATCGAGACTAACTTAAGCTAATGAGCTGTGATCACAATACTCATAGGCACGGATGAATGACGCCGATGAAGGGTGGGCGTTTGTGAGTTCCGCGGTACAATACAAGCCAAGAGGGCTCGAACGGGATGAATTCAGATCTTCTCGCCTTGTGTTGAGAGGACTGCAATCCAAGGTTGACTGCATACAATACACATTGGTTCATGCGATCACAACGCCATCTGATTCCTCAATTCAGCAGCCGTGATCTGCAACCTAAAGCCTGAACACGAGGAGCCGCGTAGATGAACGTCGATCCCACGCCTCTTGAGCATGACTTGCCAGTCCTTGGTGGTTTCCGCCTCATCTTCATGATGACGATCCTCAATCTCTCCAAAGAGGCATGAATCGAGGTGCATGGCTGCTGCAACTGTGCGTGGGAAAGACCGTGGGTGCGACTCTGAGTAAATCATTTGCAGACAATCTGATCTGATTCTCTTCTCGGAGCAACACAGAACCAAGCAGAGCCTCAGCGGTGACAGTACAGGAAGCATCGTCGAGGTGACACAGATGCCATTTCGCCGGTACACCTTCGAGTAAGAAGATAGGGCAGGAGCAGCGCACCGGTCACTCTAGGTACCGGCTCCGGCTGAGATGGTCCGAGTAGATCAGGGCGACAAGTCAGACATGTGGCAAGCGAAAGATCATTTCTTCGCCGTTTCTTTGACGATGGACACAAAGAGTTGGCGAAAATGCGGGGAAAGAGAAGCCCTCGAAATGTTGCAACACGAGCTCGGTGGACCGGCGGGACGCAAACACTTCTGCTTCAGATTCAAACACCGAGTGGCAACACCAAACGAGCGGAGCAAAAATGTACTGTAATGGTGACAGGCACATGTGACACCTTTTCACTCAAGGCTGTGTTGGTAGATTACCGAGCCAGACAAGGCATAAAGCTGTTGCGAAGGTCATGAGGTCAAAGGCAAAGACTTGCATACGGCTGACTTGCATACGGATCTTTGTCAACCGTTCCTTTCGATTCCCCGCACTTTTCGCTTGTCGTACAGTAATGCAGCAGCAGCAGCTCCTCTCACACTCACTCTGTGTGACCTTTTTCTGTGTTCCAGTGATTCGGCTGCCGGCGAGAAGACATCAATTCCGAATTCCGCAAAATATTCGCTACAGTTTGCTTCGGTCTAACATAAATCGAAGCGTGGAAATCGGCCACGGTTTGATAGCTTGGCTGAAGCATGCAGTTGGTTCTTGCACAAGTTTTGCTGCTTATGACTGCAAACACATCATTGATTTCACACTGTTGTCAAATATCAGCAAGCCCTTTCGACTGCCAACGTCAGATGATTTTCATCGATCTCATGCAAGAAAAGCTTGGTTTGGCGCAATAGCAAGGGTAGGAAAGACCTATCATTGAAGGGTATATGCGACATGTCTTCCATGATTCCGCAGCGGGTCGAAAGGATCCTCGATCTCGCTGCTATAGAGTACACGGAGACGTCTATTCGAAAGAGATGCTCGAAAGACCACCTGTTCCACCGGGGACACGAACACGTCGAGTAGGTCGGAAGCCATTGTTCATCACTGCATCGTTTCGGACACCTTCGTATACGCCAGCCTTCTCTGCGCTAACATCATCGTAGAAATGCGACTCCTTGGCAACATTGCCGCTCGCAGCACGTCTAGCTGGAGCAGCGCCAAGAGGTTCGAAGCCATCGTTTGCTGGTGCGGGTGCTGCAGTTTGAGCGGGTGCAGGTGCGGGCGCACGACGGACAGGTGCAGGTGCAGGTGCTCGTTCCTCTTCATCAGCACCGCTTCCAAACAGCGCTGAGACCTGGGCAGAGCCACCGCCAGGAAGCTGACGAACCTTACGGCTGGGTCGGAAGACTTCGCCCGAGCTAGTGTAGACCACGTTGGCATTCTCTTCAGTCTGTGCTGGTGTGTTGTCGATGGATCGCTGAGCCTGCGAAGATTGCTGGACGGGCGCCGAGGCAGGTGCAGCAGAAGAGCCGGTAGATGGACCGGCCTCGTCTGAGACGGTGAGCTTGCCGATGGTGGCGTACTTGGGCAGCTTGGAGAGTTCGGTGAAGTTGGGACCGACGTGGACGTTGTGCTGCTTGAGGAACACGACAAAGTCCTCCTTTGTGAAGACAATGTGGTGCTTCTGAGGGAGGCAGCCTGACAAGACAAAAAGCAACGTGACACGTCAAGGGTCAGCAACGATCATTGAACACAGGAAGTATCGCCTCACGATCCGGTGATTTCGAAGATTCACTCACCAAGGTGGTAGGCCCAGTCCTTTGGATTGGAGTTCTCCTTGTCGAAGTTGGGGTTGGGAATGAATGAAGTCATGTTTAAGATTTTTTGCGTCTTGAAAGATACCTGAGATGGATGTCGAGATGATGGAAGACAAGAATGCGCAAAGAAGCAAGTTACACAAACTTGCGCTATTTCTGCACTGGAGAAGTCCCCAAATTTGAGTGAGTGAGGCTCGAGGCTCAATTCTTTTTCTTTTTTTTGGTGTGTTGTTGTGTTGTTGTCTGGCCGACCCTGAAGCGAACAAGCTGTCCTGCGCGTCTGGCGCGTCTCGGCAAATTTTAAGTTGTTGTTGTGTGGACTCTAACATCTTTCTCAAAAACCGTGATTTCGCCGCCTTCATTCTTCTCTTTTTTACGAATAGTTTCCTTTCTGAAGACGAGCTTTGGACACGTTTAAACGGGAAAGTCTACATCATGCAAAAGTCACATACGTTCTGTGACTTTGACCCGCATTCACCTTGATCGGCATTGCCGCTTCTAGCCGGAGACAGAGGGAAGTTGAGCTCGACACACATCTCCTTGCCTGTCTGGAGAGAGCCAAGAGAAGTCATGGCGCCAGACAAGATTAACCTCGGTCTGAAGTCCGGCGTGTAACGGGTGAGCTTTTTCGTTGATATCACATTGTCCCTTGGTGTTGATCTCTAGCCAAGGTAGCCATGGTGGCAAGTGCTTACACTAGCTGGAAACACGATGCACATCCAAGGAGCAAGAAAAGGAAGAAGGAGAGTAAATCAGAGAAGAGGAAGAGGTCCCTGCATTTCATCTCTGTCGGGTGCTTCCCGACAGCTGCTACTGCACCAATCCGCCTTGGCGTAGCGGAGAGAGGGTCCAAGTACTGATTTGTTGCTGTTCTTTTGATGCTTTGACCTCAAAGCCTCAATCGTCTGACTGAATCCGATACATGCTGTAGAGGTCAGGCGCCGAATTCCTCTGAAGCAGGCGCGTGCACGTATGGTCCTGTACTGTATCAGTAGTTTCATGCGCCTTCACTTTAACGATGACTTCCGTGATTGAAAGTCAACTCGGACCCTTTCTTCTCTCATTCGCATACAGTACATCTCGCCTTGTGGAGTAGTAGCCGATAGACGCAAGGTGCATCTGTTCGGATCGTCCCAAGAGACCGTGCTGCACAAGTCCCGTCCCTTTTGTTCTTGATGGGGGATCATCTCCTCTCACAAGATGGCGCTTCGCCACTTCGACTTTCTGTTTCTTCCCAGAAGGAGAGAGAGTGAGAGAAAAAGAAAGAGAGAGAGTGACGCACAGGCCCGGGACGCCATCAAGCCATAGATAAGCTGCGGAGCGCATTCATACTGCTGTTGTCACCGCTTCTTGCTCATTTGTATGCTTTAGCTCTGTGACGGTGGGCTCTTGCACCTTTAACCTAAACGTACCATTCAAGTTACTGTCCTGAAACAAATCCGCGATTTTACGGGCGCTTCACCAGCTTCGAAGCTCAGCCTGATCCTGTGTGTCTATAAAGACGACGTCACTTCTGTCGGTATCGTTCCCACGCACACCCTCACACACTTGACATTTCCATTCCTCTCTTTTCTCTCTTGAGCCCAGCATCCTCACTCCGATTCCTCATCTCCCCTCCCGCTTTCGGAATTGCTCCGCCGCAGTTCATATCAAACCTTGTTCCAGAGGTCTCCTGCCCTTTGTTCACTTCAAAGCAGCATACAATCTCCTCGCGCAGGCCACATAGGCCCCACACACACAAGTTCGGGCAACCAGCAACTGAAGGAAGCGCTTGCCTCTTCATTCACTGGACTGATTGTTCAGCAGCATCTTCATCTCACTCTCAAAAAAGGCTGCGCTTCGGTGTCCGTCTCACATTTTGCACCCACCAACGCGCATTTGTTCGGGCTGAAGCTCTGTCGAGAAAAGGATCTATCTCATCAACCGTGTCGACTTTGCAGTTTCTTCTCGTCTCCTATCAATCATGCTACACCACCATCTTCCTCGCCCTCTGCATCACGATCCCTTTCATTTCTCCAGCAGTCCTGAAAGGATGGCGGCGCGACCTTACGTCGCCACACGTCCTAATCCCTATACTGTCAAATCACAAAACACACTTTACACCTCGCTGCGCAGCACATCTCAGCCACTTGTTGTTGATCCGCAGCTTAGCTCACCAACCTTCACCGCGTCCATTGCCAACCAGGCCTGGACCGTCGAAAGTCTCTACAGCTCCTTGGAAGCTGCCAACCGATCGCCACGATGCTCGTCGAAGCCGCAGTTCACACCTGAAAAGCGGTATCCTGCGCTCACGATGGTCAAACCAAAACCACGTCCCCCAAAAGCGATGACCCTCAGCGCAGAGCTAGCTGCTGCCAAGCGCCTGAGTCATGTCAAGCCCACACCGGTAGCTACCGAGAAGAGACAGAGGCGGGGTGTTGAAGCTGCTGAAACTCCAACGAGGACAACCAATGGTATCGTTGCCAATGCCGATACTCCTCGACCCAAAGCTTGCAGACGCTCAGTGTCGCCGGCGCCTTCGTCTTCACCACCTTCTCCGACGCCAGTACGCCGCAACCCTCCGACGAGGCCGATACTCGAGGTGCCTAGAATCACGCTTCGCCCTCCGACTCCCGAGCCTGAGCCCTGTCTTGAACGTCTTCTCAAAAGGAAAGCAGAGGACAGCGTCGACATTGACGAGTCGACAGCACCGCTGTATAGCAGCTCCTTGCTCAAAGACTTTGCTGCCGATCTTTCCAACATCCAAGACTGCATCGACGCGGTGCTTAGCAAGTACTTGACCGCCCGCAAGTGCACACGCCCCGTCAACATCGAGCTTCTCCGATACCTCACGACATCTATCTGCAAACTGTATTCCTTTGTCGAAGAGCCAGAATCCGAGCTTGGTCTTGCCACGTTCCGTGCCATCAGTAGCCAGGTGTTCAGACATACCATTACTGGCTTCTTTCACTTGCTCGACGATGCACTGGCTCCTTACGCCACAGCATCAAGCCTTGCCCTCGTCTCGGCCAAAATCTTACAAGAATTTGACACAGCGACCGACTACTGCTGTCGCTTGTACAATGGGCCAAGTCGTGCTCAGAAGAGACTCAAGCACGGTCAAATCTTCTTGAGAGTGCTCAGCGAGGAGCTCGACAAAATTTTGGAGCGCGGTCTCGCACTGTCTGACTCGCGTAACAAACTTGCTCTCCCCGGCAGTGGGTCGTCTAGCTTTGCAGATTTCACTGGTGAGTGCACGGATGAACTCGAGAAGCCCGAATCATCCTCCTCCTCCTCCTCCTCGACAACAGGTCTGAAGTTCTGGGAGAGACGAGCCGAGTGGGTCAAGCAGAAAGCACGAGAAGGCGATGAGCGCGATCAATTTGTGGGCATTGATGTGGTCAGGTACATCGGGGAATTGGCCCTTCACAAGGTTGTTGATACTTCGGTCTTATCCAAATGGCTCGACCGCTTTCTTACTCGCACCGTGCATCTTGAAATTCCTTCCGCATGGGAAATTGAATGCGCCTGCGCGCTGCTCATCACGGTGGGTGAGATGTTGGATCGCGAGCCGCATTCGACGCAGGAGTCTGTAGTCGGATCGGCAGCATCTGAGCACGAGACAGCAGTTGAGGAATCTGCTTCATACTTCCGTAGCTCTCCAAGAAACGACGAGGTGGCTGCAGCATCCACCCGTGAAGACAGAGAAGGTTTCAGATGCCTACAGGCAACTATGGAGAGAATCGACTTTCTCGTTGCCCACGCTGAAATCAGCGAGTCGGCACGCGAATGGTTGATTGAAGTGCAACATCTGCGACAGAATGGCTGGGCTCGCGGGTCGGACTCAGACTCGAACGATGACAACCTCTTCAGCGACTAATCCCTCCTGTATTTGTAACATGATTTGTATCTTGTTCATTTTGCATCTGTCATCTCAGCCTCATGGCACCTTTCTCTTGTGCAGTCTTGCTTTCGAGGTTTCCTTATGGAGCCGATGTTTCGTTCTGAGCGTTGCAACAGGAGCAGCACAGCAAAGCGGAATAACTTTTTTTAGTGGCAATATGTGCGGTGTAACAAATAACAAATTTCCGATCTCGTAACATTTGTGTCGGATCCGAAACTTGAGAAGCTTTTGATGAGACATTTTTTTGGATTCAAGGTTTCTTGCAACACCATCTGAGAAGACTACCTCTTACCTTCGTGCCTCCCGTTCTCTTGTCAGCACCGTCCTCCCTTTGGTACAACTATCACATCGTCTACATATCACCATGTCATTGCTGCGCAGTGCCGTAGCGCGTCCACTTAGAGCGGCTGTCTCGGCCACGCCCTCTCAGCGAATCGCCCTTGCCGGACCCTCTCCCGCCTCTAGCGACATCAGCATGCTCTGCCGCACCTTCGCCTCCACCTCGCTCCGATCTGCAGACAAGCCCCCGTCTTCAAAACCAACCACATCTGCCACCTCTACCTATACAGCCATTCTCGACTCACTCACTGATTCCTACGAGAAGACGACCCGGGGAGCTAGCCGACACTCGCGCCCGGCTGACGGTCGACGCGGCTATGTCGAAGACCTCGAAGCCGACTGGGCAAATCGTGCAGTCTACGGAGAAGCTTCCTGGCCAGCAACACCTTTCAGTGGACGAAGTATCCGTGTCACTCCTCAAGCTGATCCTTCGCGTGCGTACGCCCAGCTCGCAGTGCTGCTCAGGAGGAACAATGTTCGACAGGAGTTGAGGTTGCAACAGAGGTACGAGAAGCCTAATGAGGAGAGGAGGAGGAAGAAGTCGGAACGACACAGGAGAAGGTTTGCGGATATGGTGAGGAAGAAGGTTCAATTGGTGATGGCTATTAAGGCTCGTGGTGCTTAAGGAGCTGGCGCTAAATTCGGAGCAGATGCATGTTCGACTGGCCTTTCAGCGACGAGGCATTCACAGGCATGCTTGTTTCTTGAAAAAACTACCCGAGAAGTTTCGGACCACTCGAATGAGATGATGAAGCATCACAGAGAGCATAGATTTCCGCAAGCCTCCGCCTTCCTTATCATCTTTTTCAATGTATTTGTATCATCAACAAAATCTAAGCATCTCGCCAACCACTGCTGCTACCCTGTCAATCCCGAACAGAAAATGCGATCGCAAAGGACGTACAACGCCAACATGTGCATCTGACTTCCAAGCTGCATTCGATAAATTTCTGAGGCGCACGTTTCTTGAACCCACTAGATCACAAGATGAGTGGGGTCGTTGATCTGGCCATTTCAACCAATCACCTACTCTCAAAAGCCGAATCGCATTCATCCTGGTCAGCCGTACGACAATCTCCCTTTCCAGACGATTGAGCAGGCCGAGAAAGAGCATCTAGCATCAAAGTATGAAGTGACCGGCTGTCGTATTGGCAAATGAGAGATACAAAGCATTCGGACTATCGCGCTTCATTTAACACCAAAGGTTGTTCGCGAGCAAGTCAATAGTGCAAATGAAGCAATGGGATGCGGAAGTTCAAAGATACACAAAGCACGTTCGTCGGTGGTTGTGGGGGCGGTTATGGCGTTTCGCGAAGATTGGAGTTTTTTCCCACTCAACGATCGGGTCAAAAAGGTTGGTTACGCATGGCGTTTGGGAGCAACGGAATGCGGGTTCGAGAGATGACGACGTAGGGTGGAGGGTCGGATGTTGTTTGCCGATTCGACGTCGATAACATCCGGACGAGTACTTATACTGATGCTGAAGTGGCGGTGAAGTCTTAACCCTCACTGAAAGCAGGGTCTAGCTTTCGACAACGTCGACACTTTTATGTTTTGCACCATCGTCCTCAAGCGAAGCCGACCACTTGAAAAGGGTCCGCTTGTCTGAGCTTGATCTCGATTGCGATTTGCGAATCAATTCCTGGAAGCAGTTCAGCTTTGACGAATGAAAATGTCGCAGGACGCAGTCAGCCTCCTTCTCATCGACACGCATATCACTGCTCTTCTCACTGGAGTGGTCATCGGAGGTGAGTTGCGCTATGCTCAAATCTTCTTCATGGTATGTAAGAGTAGATTCTGAACCCAGCAAGGTTGTTGCCGTATCAATCTTTAGAGATCCTCTCATTCATCTCCTTCGACATCCGTCTAGTCCAAGCCATGATACGTCGTCGTCTACTCCGACCGATGCCACTGGCCTACCTAATCGCACGCTACGCTCTCCTCATCGGTCTATTACTCCTCGCTCTCTTTACTCTACCCATCTTCCACGGTCATGCGCTCGGCTACACGGTGGTCCACTGGACACGACTCATCTTTATGCCTCTCAACTTTGTCGCCACTTCCGCCGTGCTCGGTTACCGCGCCCTTGTTATTCACTACGAACGTCTCCGTCCGATTTCTCTCACAATTCACCTTTTGCTCGCTGCAGAACTCATCGGTGGTATCCTAGTCGTCCTTCTCGCCGTCGTGGATCCAACTGCAGTCGAAACACATCCGAAGATCAGTCCAAACGCAGTCTATGTTTCCCCCGCATGGATTGGCGCTCCGTTGGTGATCGCTATAGTGATTGATGCGATCTTCACACTGATTGTGGTGATACCTATTTTAGCACAGAAGGAAGCACCGAAGAAGGGAGAGGTGGTTCATATGCTTTTATCGGATGCTACATTTTTCGGGATCTTTTCGATAGTTGTAAAAGCAGCTGCGATTGGATGTACAGTTCCAATGGCGGCGAATAATACACTGCCGTATACGCCGGTGAGGGTGGCAAATGTAGCAAGTACAATTTTTGCATGTAGGATATTTAGGAGTCAGGAGGCTTTTCTGCAGCTGCATAGACAGAGAAAAGCAGAGCCGAGCTTGAGGGCGATAGAGCTGGAAACTTTGCCATCGGCGGAAGAGGGAAAGGAGAAGGAGGAAAGGGATATTGAGGAGGGAAGGGGAGATGGAAGGGGAGGAATGCAGAAAAAGCGATCGAGTGAGTTGGTAGGGTGGAAACCGACAGTGACTTTGACCGACTGCTGTCCAGAAGCTGCGGCAGGAGGACATATGCTGCAGGAGGAAGCATCCGTTAGGGATTCACAGACATAGGAACCAGCGAAGCAATGTACATCGTCATGATGACCAGCCACTATAGACGTTTCCTTTCACTTGGAGCAAGACGCATAGCGATGCTCTTTTGCAAGGAGCAGAGTGAACATTAGGGGGCTCAGATCTCCCTCCCCGATACCTGCTGGGGAAAAGATGATCATATCCGATCATATGTGAACTTGTTTTTGAACACCCTTTCGGTTGTGAGACCGTCATGCTTTCAGGATTGCAAGATGTCCGGTGCCTGAAAATCGCGTACCGCTGAGGGCTAAAATGTGGGTTCGGCATCTCGGCACGGCCACGTTTTTTTCTTGTTGATATTTTTGATAGCGTAATGCCTCGTGAAGGTTATTGTTTGAGCTCGGATATGCTTCGGTGAGCGATGCGATGCAAACAATATCATACTAGCTCAGTACGTTGATGTCTCATGCCTGCACCTTTCAGGCCGGCGGTCGACTGCGGCTAAAGAGAGGGGAGCAGCACTCCATTGAACTTGATTCATGCATAAGCAATGAGGTTTAACCCGTTGGACTGGTTCAAACACCCTCGACCCTTTGGCGTGATGTGGCTGGTGGATTGAAGAAAGCGTCTCATGCAAGCTGCAGCTGTACTTGCTAGCGTGGCGGATCATAGGTCCGTGCTGCTGTAGTTAGTGTGTGTGTGGCCCCTTACAACGTGGCAGCCGAGATGGGTTCAGAGGGGATGGCATGACGTTGCAATTCCGACGACTGTGTTCGCTCTACTGTACGGTGCTGTACCTGACCTTACTTCTGCAGTAAGCTGGCAGTGAGCAATGAGCAGTGGGCTGGGAGTTCAGTAGCGCTTAAGAACAATAAGGATCTCATTGTCGAGGGGTCTACAACAATAACGATCTCAATGTCGAGGGGTCCTTTTGGATCACGGAGGCTGATCGTCGGAAATGCGAGGTCGGGAATTGCAGCCGACGTGCATCACGCTCCCGGCGGTTGGACAAATTAGAGATCATCGAATCAAACGCGCACACAACAAGATGAGGAAGCAACAAAAGGAGCAAAGCAATGCATGATAAGATCTCAATGGCAAAATAAACGATGGCAAGCGATGATCTAAACTGGTTCTTTCAAAGCATATCCGACCGTACTTGCAAGAAGAGTCACTGAATTGCATTCGTTCTTGAATGGAGTCGATGTTCATGTCATGCTAGAAGTCGACATCATAATTAAGACTGGCCAATATGCAGCTGTGTTCTGCAGCGACATTCATGCGCTGAAGCTAACAGTTGACTGCTGTGAGAGACATGCTAATATAGGAGCCAAGGTCTCGACCAAGATCGCAAGCGAGCAGCGTGGCTAACACGCCAACAATGGTAGCGTGCAGAATTCACTCAATCATTAACGAGAGGTGCCGGCATTTGATTGCATCCTTCAGGCTGAAAGAACCCTTGGCCCACCGACTTGAAGCAAGACAAAGTAACACCGAATGGCTTTACTACTATCTGGCAAGCGATCAAGACAAGAAAGAGTTCTGAGAAGAGAGCTCTTGAGTCTGGGTGTCGGAGTTTAGGCCCGAAGATTGAGCTGCATCCACTATACTGATTGCTTAACGCTTTCCAGCTGCCTAAACGGCTCTTTTTCAGCAGACTAAGTTACGTATGCATGATATGACATCGAAGCAGCATCCGATCTGCGTCGGTTCAGCTCTTGCAGGCGTGAGGCGGTCTGATTGACTTGCCCTCATCTTGACCATAGTGGTAAAATCATGGCGACTGAGACAACATACAGCCCAATCAATGATCAATGCTTAGCTAGGACGGATCGTGAGGTGCAGGAGGTGACAGAAGGCGGCGCGTGCTTTGGATTGCTTGAATCACTGGCGAGATCAGAGACTAAGAAAGAAGAAGACGAAAGCTCGCGTGCCTAGTTAGTTCGCTTGTCACTAGAATCTAGATACTAACTCGGTTCCTGGGCTCGAAGCAAATTGAAACCTCCTTCTGGATCAACCATGCTGGAGCGTGTCTGATTGTCAGACCAGACTTGCTCTTTCGGTTTCTAGTGGTAGAGCGAAGACAATGGAAATGGAACAGGCTCGAGTTCGACCGGATTCCCGCGTGTGTCTGCAGCAGCAAAGACCCACACACACCCACACACACACACGCAAAGCAGGAACACAGAATGCACGCAAGCCACTTTGTGTAGACTGATCCGCTGCCCCGAATTCCTCTATTTCTTCACCTTTTCTTCGTGCCAATTCGGGGGCAAGAGGTGAGAGCATTTCGGGGCTCTTCACTGGTTATTGCCGAAACGTGGATGCAGAACATACAGCTGAACCGCCTCTCTGTTCTGTTTCTGGCGCCAACCCGAACATCGGTCATACCGAAGAAACACACTGCACTTCAGTGGCATCTGTTTGCTGCATATCACCTTGATTCAGTTCGGGCTCAAACACGACATTCGGTGCCATTTGCCTTTCCCTGCCCTGCTTGAAATTAAGCTTGCAACTGTGACTGTGCTTGAGGATCCACAAAAGTGTCTCCATTCGGAGAGTTACGTTGCAGCTTGCATGCTTGTCCGTAATTGTGTGCCAGTGTGTGTGTGGTACATCAGGGACAAGGGCAGCTACTGTAATCACCGGCCCCTACCAATTCTGGATTCTCTGTTCCTTCTCCACACACGCACAAGCACACACAACCAATCAGCACTTCATACAGTCGCATCAACGCATCTTTATCAACGACGTGCACCCTTKCCCTTGCCCTTGCCCTTGCTCTCGCCCTTGCTCTCGCCCTTCTTGTGTCTCAAATCTTGTCCACTATCTTCCTCATCTGCCTTCTCCGTCGCCCTGATCTCATCCTTCCTTCTGCCCAACACCCTCACCATCCTCGACTTCGAATCTCATCCATCCGACCCTACTTTTCTTGCCAGCCATCACCGAACCGCCTCGATATTCCCCTTCCTCACGCAGACACTCATTCACACAAATCGCTATCTATACCTTGGCTTCGTTCTTTGGCAACATCTTCGCTCGATCCTTTCCCCTGGCGTTTGCGCTATTTCAGCTGTTGGACATCTAACCTCGGTCTTTCGCCGAGTAACATCTCATCAGGCCGACCTCTACCTGATCATAGCAGCCTAGGGCTCCGTTCGTGGTAGCAACGCCGAAAGAGATTATCGCCGTAACAAGTAGCAGCGCCTACCTTCCTCCCACAATACCTCCGCTCTCAACAAGACCGTTGGGAATGCAAATCTCGGCATCTGGTTAAACGTCAACGAGGCTGCTTTCGGCGCCGCGCTATACCCCCTCAACTGTCTTCCGGCACGATCTTGTCCATCAGTACGACCCTTTGATAGCGTCTGCAACCTTAATACCACACAGGGCTGGCCAGAATCAGCCAGTGCTTGTTACACGCCAACAAGCCAGACCTACTCCTTAAATCGCCAGAAACAGCAAGATGAGTGACTCTTTCAACTTCCAAACATCCTCGTCCATGGATATTTCGGGCCAGACGCCTTCGAGCTCGACGGGTACACCCAACAGCCGAGGCACAAAGCGCAAAGATTCTGACATGGAACCCGCCATGAAGCACGAATCAAGTCCACACCAGACATCTCAGATCACCCATGAGAGTCCCCTCAACTATGCAAGCGATGCGCCCAACGGCAAGGACGCTTCCGGTACGGGCAAATCAACCCCTAACTCCGCCGAAAAGCCTTCGGGCAAGCGTATCAAGACGGCGCGTGCCTGCGATTCGTGCCGTCGCAAGAAGATCCGCTGTGATGTTATCGACGATGGTGGTCCGCCCGCCGGTTCTATCAACAACGGCAACGGCGGCTTGGTTTGCGCTCACTGTCGACAGTATGGTTTCGAATGCACCTTCTTCCTTCCTATCACAGAGACCAGATTCAAGAAGAAGTATCAAAGGGAGGCCGAAGAAGCAGCTGCAGCAGCTGCTGCCGTTGCAGCCGCCTCTGGCGTCAGTGGTATGATGCCGGGTGCAGTACCCGTGCACGCTGGAGCATACGCCGTCGGCCATCCCGCCTATCCTGGTGGAATGGTCGCGCAGCCATACATGGGCGCTCTCCACAACCCGGCCGGCTTTCATGCCATGCAGGCGATTCCCACACAGCAAAGGTGGGGTGGCGCACCTGCGATGCCATCGCACGCACAGGCGGCCGCACAAGCCGGTGCTCGACTGCAAGCTGGCACTCATCTTCAACAGCCGCAACGAAGGAGCCCTTCACGCACGCCGCCTCCCGATACCCGCGTTTTGGGTCCTACCTCGATTGCCTACCTCGTCCATTCGACCGCTTTCATTCCAGGTGCCGCCATCGAGGCTCACGATATCAAGCACAACCAGACCTTCGAGGTGGGAGCAAGCGGAGATGGCATCATCCGCTTCCATCGTGCACGCAGAGGCGTTGGCGCCTCCGAGACCGGCAAGGCTGGTTCCACTCCCGTTGATCCCGACGAGGAGGAGGTCACGCGGATACCCGAATCGATCAAAGGTCGTCTCGCTGGCGACGTTGCAGAAAAGCTTGTCAACACCTACTTTGAAAAGATTGCAACTCTCTTCCCTGTCGTTACCAAGTCCGAGTTCCTTCACCTTTCGCCAACACCGCCTCTGTTGCTCTATGCCATCTGCGGTGTATCGGCACTGAGTCGAGAAGTGCCAAAGGAGGTTCTTGGCGCCGTCAAGATGACCATCAACGCGCTCTTCCGCGAGAACGATTTCCTCTCCTCGTCCAACTCTGTTACCGTCCGCGCTCTGCTGGTCATGTCGCTCCATGCAGACTTGCACGGCCCCGCCGCTCTGCAGAGCGGCACGCGCTGCTGGAATCGGACCGGTGCTGCTATTCGTATGGCACAGGACCTCGGTTTGCACCGTGATGCCAGCGGCAAAGATGACTTCTCTCGAGATGCATTCTTCCTCGAGCAGAAGCGTCGAATTTGGGGATGTTGCGTGACAGCCGATCGACTTCAAAGTATTTCGCTCGGTCATCCGATGATGATCGACCTCACGGACTGCGATGTTCGACTGCCCTCGCCGTATGAGATCTTACGATCTTCGAGCGACCTACCCTCCGATCCTTCGACAGACCGACCTTTTGCATACAACACCGAGATGCTTAAGCTCACCATTCTCTTTGGCCGCGTCATGAAGACCATCTATAGCCCAACCGGTCTTATGAATGCTACGGACGAAGAGATCTTGAGCTTGCTGCGCGACATTGATGCCTGGAAAGCGGCGCTTCCAGAGGAGCTTGTCTTCAAAGGTGCCGACTCGAGCGCGTCAGCGGGTATCTTGCACGTCGGCTACGCGTGTCTGATGATGCTCTTCTTCCGAGTCTTCATGCGTATCTCGTACATCTGTCCCACCCATCTCAAGTTCAGTCTGACAATCGAGAGGATGAGCTCACTCATTCAATACTCGACCGAAGCGATCGCATGGGTAGACAAGAACGACTTCTACCTTGACACTATGCAGATCGTTTCATACTGTCTTGTTTCGTGTGCCACCGTGCAGTATCACGCCTTCATTCGACGTGGAGATCAGAACGCACAGGCTCAGCTCAAGAAGCTCAACAACATCATGGGTCGCTACCGTCGTGAAAACCACGAACCGGACGACATTGGCATGCGTGGCAAGGCTGCAAGTGTCATCTCGCTGCTCTGCGACAGTGCTGTTGGTGTCTACGCCAACACGCCTTCCAGTGGAACCCTCAACCCTACTGCTGGTGTCACCAACCGCAAGTCGCGTGACAATGTGCGCGGTATCGTCTTTAAGCCTGATGCCTCTAGACCGGGTGGTGGTGTATATGTCGCCGCTGAACAGAGACTGGTGCTGCGTGACTTACCCAAAGGTACGATCATCATGCAGGAGAACCAGGATGGTAGTCGAATTCCAGCCCTAGTGCGCACAGGAAACGATCAGAACGGTGGATGGCAGACGTACGACCAATATCGAGCCGCTTTGGGATTATCGACGAACAAGAACGCTCAGGATGGCTTTGCAGCTGCTCTCGCAAATGGTGGATTTGCAATGCTCAACTCGGTCAGTACATCAGCAGTGCCGTCTCAGTCTGGAACGGTAGCATCCGTCTCGAGCACAGCAGTCTCACAGCCAGTAAATCCAAGTGCCGTCCCATCCTACACCACTTCTGCGCCCACTGATACGAGTGGCTTGACATCCAGCGACAACTCCGGCAACGATTCAATGCTGAACCTTACCCATCTCGGCGGTGACGTCTATCAAGATGCCGATGGTCGACCTGTCACAAGATCCGGCACTCGCTTGTTGACCATGGTTCCGATCGCACCTGATGCCATTGGCGCCAGCAACTCCTTCCTCGATTCCAACCTCTTCGCCGCAATCTCTGGCTCCGATTCCAACACCGAAACCACCGCAGTCGATTCTGCCAACAACACAAACTACTTCGGCAACATGGCCAACCTTGGACTCGGATCCACAGGAACCCAACTCTCCGTCGCCAAGAATGCCATCTCCCCCGCCAGTCCCAACTTCAACTTCAACCCGCATCTGAACAACGCTTACTGGGCACCAGCCGAGTTTGTGTTTGACCAGAACAATAATCTCACCCTTGATGGTTCGGGTGGTGTTGGGACGAATGGCAATGCTTCAGCTGCGAACGATGCTGCTGGGTTATTTGGCTCGAGAGTGGATGCTAGTATGTTGGATGGCATTCCGGGGGCTCCTTTGGACTTTGCTAATTGGGATGCATATTTCAGTCGTATGAATCAGGGGTCTGCGGACGGAAGTGGAAATCAGCAGACCTTGGCAGGACAGGATGGTCAAAACTCCCAACAGCAAACTAATGCAAATGGTGATGGTGGTAATTTTGCAAGTACGGCATTTGGTATCGAAGCACAGATGATGGATGCTGGTCGATTCTAAAACGAACCCTAACTCTAACCCTATTCTACAGTTGCAATGCGATGCAGCTTAACAAGAACGATTGCTTTGAGTTATAGACGATGTTTCGGTAGACAACATCACTTCCTTTTTCAGTTTGTAGCTGGGCCGCACTAGAGGCAGGACCAGTTATCTATGTATTCATACCTCATGTTTGAACTTAGATCAGTAAACGTCTATTTGCAAGTGTGATTTAGAGAACATTCTTTATATCTCGAACTACACGTTTTGATCCCTTAACGAGTTGTTCCACTCGGTGAAAGTGCCCGGATTCCCCTTTGGTATAGGCTGGTTTTGAGTGACAGGTGCACTTGCAATGATTCTCTTTGCCATTCTCATCCTTAGCCGCTGAGGGGAGTGTGTGGCATTTGCAGTTACAATCTTGCTCTTCGACGGTGGTCAGGACGTCTGGAGCGGAACAACAATGTGCTAGAGGAGTACGGTGGTTGTGCACATTACCGCAGGGATGATCGGGGATGCGTTGCATGGCTGAAATGCTAGGGTCGGAGGAGAAAGGTTCGCCAGTGGCGGTGTATTGAATTGGGAGAGTTGATGCTCGGTGCAGTTGCTTTGGATCGGAGGGTGTGGAGGGAGAGGAGGGTCCTGTGGCGAAGTTGCGCGCTGATGCTGCTGTGTCACTGACAGCATGGGATGCAGAGGTGACGAGAGAGGTGGCGGCACCAGTGACGGAGTCGATGGCTGCATCTCGCATGGAAGCAGCACGACCGAGAACTGCATTTGAGATGGAACTCAGAAATGTTTCTGGTGGAGCATTCGTTGCTGGCTCAGGTTTCGGTACCTTTGCTGGGTCAGTCTCCGCCTTAATGGGAGACGAAGCTGTGTCGGTTGGAGCAGAGCTCAAGGTAGAGACAGCAATCGAGCCGATGCCCATGACAGCACTTCCCAGCAAGCTCAGCGCTGAAGCCCCCGTTTCGAGTAACAGAGACGAAGCTGTTTTGCCAGCCTCTTCCTCCGGCGGCGGTGGAAGCGGAAGCTCGTCTTGCTTGGGTGATGATTTGCTGGCTACCATGTTTTGCTTCTTGGAGCTATTGAGACCTAGGTTCGGCTTAAGAAGCGCTGCTTTCTTGGACGAGGGTGTCGTTGGCGGCGAGACGGGGTCAGAGATTGAAGATCGTTTCGCTGGCTGCGGTGGAGGATCTTTCGCAGCTGGGGCTATCGGAAGGCAAGTCAAGAGCAGTGGTCAGCTGAGCCGTTCTAATGTCACATGTATATATCAGAGGGATGGCGTGGAAGAACGCACCTGGCGGCCCCCAAATCAGCGCCGTAGTGCTGCTGGCAAGGTCACTTAGCAAGCTCATTTCGCGTCGTTCAGCCCGGAGTCCGCTTTAGGAGAAGAGATGAATCAAGTTCACCTGAGCAGCCAGGTGAAAGTCATGAAAGAGGTTCAAGGTTGATGAAGGGGTTGCGTCATATCGTGAAAAGACGAGGTGGGGGTCGTTGATCTGGTGAGGTCCTGTGGAAGGGTACACGTATATACAGAGGCGGGAGTGAGGTGCAAAAGCAAAGGTGTTGGTGTGTTGGTTTCGGGGTCTGGTGAACCCCTGAAAAGCTGCACAGTGACGCGATGTCAATTTTATGAAAGTATCTTGTGAGCTGCGCTGGCCTAACACACCTCCAAAAAAACTTGAAGGGTGCTGAGGAGAGAGCCTCGAAGTTGACAGCTGAAGTTGAGGGACGCAAAGGAGGGCAGCTGTGCTATTTTGGTTTTGTGGAGGCTGCATCGAGAACTGAGCTTCGCACGACCCTGACGCTCGCTTGTCATCGTGTACCCTTCGCTTCACCTTGATCCACTCCTCTCTTTGATCACAAGCAACCACCTGAAGCTGCCGAGGATAGCGCTACATAGAATCATAATGCTAGCAAAGTGATCCACATTTGACCACCTCATTCACGTTCGACTTCCATCAGCATCTCATCCTCAGCTGATCCAATCGACGTAGCCTCCACAGTCGTACCGGTGCGACCAGGCCCGGCTTGCTCACGATGCCACTCCTCCGAGCAGCAGAGCTGCCGCTGCACCTAGCTGCCTCGCTCGTCATGGTCAAGCAACCTGAGCATCAGCCACCGGAAGGTAGCGGTTCAGGACGATCACTACCTATGCCTTTACTCGTCCTGTCCACGCTCGCTGCGTTCTTCGCAACCGTCTTCTCGATCTTTCTCATCTGGAAACAGCTCAAGAACTACCGCAAGCCAACATTGCAACGCTATGTCGTTCGTCTCTTGCTCATGGTACCCATCTATTCTATCGCCTCAGTGATCTCGCTCTATTCTCTTCAACTAGCCGACATCATCGACCTCTTCCGTGACCTGTACGAAGCATTCGTCATCTACTGTTTCTTCAACCTTCTCATCGAGTATCTCGGCGGAGAGCGCAGTCTCATTGTTCTCCTTCACGGTAGAAGGCCACAGGCACATCTCTTTCCCGCAAACTTGTTCCTGCATGACATGGACGCTTCCGATCCATACACCTTCCTGGCGCTCAAACGTGGTGTCTTGCAGTATGTACAGGTCAAACCTGTTCTTGCTGTTGCAACTCTCATCCTCAAAGCTGCTGGGAAATACGAAGAGGGCAAGATCTCTCCCACCAATGGATACACTTGGGTCTCCTTCACATACAACGTTTCGGTCTTCTTATCGCTCTACTGCTTGGGCATGTTCTGGAAATGCCTCAATGACGATTTGAAGCCTTTCAGGGTCACTTCCAAATTCCTTTGCATTAAAGGTATCATCTTCTTCTCTTTCTGGCAGGGATTGGGTATCTCAATTCTCGTAGCTGCTGGATTGATCAAGAAGGTGGGACCCGTTTACGACCCAGAATACATCTCGATGGCGATTCAAGACTTTATGATCTGCCTCGAGATGCCTATCTTCGCCCTTGCTCATGCATATGCCTTTTCGCATACGGACTACATCGATCCTTTTGCGCATTACGCAGCTCGACTGCCTGTCTACTACGCTCTACGCGACTGCATTGGCATGTACGACGTCCTGTCAGACAGTCTTACCACCGTGCGGGGTACAGGATACGTCTATCAGACTTTCGAACCGAGCGAAGGCGTAATTCATCAGCCGCTTGCTCGTGAGCGCAGATCTAAAGCAGGTCTGCGCTACACTCAGGGAGGCAAAGGCAAGTACTGGCTACCACAACGTGGCACTGGTGATATTCGCGATGCTACCCGAGGCGCACGTCATCAAGGTCCACTTAAGAAACTACGTCGATATATCAACGACAAACGCATGCAACTCGAAGGTCATGCACCTCTCACACCCGCCGAAGCAGAAGAGATCATCCATGAAGATCCCGATCTAGCCCAAGAACAAGAACAATCCGAACGTAGCCCACTCCTCCGTCATCCTAAAGATGCTGCACGTAGTGCTGTGCGACATGCGGGTGAAGGGCTGGATTTCTTCGCTGAACGTCAACTTGATTCGGATGAGGAAGCAGAGGATCTACGATTCGACGACCCAGACTCGGATGAGGAGGAGGCGTACAAGCGTTCACGAGCGCTGAACTTTGGCGACTACGCATATCCTAACATTGATATCACGCGGGAACAGGCGAGGAACAGTCGTTGGGAAGAAGATGATGAGATTGTGCACAGGAGGAAGAGGAGGGGGACGATCTCGAAGAAGGATAAGGGTGCGCTTGATAAAGCAAGGCAGGAAGCGAGGGAGTACGAGACTGGAGTCGTGGCAAGTGAGAATGACGGGTCTTCAGAGCGTGGGAAGGATACAGGGCAGGATGAAAGTGTGAAGGGTGGGAAAGCGAAGGGCAAGGCGAAGGGAAAAGCTGCCGACGGAGACGCGCAGAAGGGCAAGAAGTCAAGCACAGGTAAGGATGATAAGGATGGGGAAGAAAGTCAACGCAAGTCAAAATCTCCTTGGCTGTCATGGGATCGAGAATCTGAGGACTCACCTGAAGCCTCCAAAGATGGCTCTAAACCCAAGGAAGCACCGCCGCATAACGGCACGGCAGATCCATCACAAAAGAAAGACGGCAAGTCTAAAGAGTCCGAACCACAAAGCAAACCCGAAGAACACGATCCCTACGGAGCCGTCGACCTGGTCATTGAAGACTATAAAGCTGAAGAACGTGAACGTCTCCTCGAACGTCGTCGCGGCGATCCAGCGCTTCGAGCAGGCAAAGGAACCCGCATCTTCAAAAAACAATACATCCCCACACCTCCTCACTCAGGCTCTTCCACACCAAACACCGAACAGGCACCATCTCCAGCACAGTCCAAGTCGAACAAGTTGGTCGAGAGAGATGGTTCACCATCAACACCTCTCAACCCACCGAGTTCCACAGCTGCTGCAGTCACCGTTCAGCCAGAGACAGATGAGGAGAAGAAAAAGGTGAATGTAGAGCTCGAGAATTCGACCAAACACGGAACAGCAAGCAACAGTGGGGATAAGCAAGGAGATGTGCTGTTGAGTAGAAAGATTGATGTGGAGGAGAATGAAGCGTTCTTGCATGGAAGGGTTCTTTCTCCCGTTCAGAATGATAGGGTGGATGAGGATAGTGGTGAGAATCCTTGGGCTTAGTCTTTGTTCGCATGCTCTTTTGCAATTCAACTCATCGGAAATTCATGGGAGTATCCTTGTTTTTCGTGTTTCAAAGAGCACCTGAGAAAAAGATCTGGGGCGCTGATGTCAGGTCGAAGTGTGCAAAGACGATTCTGATCTTTTTGGGCGTGAGCATGAGGTGATGTATAATGTACAACGGAGTGTGGGTGCCGACTGTTTCCAGGCGTGTGATGGTGGTGGAGGCAGAGCAAGACTGAGCTTTGGATGGCTTCTGCAGGTAGCAGCTGTTGAAAGTCGTCTAATGCCGCCTTGAAGACAAGCGTGCGCTTCGCAGTCTGAAGCTCGGACGTAGTGCCGCCGCTGAAGTTCAAATAGCAGGAAGTGAAGCTCGTATGCATCTGAGCGAAATCGAGATACACTTCCATACTGTGCTTTGTCGATTGCCTGGATATAAAGAGATGTGAGCCACTTTAGAGGTCATCAAGATCCTCATCATCGTCGCTGTCCTCCTCGTCATCATCGCTACCTTCCTGGAACTCGATTTCGCCGCCCTCCTCTTCGCCGAAGGTGTCGGTCTCGTTGATCTTGGCCGACTCGGGCAACTCGCCCTGCGCCTTGAGTGCACGAGCCTCATCAGCGTTGTATTTCTGGATAACGTCGGCCTTGCCATCCTGGAAGTCCCGGAGAGAGATCAGGATGATATCACCCTGGTTGATCCAGACCTTCTTGCGGAGTTTGCCACGAATGTGTGCAAGACGCTTCTCGCCATCGAAGCATTGTGCTTCCAATCGACCGTTACCGAGCATCTTGAGGACCTGAGCGTATTCTGTTTTCCATAATGAAGCGCATAGATCGAACAGAGATGAGAATGAGTGATCTTGCCAGATGAGCATGAGGACGTAGATAGTGGCGAAAGTGGGCGTTGGAAGATACTAACCTTGACCCTCTTCCTTGAGGACGAGTTCTCGCTTGTCACCGATGTCGTTCTTTCCACGACGGCGGTTCTTACCACCCTTTCCTTTGTTCTTGGGCATGATGTCTCTGTACTGTTAGTGTGAAGTGGTGGAGACAGTGTGGTGGAGGAGAGGACGAGTGGGAGCGTGTTTGAATCGTTGAACGGCGTCAAACGTCACACAAACTGACGCTGTGACGATCGTTGTTGCTGCTTTGCTCCTGCTGCGCTTCACAAGGAGCAAAAAAATAGAAGAATGCAACAAGCAGCAAGCAGAAGCACTTTTTGTTTGTATTCACAAAGCTAGGAAAAAGAAATGCGTCATGAGAGAGCTTGAATTCAAATTGCACGAAGATCTCAAAACTCAATTCTGCGTCAGGAAGCAGTGTGCGTCTCATTACAGTACCGCTCGAAAGAAGAAGAAATTTTGAGTCTGGAACTGAGCATTGGCTGCTTCGAGGTGCAAGACTCACACGATGTGATTGCGTAGCCTTGGGCCATAGACGAGAGGAGACCCTTTGTGCAGAAGTACGCTGTACAGCACTACGCAAAGATGGTGGAAGTAGATTTGACTACACTCGACTGTGTTGGAATCATCATGCCGATCTCCGAGATTGAGCTTTGTCGTCCTTTGCTGCTAGCAACACTTTGAGAGAGCCAAGCGGGTCTGCATGACATTCAAGTCCATGTCGGATCTCTCGAGACAGACTGACAAGAAGACGAAGCGATGATGAGAAAATTCAGAGTTAAAAGGAAGCAGAAAATACGGTCTGACATCTAGCACAATTCTATTCATTGGCCTAGAAATAGCGGCGGGAAGAAAGAGTAGACTGACGTGTGTGTGTCTCCAAGTCGAGCTGGCGACTGAAACAAGCACAGGCCAAGTAAGCACCAACGCATTGCCCTCATTTTTCCATCTGCGAACTCTTCTTCAACAACAGTACCTACCATAACGAGTCAATTAGCTACACTGAACAAAACCTTCACCGTAGCCTGGTCCACGTCCACGTCAAGTCTACAGCGTATAGTCCGTAACGGTAGACGAGCATCTTAGCAAAAAAAAAACGTCTTTGATTTGACTCGAGTCTTCATACTGCTCAACCAGACTCTCGTCTCAGAGCATTTGCTTCGACACCATGTATCAACCACAGGACGGCTACCCATCACGGTCACCTCCGCCACTACAACATCCTATTCCAACACATCCCCCATTCAAGGTTCCTGACCCGCCCATCTCACCCAACCCAGTCCCACAAGCTACTGTCACGGACCCTCATGTTTCTTCTGCGCAGCGACGAGGAGGTCCTGCCGCCAATCTACAAGCAGCTGCTGGAGGTGGATACCAGCGCTTCGCCTCTCCACCCATTCAATCTCCCCCGAATCAAGCAGCCTATGGCTCTTCAACCTATGGTTCGCAACAGCCCAACCAGGGCTATTTCCCCGGTACTGGTGCTGCAGGTGGTCAGCAGCAAAGTTGGGGCGGTTTCCCCGGCTTCGGTGGTGCAGGCGGACCTCAGATCATGAACGATGCTACTGCACAGATGGGAGTGCAATTCGGCCAACACATGGCGGCAGTAGGAGGTGAATATGTGCAAAAGAATTTCAACGCTCTTCTGCCCATGCCTGTTCTGAAACACTACTTCAACGTCTCCAACTCCTATGTCCTGCACAAGCTTCGCATCGTTCTCTTCCCATGGCGTCACAAGCCCTGGTCTCGTGCACATCGACATTCTGCTGGAGGAGGAGGCGTCTCTTCTGCCTACTCTGAAGCCCCGTCTGCGGTCAAGACCGCCTCTTCGGGCGCAGAAGGTTACCTCCCGCCCCGTGACGACGTCAATTCTCCCGATCTTTACATCCCCACCATGGCCTTCGTCACCTACATCATCCTGACTAGCGTCATTCTCGGCCTCGAATCCCGTTTCCATCCCGAAGTTCTCGGTCTTCGCGCTTCCCGAGCCCTCGCGATCATCTTAGTCGAACTTGCCGCTATCAAACTCGGAACCTATCTTCTCAACATTCAAGGCGATCACACAATGATGGATCTCCTCGCCTACTCCGGCTACAAGTTTGTCGGCACACTCATCACACTGATCGTGGGCTTGTTGAAGGTGAGAGGATTGGTGTATTGGAGCGTGTTCTTGTACTGTTTTGCAGCAAACGCTTTCTTCTTGTTGAGGAGCTTGAGATACGTTGTACTGCCCGATCCTAGCTCACCGAGTAGTCAGACTATTACACACGCGCAGAGGTCGAGAAGGATTCAGTTTTTGTTCTGTATCGCTGTAGCTCAGATCGTCTTCGGTTGGGCTCTGATCATCGGCATCTTTAAGGATACGCCTTTGACAAAGGCTGTCAAATCGGTGTAGGTTGGAAGTTAGTCGTTTTCATTACTGTTGATGTGTCGCAATGCATAGTTTCACACTGGCTCTCGAGGGCTTTGTGGAAGGTTGGTTGAGATGTGAGCGAAGTTGCTTCTTGAGTGTTCACGTTGTGCCTGTCTAACCGGAATTGTCTTCGCTAGATCTGTGCACAACGACTCCTTATCGCACAAACATCGAACAGATCCAGTTCAAGCATGTCCACATACTTGCTCACCTTTAGCACAGTAGTGGAAATTTGGTTCGATGCAGAGTGAGAGATCCTATTTCAATTCTAGCGAAGCGAAATCAAAACATGACAAAGTGTACTAGGGATTGAGTCGAGTTACGAAAAGTTTAGTTGCCCTTCTTGACGGAGACGGTGTCCCATGCGGCACGCTCGCTCTCCTCCTCGGCGACCTCTGCGACGTAAGGGGTGAGGTATCGCTTGTCCTGTGAGATGTGAAGACGAAACAGAAAATGAGTGTCAGTCGAGTGTTCGTTTCTTCCCGACAGTACTGATGTCCCCTTGCTTTCCGTAGACCCGTTTTAGTCGGCTGGCGCACATTCCTGCTGAAACCCATTTCGCGTCCCTGTTCCGGTTTCAGCGTTGACAGTGCACTATTCCATGCTGGTAGTCCCACGGTTGATGTACGCATTCCTGTCCCTTGATATCCTTGCTCCCGTCGTTTTATACACTGCTTTCCAATGTGTGCGAAACTTACATCCTTAGCGGGGAGCCATTGCTCCTTGGGAAGCTCACGGTGAAGAACCGAGAGCTGAGCGGCCTGACGAAGACGGAAGGCACGGTCGTAGGCCTCTTTCTCGGGAAGACGCGAGATAGCCTTCTGAACACGGGGCGACTCCTCGACCATCAAGTCGTCGTATCGGAGACCCATCTGACGGTGACCGGTAGCGTTAGCGTAAGCGTTGGCGACGGGCTTAAGCATACGCATAAGCGCCGGCGACGACTGAACGTACTTGGCAAGCGAGAGACCGGAGAGCGCCTGCGAGATGCGAAGATGGAACGAAGCGAAAGTGAGTGCGCGAGGGATGGTGAAATGCGTGCGATGTGCGGTATCAGGTTTGAGAGAGGTCATTGAAAAATGATGCGTCGAAGTGGATGGCAATACCATGCAACGTTCATATGAGGTGCGTTGTGATCAGATGCGACATGAACGAACAAGTAGACCGAAGAAGAAAAAGTTAGTATACGATGAAATATCTATTTCAGAAGGCTAAACCTCTCCTCTGCCGACATCTGGCAGTCATCGGTGTACCGCTTCAGGGTACTGTAGTTGTATAGTGTACGTACGAGAACCATTGTTGCGAATATAGGAGATGAAGGGATCGAGTGGTGATGGTGACCAGCAGCGTTCAAGGTAGCGACAACGACGATCAAGTTTGGCTGCGATGGCGGAATAGCCACATCTTCGAGACTTCCAAATCCTCGTTCGCACGAATGGGCTTGCTTGCTCTGCTCTTCTGGCACCGATTACAAATCGCAACTGCTCGCTGCGAATTCTCTCACCCGCGCCAGGTTGAATGCAAGAATTGAAATCGGGCAACCTTTTGCGCGCGAAGAATCCAACCTCTGGCCTCGGAGCGTCGCGGAGACTTCTTTTCTTGAGGAACATGTCAGATCGCTTTATGGTTACACAATAGCTGATGTAAGGATGACAAGTTTGACCCTTCTCCACAAAAAAAGTGTCACCTGCAAAGCCAACTTTTGGAAGAAGCCGGAGAGCATGTCGTGCGAAGCTAACCCAGCTAACCCTTCGTTCTACCCGAACTTGTTGACCACTACACAATCAGGCAAAGATGCTGCTCAAAAGAACAGCGTCGCGCCTGTCAGCTGCAGTTCCAGCATCGCTGGTGTACAGCAAGTCGAGGCTTCTCAGCACCTCGACAACGCTGCTTGCAGCAAGCAATGAAAAGAAGTGCATCGCTGTACTTGGCGGTGGAATCTCAGGTCTAACTTCAGCATATCGGTTGGCACAACAACTGCCAAAAGATCGATACGATGTTGTCCTTCTTGAACATCAAGATCGACTCGGAGGCTGGATTCAGTCCGAACGGATTACACTACCAGCCAATGATACTGCATCAAGCTCCACAACAGCACTCATCGAGAAGGGCCCGCGTAGCATCAGGCCAGCAGGCTATTCCGGTTTGATGATGCTCGAGCTCGTACGCTCGTTGGGCTTGCTTGAAAGGCTCCTCAAAGTCCCAAAAACTGCTCCATCAGCACAGAACAGATACCTCTATTATCCAGATCGCCTCGCAAAGCTTCCTAGCAGCATCTCTTCGCTGCTCTCAGCACTCTTCAAACTACCTTTCCTTCGCTCCATAATCCCAGGAGTACTTCGCGAGCCTCGTGTACCATCACGCTTCCTCCGACCCAAGTCGGAATCTCAGTCGGAAAAGGCTCGCCTGCAACAACGCGAGCTCATCGAAGACGAGAGCGTCGACTCCTTTGTTTCGCGTCGGTTTGGCAAGGGACTAGCAGAGAACCTTGTCTCCGCTGTCATTCACGGCATCTACGCAGGTGATACTCGCAACCTGAGTGTCCGCGCGGTATTGCCCTTCCTCTGGGAGGCAGAGCGAGTTCATGGAAGTGTGTTGCGTAGCATGCTCCCTGCAAAGAGGAACAAGCGTCACCGCGCACTGCCCGAAGCCGAGGCTGCAGTAAAGGCTGCAAAGGAAGATCGATTGAAGCAAATTGAGGAGGAGCTCGGTAAGGACTTTGTGGACAGCTACAAAAATATCAGTGTATACAGCTTTCCCAACGGCGTACAAGAGTTAGTACAGTCGCTGGAAACAAAGCTCGCCGAACACGACAATGTACAGATCAGGAAGTCCGATGCTGTTCGATCCATCATCATCGACTCTTCAGATAGAGTTTTGCTGCGAACGGACAAGGGGGAGACGATCGAAGCTGATCGCATTATCTCTAGCATCCCTTCATCTCAACTTGCCGATATTCTCCCATCAAGCAGTGAACTGCCTCATCTCAAGTACAACCCTTCCGCCAATGTCGGTGTTGTCAACATCGTTGTTTCTCCCGACGCTATTCCTTCTAACAGCAAACCGCTCGTCCCCGTCGAAGGCTTCGGATATCTGATTCCACGTACGACGCCTGGCAACCAAGATGGCATCCTCGGTGTCGTGTTTGACAGCGATGCTATTCCAGAGCAAGATTCAGCTGATGCGGCCTCTCGTCCGATCAAGCTTACTGTCATGATGGGCGGATCTCATTGGTCTGGCTTATCCACTCTGCCCTCGGAGCAAGACATGAAGGCGCGTGCTGTACGAGCTGTCTCGAGTCATCTTGGCATCGATGCTTCCCTGCTCGAGGACTCTTCTAAGGTCATACTCAAGGCGACTATGCAGAAAGACTGTATCCCATGGTACCTCGTAGGTCACCCAGTAAGGATGGCGCAGTTGCACAAAGCGTTGAAGCAGAATGAGGCTTTCGCGAGCAAACTCACGCTTGTTGGAGCTAGTTACACCGGTGTGAGCTTGAACGATTGTGTAGCGTACGCAACGGAGGCGGTCGAGCAGATTGTGTCTGCTGAGTTGGATGGCGGGGACAAGGTCGTGACTGGTTTGCGCTCTTTCGCTATCCCTCCTGTCGCCCCTGCTCGAATTGCAACGAGTATTTCATCCAAGGCGAGAACTGGAGACACGCGACCCAACACGAATCCACAAGGCCTCATGGGTCCCACAACGACCCAGTTCTCCATCTCTCGAGGGATGCAGACTTCTACTCGTCGTCACTTCTCCACAACTCGACGTGCACTCGAAGCCTCCAAGCCACCCTCTTTTGCCGCTTCCACCCTTGCTTCCTCCGCATCGAGCTCTGCCGAGAAGAAACCACCCAAAAGCCTGAACGAGATCCTCCTCGACAGCATTCGCGCCTCAGGCCCCATGCCAGTCTCGACCTACATGCGAACTTGTCTCCTCGACCCCATGCAAGGATACTACTCTTCCGCCAACTCCCCTGCCACTTCACGCGAGGTGCTTGGCTCGCGTGGTGACTTTATCACCTCGCCCGAGATATCGCAGGTCTTCGGTGAGCTTGTTGCAATTTTCTACCTCGCAAGATGGCAGAGTATTGGAGCACCTCAGAAGACAAGGTTGGTTGAACTTGGACCAGGTAAAGGAACTCTGCTTGCGGATATGTTGAGGACCTTTGCGACGTTCAAGCCTTTTATGGCGACGTTGAAACGGATTCAGCTCGTCGAGACGAGTGATGGGTTGATGGAGTTACAACTGAGTGCGATTAAAGAAGCACTTGCTGTTGCGGGAAAGACGGTGATTAGTGGTGAAGAAGAAGCTGAAGCAGGAGCTGACGGTGTTGTTGTGGAATGGTATCCTTCCGTAGACATGGTGCCGATCGTTCCAGATGAGTTTACCATTCTTACAGCGCATGAATTCTTCGACGCTCTCCCCACGCACATCTTTGAAAAGCACACCGATGGGAAATTCCGAGAAGTCATGGTCGGCATCAAACCCAAATCTTCCATCACTATCCTCAAACCCGGCGACAATCTTTCAACTCTTGAAAAGCAGAAAGAAAAAGAGGAACTTGGATTCGTTCTTTCCCCAACTCCAACACCTTGGGCTCAAATGTTGGTGCAGAACAACCCAAGATTCCAACATCTTCAACCAGGACAACGCGTTGAAGTTTCACCCGAAGCTTGGGCTGTTGCTCGCAGAGTAGGTGAACTTATTGCTGGTAGACCAGCTGCTCCACCTTCCACCCTCCCCAAACCTCCCTCCACCACCCCCGCACCGCCTGTTGGATCCGCCGAAGCGGAAGCGGAAGCCAAACTCGAAGCCGAACGTATTGAAGCCGAACAAGCCCGTGAAAAAGCCCGTCTCTCTACCCCTTCATCCGGCGGTATAGGCCTGGTCATCGACTACGGAGGAGACAAAGCCTACGGATCTTCCTTCCGTGCCTTCAAACACCACCAGCTTGTTCCTGTATTCGAACAACCTGGTGCAGTGGATCTTACTGTCAACGTCGATTTCCTTCATCTGAAATCAGCGATCCAAACAACAGATGCGAGGTACCTAGGTCCTTTGGATCAAGCAGATTTTTTGGTGGGGATGGGATTACAGATGCGAACCGAAAGATTGGTGAAAGGAAAGGGAGAGGAGGATGAAAAGAGAATTAAGGATGCTGCTAATAGGTTGATCGATGAAACTGGAATGGGAGTTCAGTACAAAGCGTTGGCAGTAGCTGCTGCTCCCACACCAGAAGGAAAGAAAACGGAAAAAGAAGATGATCCTGATATCTATCCCTTTGAGTTCCAGCAGTAATTCTCATCCGCACACTCCATCACACACATGCTTTCATGCAATATCACTTTCGAAACCAAAACCTTGTTCTTGGGGATTACCATCATTGTGTGCATTCCTCGGACAATCGCAGCTAATCGTCCAAGCAAAGTCTTGGACTAGGAAGAAAAATCAAAATTCACCCCTGACAATCCACCCAAATTGAAGTGACTTGCACTTGTCCTCCTCGACCTACTGCCCAAACCATGTGGCGTATTCGCACCACTCAAATGTCCACTCGCAAGTGGTGTCATACTCATCGAACTAGCCAAAGCCGCATTAGCCGCCGCTGAATTTAAAGGCACTCCACCATTTCCATTCCCAATAGCGCCTCCTCCAAAATCAAATGCTCCACCGCCACCCATTCCGAACTTTGTTGCATGTTGGCTCGGTTCGACAACTTCTCCTTCCGCTGCAGCAAGATGGGAACCATTGGGCACAGATCCGTCGACAGTAGTGGCACCGAAGAGGTCGTGCATAGAGGTCTGACTGAAACCGGGAGGGAGGAGAGAACCCCAGAAATCATCCATGCCAGAAGTGGCGCCGAAGATCTGACTAGGCCAATTGACGTTACTTCCTTCAGCGGCGGGGTTGGAAGCTGCGCCTGCGGCGAATTCTGCCGATTGCGGGTCGAGCGTAGCCTGAATAGTCCCTTCTGCCGCACCGCTCGTGTTGATCATAGGTTCGGCGTGAGCAGTCATTCCACCCTCTGCGGCATTCGCTTCGCCATCCACCTGCATTCCATCCGGCGAAACAGCCCTCGAAGCAACCCTACTTCCAGTCGCAGACTTGGACGCTGTCGTATGCTCCTTTCTCGCCTGCAACAAAGCCCTCAAGAATTGCGCATACAAATGTGGCGTATGCGTCTCGTTCACAGCCACTTCCTGCAACATATCGACCGCATCCTGAACCAACGTCAAGATAGACTCCTCCTCAACATACCCCGCAAACGCAGGTCTTATCAGCTTCAGGAGGAAAACGCACGCATAGGCAAGCGTCAAGATATGCGCATCCGGTGCATACCTCATGTTCCTACGAAGCGGACCGGTGCTCTGAACAACAATGGTCTTTGCCGCTTCAAGACACTTAGCAAAGTACTGAGCTCGATCCAAGCTTGCGCCGATGGGATGATCCACGGCCTGCTGCAAACCGAAAGAGTTGAGAACGAGAACGGCAAAGCTGTATCGAACAGGTACCGAGTTCGAGTGGAAGATCATAATACGAGTGCTGAGATCGAGGTTCTCGGCATCCTCATCATCATCGTCAAACTCGTACTTGAAGCCTTTGTCGGCTGCACCATTCGCAGCCTCTATGTCACCAGCACCGTCAGTGCTGGCATCCTTGTTAGCTCCTTTGCCTTTTCCCTTCTCCTTCGCAGCAGCCTTTTCGGCTGCGGCGGCCAATCGACGTCTCTTCTTCTCAATGTATTCTTCACCTTCCTCCGGCATCGACCAGAGTCCACGGTATCGCCATTCCTCCTTCCATTCTTGCAACTGTTCGTTAAAGACAGGCAGAACGAGAGAGTAGTCGATCTCTGTATTGAGACCCGACACGGATGACGTGGACGAATAAAGGAAGTCGAGCTGCCTAGAACTGATGCGGTAAAGATCAACCACAGCGCTCACGGAAAGATCCCACGGCCTGCTGAATCTACTACCCCAATTGCGGCAGTTTCTGATGATCCAGTCCTCGCGAATCGTATAAGGCTTGCCCATCTGAATGCTGAGCCCGCGGTCGAGAGCGAAGCAGACGTACCAAGTACGCTCCCGGTTGAGGATTTCGCGCTCTCGGTCAAGAACGGCCGGGTCGTCGGGGTGAGGACTATGATTGAAGGTGGCGACGCTCTTACGGTGAAGGTTGAGATCGGTAGCCATACGAAGAGCAATACCGGAATACATCCAGGTCTTGTCCTCCTCGAATCGCTCAGCAGGTTGAGCGTACATGGCCATAAGCAAGAAACCTTGGACGATTTCGATAGATTTGAAGCCGCGGTTGACGACATCGAAAGCAACTTTGCGGGTGAGGGCTAGACACTTGGAGTGCAGATCGGGTCTTCGCTCGTAGAACTTAGCTGCAACTGTACAGACACAAGTGAATAAGAACGGCGATCGGCTGCAAATGAATGTAGGCGTGTGCCATTCCGCATCCAGCAAACACACGTGCTGGGTACAGCGGCGGAAGAAAATACTGAAGAGATCAAGCACTTCCTCGGAAGTGACGATACCCAGAGTGAGCAGCTCAGGCGGCATCTCACGCTCGATAATGATTCGACGCAGGGGCAAGATCGTCATGGGACCAGGACGGAAGTAGTTCTGAGACGCGACACCAAGAGGGATCTTACGTTTCGACTCATCTCCTTCTCCACCTTCGCCGTCCGGGGATCCATCTTCGCCACCTTCTGACTTGACAGTCTTGTCGGGACTCTGACCGCCAGCGCTACCTGACTTCTGGCTGTCCTTCTCGCTGCTCTTGCTGCTAGCGGCGCTGCGTGCAAGCTTACGAACACGGTGGGTGTTGTGAAGACTTGCCTCGGCGAGAAGACCGAGAGGGTTGAGGGTGTTGTCAGGCAGTGAGTGAAGACGAGGGGAGCCACGCGAAGGTCGGCTCCGTTGTCCATCGGAGCCATGGGTGCCCGGACGCGTTTGCTGACGGTGATGGTGGGGGAGAGGCTCGAGGAAGCGGGTGCCTTGTGCGTTGGCGGGCGATGGAACACTACCGTCGGTGGAAGAAGCGCTTCTCTGTGCAACAGCATTCGGGTTGATGGTGCTGACGGGGCTGGCACCGTCGGCGCTAGCGCGGGCAGGTGAACCGGCATGGGTACCGTGGGACGAATAAGGGTCTGCAACGCGTGTCCAAGGCGAACGCGGGCCATAGTCGCTGGTAGAGAAAGAGTTGGAGTGTGTAAGACGCGGATCGGAACGCTGTGTCTCCTTGAAAGAGCGTTCAGGGGAGGGACTGCGAGTCACCATGCCACCGTGCTGGGCTGCAAGACCTGGATCACGAATACTGCGAAGGACAGTCGCGAGAGTCTGTTCCATCTTTCGCAGACTCTGCTGCATGGCTTCAGCTTTCTGGTTCTTGCCGCCCTTCTTACCACGATTGCTTTCTTCAAAGATGCATTCGTGATTGCCGTTACGACACCGGTTGCAGGGTGGTCCTTTCTCAGCACCTACGCAGCGCATCTTGAGACGTCGACAATTCGTACAAGCACGCGCTCCACGTGTTGGTTTCTGCTTCTTGCCAGCTGCACCATCCTTGCCTTCTTTACCGCTGTTGGCCTTGTCGCCGTTGGTTGTCTTGGCGGTGTTGGCCTTTTTGCCTTTTGCGGTCTTGGGAGAGTTTGAACGTTTGCGTTTGTTACCGGTGGACTTGGCGTTACCATTGTTGACGGTCTCATCTTCGATCTCGTCGCCTTCTTCGTCATCATCGTCGTCGTCATCATCGGAATCATCACTGTTGTCGTCATCATCATCATCGTCGTCATCATCCTCGTCAGCTTCGCGACTCTCGCTGCGTTTGGCGGAAGGCGGTGCGCTACTGTTATGCAGAGCGGAAGGGTTGGAGGCGGCCCAGGAAGTGACAGGGATCTGTGCGTTTCTATAGGGTGAGTAAGAGGATGACGGATAAGCCAGAGACGCGAGGGCGTGGCCATAGGATGTGAGAGGCGAGTGATGACCGGGAGTTTGCGAACCGCCGCCGGCATGTCCGGACAGTGATGGATGCTGAAGATGCGCTGCAGACGAGGTGGGCAAGTTGTGCTCAACAGAGCCTTGGCGCGAGTGCGAGAACTTGGGCGGAGTGTTCATGGTGGACGGAGGTCCGTGTCGGTGAAACCCGAGAAAGTGGCGAGATCAATGAAAGGGAAAATGGATAGAAACCAAGATCGAGAGATCGATGGACGGCAAGATGGATGTGTGTGGTGTTTAAGGCCTCGTGTCGGAATCGGGAGCCGCAATAACGCTTATTCAACGATTGATGAGCCGGACAAGTGTCTGCCCTGGGTTAAGCTCGCGTCACTGAGCGATGGGAAAAATGCAATGAAAGCGACAACTTCCGCGTTCAGGTGGATGAAGTTGTCGTGGATGAAGTGAATGTTTCCTATGGAGTCGATCGTTTGAATGGTAGGCGCGCTACGATCGCACCGAAACGGTGTGCGCGAGTGTGGATTGCCGTTTTGGCGCGATGATGCAAGTGGGCGAATGCAGCAACCACAGCAGGATTGAAATGAGAAGTGCTTGCACCGTTGACGGAGACGAGCAGCTCGAACAAGGTTTTGGCGATGCCGAAGGACTAAGGAAAGATGTCAGCCACGCCCCGCTCAGTCGGTGGATGGATGAGGCGCAACGAATCGATTTCGTTGGATGCTGGGCAGCTTGAGCTTATGCGTCCAGATCCACTAGTGCGGCGATGAGTACGAAGATGAAGGCAAAGATGAAAGCGATGACGATGGCGGTGACGGTGATGAAGACGACCGGGCTCAGTCGGTAATGCGTAATGTATTGAGAGGCAACACGAAGAAATTGAGAGTGCAAACCAGTCGAAGAATTCGGTTGCTCGCTCTGTGCAAGAAGCTGCTGACGCGGAGAACCGGTTGGAAAAGAGCGAAAAGGAGAACCCTTTTCATGAAAATAGGGCACCTGACCAGTCAAAGTCGTGCGCCAATCGGACACGCTTTGCTTCCGACGATGCCGGTCAAATGATGGTCAACAATAATCTGCTAACTGAGCACACGAAGAAGAACCTTGAGATCACGACTTTGCTGTGACGGACCGCGCGTGGCCGACAAACACAAGACAATCCTTTCTTCTGGTCATTGTGCCCCTGTCCCGCTTTCTTCTTCCTGTTTTTCTTCTTCTCCGACACTACCGCTCCAAGCGCTTCTGTTTCTTTCATTCGCCTGTTCCTGAGAGTGTGTGTGTCACATCAGATCCGAATCGGCATTGTCGCCTTGCACTTTTTCCTCGTTACCCTTTCCTGGCCGTCCTTTGTGAAGTGAGAATCGAGACATCCGGCGTCACGAACAAGATCATGTTCTTTAGTTATGTGAGGATGGCCTTTCGCTCGTCCAATTGGGCGGAAATCACCGGCTCAGGAAAGCCGTCCTCCCGGGTGCAATTCAGGCCAACTCTCCGCAAAGGACACGGAAGAAATGCAAACACTCTGTCATGCTGCAAGCCACATCTCGTCGAGTTACTCCACTAACTCCCAGCAGGCACCTCGCAGCAGTTAGGATACACAGCTTGCTCTCACTGCCTACAGAGTACGTACTTGGACCCAACTCCGTTGGGTTCCAATCGCTGAGACAACTCAAATAAAGATTCACCTTGCTTTGCCATGTTGGAGTCACCCCCACTTTGACTCTGAAGGCATGAAATGGTGCCCCACTCCTTGCGACCATAACATTGCACTACAATCCGCGCAGGTTCCGGCTGAACTTCTGCCTCGTGGTCCATGCTACTGTACGTGTTCCCTTGATGTTTTCGCCAAATATGTTGAGCTTGACGAAGGTCCTGAGCTTGTTTCGGTCTTCGCCGTGGATGTTCGGATCAAACCTTCCGTCAAACCCGATGCCGCACAAATCGGGAGCTGCCACCTCCACCCTGCTAACTACCTGTCAATCTTCCGACTTCAGGGTCCAGCTGAACAAGCAGCACCGACATCACCATAACAAAATAGTTTCCCTCACAGCCCGAAGCAATTCACCTTCCCGGCATAGCGAGAAGTCATGTCAGTGGTGCACGATCCACCTCGGGTGGCTTATGTGGTCTCGGGAGATCTGGTACGATTCGCCGACTTGCTGCCATCAAATAAGGGTCGATCGTCCTTGGTCCATTCTCTCGCCTACCATCTTGATCTCCTCAACCTTTCCTCCTTGGATAATGATCGTAATGAGAAGATCAAGCTGCTCGATGCGATATCTGCCGACTTGGCTTCACTCAGCTCCACTCGACAAGACTTGAAGCGAGCAAAAGTTTTTCTTCCGCGCCCGGCAACGTATCAGCAATTGACGAGCTATCACCAAGATTCATTCGTTAGGCAACTTGCTAAAGGCTCAAATACGTCCGAACACGCCTCAAAGCGTCGAAAAGTGCAATCTGCTTCGAGCTCAGACAGTGAAGGCTTATTCGAACGCGATGATGCCTCGCAAGCATCCGATGCAAGTGTCAGCTCAGAAGAGCTTCACCTTCGCCCCTCCTCCGCAGTCTCGGGTCCATCCCGTCAGCGAGGCTATAAGCGTCCTCGCGCCAAGAATCAGTTTGGCTTGCAGGACGATTGTCCAACTTTCGACGGCCTGCATCGACACATTTCGCTTGTGGCAGGAGCATCTATAACTGCTGCAGAGCTGTTGGCTACTGGAGAAGCCGATATTGTGATAGCGTGGGATGGTGGAAGGCATCATGCCAAGAAAGATGCTGCATCAGGGTTTTGCTACGTCAATGATGTAGTGCTCGCTATCTTGGCATTGCGGAAGCCAAGGAAGGTCGCTGTGACAGCTTCAACTCCGCGAGATTCGAGCTCGAATGGCGATGCTGAAAAGGAAGGGGAGGAAGTGGAAAGGGAGACGATACGCAAAACTATCATCAAAAGAGTCGACCGGGTCATGTACCTCGATCTTGACCTTCACTGGGGTGATGGTGTGGAAGAAGCTTTTCATTCCAGTCCAAACGTGCTCACGCTAAGCGTTCATCATTACGCACCAGGCTTCTTTCCTTGCTACGCCACATCCTCAGATCCTCAACGTTTCGGTCCTCCCGGCTCACTCAAGAGCGACACTGGTGCTCGTAGTAAGACACTCAACATACCATTAGGTATTGGTACCTCCGATGCAAGCCTAGACAGAGTGATGGAAAGTACAGTCCAGTCTCTGGTAGATGCCTGGGATCCAGAAATGGTCGTTGTACAGTGCGGGGTGGATGGTTTAGCTGGCGATCCAATGGCTGTCTGGAATCTCTCTGCTGCTGCATACGTCAAAGCCATTCGAAAGGTTTTAAGCTGGAAGAAGCCGACGCTTTTGCTGGGCGGCGGAGGGTATTGTAGTGAGAACGTTGCTAGGTGTTGGAGCTTGCTTACGGCTGTTTGTTTGGGTCGATTCGAAGAAGGTGGACACACAAAGAGGCATGCTGCCAAGCCAACTCATGACGATCCAACGCCACTGACGGAACAGAAAAACACTGGAGAGAACGCAGGTCAAGAATCAAACAAGGCTTCGACAGACAAGATCTCGTTCGACACGCCGATACCAGATCACAAGTTTTGGCCAAAGTATGCGCCCGAATACACACTCGACGTACCAGCGGGCGAGATGATCGATCAAAACGACGAATCACACTTCGAAGCCATTGACAAGACATTCTTGGAACACATCAAGGGAATCTCTTCACCTGTATCCACTCGATCCTCAAAGTGAGAGAAACTCTCCGTCAACACCACATACACAACCGAGTTGATAACAGTATAGAAGCTTGACAAAGCGTGAAGACTAGAGTACATGCGAGAGACAAACACGAAACGTGACACGAAAGAACGCAGAGCCGTAACAAGTGCAGACAAGATGCAAACGGTAGCTTATCGCGACCATTGCTTTCCATCCTTGTTACCAACCGCATTTGCACCTGATTTTCGGAAGTGATCCTTTCCACCACCATTTTGGTGATTCCTGCGGTAGTACGCCCTCCTGTCACTCTGTTGCCTCTTGGGGTTGATCTCTTCATCATCTCCACCCTCACCATCTGCATCGACTTCCTTCCTCTTGCCGCCAGCACTGCTAGTGGCTGGAGCCTTCAAGCCTGTACCGATGGTAATGTTGACCTTGGGTGGTACGGCGAATCCGTACGCCTTGGCCACCTTTGCCAGATCCAACTTGTGAATGTCAAAGATACGCTTCAACGAGTAAGAGCCGTATGCCTGGAGGTATGATCGGTAGCCATCTCGTGCCGATTGGTGGAGATAGTAGTTTTTGCTGATGAGCTTTTCGAGTTGACCTTGAACGTTGGCAACTTTGTCGGCAGGGAAAGTGTACTCGTTGAGTGGGACCTTAGCAACCTTTAGGAAACGCAAGAAGCCAAGCTCGGTGGGGAGAAGGAAGAGAAGCGATTTGCCTGCATTGCCCGCACGTGCGGTACGACCGACACGGTGAATGTAGTCACGCGGATCATCAGGTGGGTCGAACTGAATGATCCAGTCTACACTGGGAATGTCAAGACCTCGTGCGGCCACATCTGTGCACAGGAGAGTGCCTGAGGGTGCATTGCAGTACTCGAAGAAGGTGTTGGTTCGCTTCTGCTGCTTCTGCTTACCGTGCAGGTCGAGGACAGGAACGTCGATGAAGTTGAGCAAGTCCGAGTGGTACTTGACCGAGTTGCACGAACTCATGAAGACGATGATCTTCTTGCCGGCGTTCTTCTTGAGGAAGGTGAAAAGCAAGAGGAAACGACGGTCGGATTCGCAGACTACGTAGCCCTGCTCGAGACGAGATACGGTGCTAGCTGCAAGATCGGCGTGCACATTGATGTAAAGAGGGCCGGGACGGAGCGAAATGCGGGCAAGGTCCTGAACCTTGGTGGTCTGCGTAGCCGAGAAAAGCATGCTCTGTCGGTTGTCGTTGGGAAGAATCTTGACGATTTGTCGCATTTCGTCCTCGAAACCAATTTCGAGGATACGATCAGCCTCGTCGATACACAGTGCCTTCAAGTTGGAGAAGACGAATCCTTTGGTGTTCTGCAAGTGATCGAGCAAACGACCAGGAGTAGCTACGATGAGATTGACACCCTTCTGTAGCTTATCTGCCTCTGCTCTTCGGTTGGCACCGCCCATGATAATACCGAATGTCTGATGGTGATGCGCCATGAGCTCCTTAGCAACGCCGAAGATCTGGAGTGCAAGCTCACGGGTGGGGGAAATGATGATAGCTCCTGTGCCGTTTCTTGGCTTGAATTTGAGCCTGTGAAGCATCTCGATAGCTGGAATAAGGAAAGAAAGCGTCTTGCCTGAACCGGTCTGAGCGGCACCAAGAACGTCCTTGCCAGCCATAAGGGGCGGAATGCAGCGAGCCTGGACCTCGGTCATGGTCTTGAAACCCATTGCTTCGATGGCTTTGCGTGTTGGCTCGGAAAGATCAAGTGTAGAGAATGGCTGTCGCTCAGCGGCGGGTGTGCTGGAAGATGAAGATGAGGATGCCTTTGCCTTGGAAGAAGTTTCGGCGGCGGCGACATCAGCGGCGAGCTGGGAGGCAAGCTCGGCCTCAGCGTCCACCTCTTCGTTCTTGTGTGGCGCCATGGCTGCTGGCTCTTCGAATGTGATGAAGACGTGATGCAGTCGCAGTGGTTTCCAGAAGCGACTTGTTTCCTCCGGCTAATGCGTCCTTTGCGAAGAGGTGATACTCGAGAAGGATGGTGACGATGAAGGGCAAAGGCAAGATGGTTGAGTGGAGAAGGTGTTTCTTGTGTCCTGTTCAAAATGGCACCCTTTCTTTCCTCGTCTTTTGAAATTTTCCAAATTTTCTACGCTGAGCTTGCAGCCTTTCAAGAATTGAAATTTTCCAAGGCGCCTGAGCTGAGGTTACCAAAAAGCAAAAAAGAAAAACAGGTCCCGAGTTCCGTATTTCCAAACCAATTTTTTCTTTTTCTCTTTACACTTTGAAACAGCGAAAAAGGGCTCAGCTGTGGAGAAATTTTGTTAAACGCTGCTGCTTGATGTTTCTTCTTGTTTTGCTAGTTGGACTGCTCACTACCTTCTCCGAATAGGCAATCAAGTCTCGATATACGTTTAGACCTCCATCTTCGATCGGACATCTCACATTATCATCATCATCTTCAACATTCGGCATCTGCTGTCTGCTGGAATTGCAGGTTGCCGGCGTAGCATAATCGAATTGTACCACCATGCCGTCTAAAGTGGCCAAGACGGCTGTCACGCCTGTCAAGGGCAAGGCAACGTCGAAACCTACGACAGCACCAGCAACTCCAGCAACTCCATCTAACGCTGAGCCAAACTCTAAACGTAGACGCCAGCAACCTTCCAGCACTGCCGACGTTGCTCAGGCATCCACTTCGTCTTCGAGCACACCTGCGACACGCAAGATTGTCTCTCAGAATCGACTCTTTGCACCCTTCCGTGCACTTGGTCTGATCAGTAACGATGTTCCATTCGCATTGCAAACTCGATTCGGTGGCAAGGATGCAACCACACCCGACGTCAACGTCATTACCTGTCTTGGTGATAGCTGGGCGATGTGGGACGCTGAGAGGATGACTCTCTTGTTCGTCTCGACATCTCTTCCTGCGCCCATCTCTTCGCTTGTAGTATCGCTTAGCCCCGATGCTGTACTCGCCGCAGCAGGATCCAAAGTATATCGCTTCCGACGAGGAAAGGTCGATGCTGTCTACGATACCGTCGATCACATCATGAGCCGATTCAACAAGCCCAACGGCCGCCAGAACGACGGCGACGAGAGCGATGATTCGGACTCGGATCCGGATCCGGATTCTGACGCTTCTTCGAGCAATGTGGAACTTCAGCAGAGTGAAGAGGGGACTCAGCTTTCATCTTTGATTGTCTTTGGTGATACTATTGTCGCTTTATCCTCAGACGGCCGAAGTGTTTTTGTCTGGTCCATTGCCAGCACAGAATTGATCCGACGAATTGATCTCCCCGACAACTTTGTTGCTAGCTCGCTCTTGCATCCCGCCACTTACCTCAACAAGATCCTCATTGGCTCGACCGACGGTCAAGTTGCGCTCTGGAACATTCGAACCGGCTCGCTCGTCCACACCTACGACGCCACGCAACTCCGAACAGCTGCTGCAGGGCCAAATGCCGCCACTCCCTCGGCCGCCATAGTGAATCTCACCCAGTCTCCTGCTGTCGACGTCGTCGCTGTTGGTTTTGCCGATGGTCACGTCCTTCTTCACGATATCCGCCTCGACGAGAGCCTCTTTTCGGTACATGCTAATGGTGGCTTATCTTCCGGGTCCGTCTCCTTTAGATCTGACGGCAAGCAGCACTCGGTCGCCATCGCTACAAATTCGGGCAACATCAGCATCTTTGACCTTGAGCCAGCTTCCGGCAACGGACCAAGCTCTGCCAGCAGCGGTCCTCGTCTGACCTACTCCATACAGGACGCTCACGACAGCGCTGTCGGAAGCATCGAGTTCGTTCCTGGGCAGCCTCTGCTCATCTCTTCTGGAGGAGACAACAGCTGCAAACAATGGTTCTTCGAGTCCGCTTCCATGCCACCACGTCTCCTCAAGGGTCGATCGGGCCACCACCAGCCACCCCATCTCATCCGTTACTATGGCGAGGAAGGCAAGGAGATCCTCTCCGCTGGCCGTGATCGTTCGATTCGAAGCATCTCCGTTGTACGGGACTCCCGCTCGCACGAGCTCAGCCAAGGTGAATTGCAGAAGAGGAGCAACCAGCTTTCCGTCTCCGTCTCATCGCTCAAGCTACCTGCTGCCAGCTCACTTTCCTTCAGCTTGACTCGCAGTCGTGACTGGGACGACGTTCTAACAACACACCAAGGCCGACAGTTCGGAAACACCTGGACGGTCCGAGACAAGCGAATGGGCAAGAAGCCACTGCCAGCATCTGCTGATCGCAAGATCATTGCCGAGGCCCGAACTAGTTGTGTCAGCGCATGTGGCAACTTTGGTCTGATTGGTAACTCGGAAGGTCTGGTAGAGATGTACAACATGCAGTCCTATGTGCATAGGAGGACCTTTGATACCCGTCCGCTTGACCCGATGGGACCCACCAAGGCGAAGGAGTTCTCTGCGGGTTCGAAGAAAGCGCAAGCGTTGCTGAACTCAAGAGTCAAGGGATCAGCTGTAACCGGTGTGGTCACAGATGCGCTTAATCGTCTCGTAGTGATCAGCACGATGGACGGCAAGTTGTCTTGGTACGACTTTAGCTCTGCTGAGCTGCTACACCGAACCACAATCTCGGCCTCGGGTATCTCATCGATCCAGCTTCACAGAGACTCGAATCTGCTGTTGATTGTGTCGGACGACTTGGTCTTGCGTCTGGTGGATATCGAGTCACGTCGCGTTGTGCGTGAATTCGTTGGGTTCCGCGGTCGCATCCTTGATGCATGCTTCAGCAACGATGCGCGATGGATTGTTGCTACTTCGATGGATGCTGTCATTCGTACTTTCGATATCCCCTCCTCGCGATTGGTAGATGCATTCAAAGTTGCGAGCATCGCCACATCGGTCAGCTTTAGTCCCACTGGTGACTTCCTTGCAACAGCTCATGTCGACAGCGTTGGCATCTACCTTTGGGCCAACAAGACCCAGTTCTCGCCTGTCGCCATGCAGGGTCTTGACGAGCTAGCTGAAGTCGTCGATGAGGAAGACGACTCTGTCGCTGTCGCCCTTCCCACCGTTCAGGGTGACGTTGAAGATGCGGCGCTGGCAGAGTACTCCGAAGCCATACGCGAGGTGGGTGAACCAGAGTTGCAACGTGTTTACACCTCGCCACCCCAACTTGTTGACCCCTCGCGTGAGGAAGGCGGACTGGTCACACTCTCGACCATGCCTCGTGCTCGTTGGATGACGCTCATCAACCTCGACACCATCAAGCAGCGCAACAAGCCCAAAGCTGCACCGACCAAACCCGAGGCGAAGCGAGCTCCATTCTTCCTCCCCCAAACAGTCTCGGGTGTCGATTTTAAGTTCGACCCTACTGCACCCACATCCACCGAAGCCGAAGATGGCGAGGCAATGAATCAGGGGGAGAAGAGCAACATCTTCTCCTCCGCAGGTGTCAGTTTCAAGACTGAGTTCCAGGAGCGTCTTGCCGCAGCAGCCGAAAAGGAAGACGTCAACGCATTCTTCCTCTACCTGGAAACTCTGTCAACACCTCAACTCGATGCCGAGATCCGTGGACTTACTGTTACGGAGGATTTGGTGGCTTTCTTGACCATGTTGTTGAAGAGGTTGAAGCAGCATCGTGACTTTGAAGCTGTTCAAGCTTTGCTTGCTACTCTGCTCAAGATTCACACTGATTTGATCTTGACTACTTTCAACCCGGAAGATGGCGACAATGGAGATGATGAGGATATGGAAGTTGAAGTTGATGATGACTTTGGAAGCGTTGATGAGGAAGAAGTAAAGCAGCTCAAGTCGGTGATTAAGAAGTTGATTCGAACGCAGGTGGCTGAGAACAACAGATTCAACAGTTTGTTGGATCACTGTCTCGGAACGTTGGCTTTCTTGAGAGGTTTGCCTATGACTTAAACTCAGCGCTGTATACCTGTTCTGCGCTCTACTCTACTACACCTTGCAATTCATCGGACCAATCAATGAGCGGTGTAGTAATGTGTGCAAATGTAAGATGAAGGAATACCATGAGAGAAAAGAATACAAGTACATGTCTATTGATCTTAACCACCGCTAATTCTAAGCCGAAGTCGAAGAGTCCGAAGATCCCGGGGATCCCGAGGCTTGACTAGCCTGTTCAGCAGCGAACGCCTTCGTCAAAGCGGCACGCTTAGCAAGATATCCTCTGTTGCGAGGAGAAGAGTACCAGACTGTAAATCGGTAACATCACATGATCGAGAGAGAAGCTGGTCAGTAAACAATCCATTTACTCTGCATTTCAATCATTCTGAATGTCAGTAACTTACCCAAATCCTTCTTGGCAATAGGATCAGCAGGACGTGGCAAGATCTTGCCCGCAAACTTGTGTGGCTTGACTAATGCTCGCAGGCTTAGTGGAGTGTAGTATCTGCACTCTACACTTCCACCGACAGCCTCGATGGCGGAGATGGCGGTTTGAGAGGCACGAGAGACGATCAGGTTGATGGGAGTTTCGAGGTGGTTGGCACCTTCGCCGAGGATCTTGACGCCATCTTTGAGCGAGTGAATGCAACGGGTTTCGTAGAGTTCCTTGGCAGTGATAGGACGGGATGGGTCGAGGAGACCGCGGTTGATCCAGTGCTGGATCTTGTCGAGGTTGACTGGGACAAAGGATTGACCGTGACTGCAGAGATAAGCGAAAGAATGAGTGAGTGTTGGTGTCTTTGAGAAGTTCGATGAGCCAGGAGTGCACGATGAGGAGCAACTTACACATTGGTAAAACCACGCTTAGGATAACGACGAGTCAAAGGAGTCTGACCACCTTCGAAACCAGGAACAGGCTTGCCGTTACCAGCTCTTGCTTTTTGACCCTTGTGACCGCGGGTGGAAGTACCACCTCGACCTGAGGATGGACCACGACCGAGACGCTTGCGCTGTTGGGTTCAAATAAATGGTCAAATGCGATTTGTGCACACGAATATGGTTAGTCAAAGATGATTCCTATAGCAACAAGAATAGCGACTGCAGGTATACAACTTACGTTCTTGGTAGGTTGACCAGGTTGCAAGTTACCGAGACGGATGGCTGCGGAAGCAGGAGTTGCGTATGTGCGTGCTGAGACATGGAGAGAGGAGGATGCGATCTGCGAAGGGAGGACCCGGGCGGAGTATCGAAGTGCGATGCGAGGAGCTTGTGAGGCCGAGGCGAGGCTCAATCTCGCAAGAGAGCGAGTGAGTGATGCTGCCGACATTGTGCGTAGATGGGATGGATCAGAGGAGCTATCGTTTGCAGCTTCGCTTTGGTACGTGGCGAAGATCTGTGTGTCGTATAACTAGGAATAGTAGATGTGCGACGACGGCGTCGATGATGATGATGATGATGATGAGTTTCACTTCGAATGCAGACGGAGAAGCTCGATGTCATGTGCGTTCTTCTCAGCAGGCAACTTTTTTTTACGTTCAACATCATTGAGATTCCTCATCGGGCTTCACACCGTCTGAGAATCTTGATTAGCCCGATCCTTACTCACATGGCTTGCTTTGTTTGCTGCTGAGCCCGGGTTGCCAGAAAATCACGGGAAAAAAAAACTTGGATCTGCATCGACAAGTACGGCACGGAAGACTCACCGCTTGCCTTTACTGTTCGACTCAGCTTCCGCAGAGCAGGCTTTGATTCCGCTGCAGTGAGCATCAGACTGTGAGAAGGATATATAGGATCGTCGCGGGTCTGTTCAATCGTCGTTCTCGGAAAACAGATCAAAGCCTCCACCTGTTGAAAATTTGCCCGTTTTGGATGCAGTTTTTGCACTCTGTTCCGCGCTCATACTGCACTGCCTGTAGCTCCTCTCTTTCAGACTCGCTTCGCCCTCCGATCTTCCTCTTCTTCGTAAAGAGGCAAACCCGCAACGCGTTGTGACGGCTGTCAAACAAGAAGAAATCGCAAAATCTATATATTCACCGCACTTCTTCTTTCCAACAGCTGCAGCTTCGACGCCAAAGTACAAAAAAAAGTTCTCCGGCCAGAACAACGGACAGGAGTACAACACTCAAATCCAAACATCGGCTGGCAAGTTCGCATTGACCAAGAAATACTTTCGAAACATCTCCAAACCCTAGTCGTCGTCGTCTTCGTTGTCGTCAGCCTCGACTGCAGGCAAGAGTCGGTGTCGACTGCAACCGCGTCGGTACTCTCGGAAACGATCCTGGAACACGCTCCACGTTACTCGACGCGTACTTTGCCTTGATCGTGACCAAGACTATCACTACTCTCGCACGCGAAGCATCCTCGAGCACAACGGGCTACATCATCCAACATGGCCGCAACGAGGTTAGATCGCTTGGTCTCACTGCTCGACACCGGATCCACTCCAGCTATTCGTGCTACAGCCGCCAAACAGCTCGGTCAGATCACAGCCGTTCGCATCCGAGGTCAAAGCACAGCTCAGCAAGCTGCAGCACAAGCAAGAACCCACAAGAGTGAACCAGCTACACATACAGGCTCACTCGCTTCCGGCACCTCGACACCTGCTATCGATCCTGAAGCAGATGGCCTGATCAAGTCCGAAGATGGCGCCTCTTCTTCCTCAAGTTCAACAAGACAAGCCGGCAAGTTCGGCACATCCGAACAGATCAATAAGCAGCACAACTTTGTCGGTCCATCCGCAATTGAACAAGCAGGCATCTACCGTGGCACAGATGGCGATTGGGACGAGATCACTTCCTATCTTGCCAGGGTGGTTCCCTTCCTCCGTTCCAAAAGCTGGGATACTCGTGTAGCTGCCGCACTTGCTATCGAAAGTATCTGTCACGCCGCTGGCATTTGGGATCCTGACATCGAGCCATCCAAGCCCGGCGAGAGCTCCAAAACGGTTCTCACGGAGGAAGAGGAGGATAGCAAAGATGCTAAGCCTGACTTGTCCGAGCTCATGGCCACTGAGTCTCTTCTTACTTTCGATGCTTTCTCTCTACCCACTGTCCTCGCCACCGGTACTAAGCTCTTGTCGTCAGCCGGCAAAGAATTCGAACAAGCATCTCTTGCGGCCGGCTCAGATCGTCTCGCACAAGCCAAGAAGGACGTCGTCAGCAAACTCGGTCTCGGTTTTGGTCTCGATGAGATGGACATTGGCATGGATGTTGAAGCAGAGCTCAAGACAGGCGAATCCGCAACCGGTGCAAACGTTCCCCGCACGTCTCAAGGTAGCGTTGACTGGAGGACAGCAGCAGGGGGTGCTTCCAAGTCCAAGCTACCTGCCCCTCGCTTTTCTTCCGCTGCTTCACCTGGTGCCGGATCTTTGCCGCCTCCACGCTTTGCAAGCAATGCAGGTCCGACTTCACCTTCCCCCATCACTCCCAACGCTGCGTCAGCGGCGGCTGCGCCATCTCCTTCTCCAGCACCTGCTGCGACACCATCAGACGCGCCGGCTCTGGACGAGATCGACATGAGCAAACTAAGTGCACGAGAACGCAACGCTCTCAAGAGGAAGCGCAAGTTGGAAGGCAAGAATGGCCCATCGGAAGCCAAGACCCGAGTCATCGACAGCAACGATCTTGCTTCCCCAAACACAGTTGGTGGTCTACGTGTCAAGACCCCCTCTGGTGGATTGGCACAGACTCCTGCAACTCCCGTTAATCCTGAAGGCGCGAGTGACTATCTCTCCGCTGGCCCTCCTCCGGCTCCCAAGCATCCCGCTGGCGGACCTGGCTCGATGCCAGCCGTCACTGGCAGTGTATCAACGCCAACGCCGATCGGTGAGGTCCCGGGGTCACCTGCAGCTGCCTCGTCTCCAGCACCAGGAGGTGCTGCTCCAGCCGCCTACGGCTCAGCTTCCAATCCCTTCCAAGTCAGACCTGGCGAATGGCCCTTCCGACTTGTTGTAGACACGCTTAGCCTCGATCTTTTCAGCCCTACTTGGGAGACACGTCATGGTGCCGCTCTCGGTCTGCGAGAGCTCCTCAAGACGCAAGGGTCCGGAGGAGGTAAGGTCCAGCTCGCATCCAAGGACCACAACGCAAAGATGCATAAGGCTTGGTGCGACGACATGTCCATCAAGCTTCTCTGTGTTTTCGCCCTAGATCGACTCGGTGACTTCGTCTTCGACCAGGTTGTTGCGCCAGTGCGTGAGACTGCTAGTCAGACACTTGCATGCCTGATGCCTCACATGCCCGAGTCTTCCATCCTCTCAGTGCACAATGTTCTCCTCCAGATGATCCGTCAGGATCACGCCGCTGAAGGTGCTGCTACCGACTTCAACCTAGGCTTTGCAGCCAAGCGAGGCAAAAAGGGCTATGTGTGGGAAGTAAGACATGCTGGTCTTCTTGGTCTCAAGTATGAGGTTGTGGTGAAGAAGGACCTTCTCAGGTCGTCTGCGGCTGTCAAAGCAGAACCAGCGGCTGTCAAGAAGGAAGAGGAAGATCAGAAGCTTCTGAGCGGCCAGGACGCTGAGACGGTAATCGACACTGGCAGAATGCTGCAGGATGTCGTCGAGGTGGCCATCCTCGGCCTGAAGGACGACGACGACGATGTTCGTGCAGTGGCAGCATCTGCTCTGGTGCCCATCGTTGATGTCATTCTGGAAAAGCTTCCGGGCGAGGTGGGGAGACTTCTAGACCAGCTTTGGGACTGCCTTGGCGATCTCAAAGACGATCTTGCCAGTAGTATCGGCGGTGTCATGGATCTTCTAGCCAAATTGGTCGAGCACCCTGGCATTGTGGTTCACCTCAAAGCTGAAGCCCAGGAACAGCGTGCGCTGTCACTTCTCATCCCGCGCCTGTTCCCCTTCTTCCGTCACACGATCACCAGCGTCCGTCTCTCGGTTCTCAACGCACTTCGCGTGTTCCTCACCGTTCCATCTCTACCGAAGGATTGGATCGACGAGCGAGTTCTGCGTCTGCTCTTCCAGAACCTTGTTGTCGAAGAGAAGCTGCCGATTCGCCGAGCTAGTGTCGATGCTTGGGGTCATGCCCTGGCGCATGTTGCTAGCGATGCAGCCAATGTGCAGAAGTTGCTCGGTCCTTACATTGTCAACTTCTTCCGCATCATCATGACGCCCCTTGGCTCGCCGATCGATTTTTTGCTCTTCTACAGCGCTTCCTTCGGCTCGAGCAGCAACGCCGATGCAAATCGACACAACGTTGACAAGGGTATCCTCACTCAGGATCTTTCGCTCGTCGGTGTCGACGCTGTGATCCGGGGTCGTCTTAGTGCTGCCGAAGCGCTTGGCGGCGCCATGGCCCGCTTCCCTCGTGCAGAGGACGAAACGGCTTTCGGACCAGTCCTTCGCGAGTATCTCGAGTCGACCTCTGCGCTTCAAAAGTGTTTGGCAGCAGCTATCATTCAAGAATGGGCGCAAGCCTGCGCCAAACTTGGTGTTGACCTCAAAGACTCCAGCGCCGTCGTAGCTGACATCGCCAGCCGCTTGATCGGCGTGCTCGAAACCCCAGCTCCACCGACTTATGCAGAAATGACGGTCATGCTGCAGCGCATCCAAGCCGAATGCCAGGGTCTCTACAATTCGTTCCAGAGAGACGCCAAGGTGCCTAAGGCCAAGATCCCTGCTCTTCCCACCACCGTTGATCCACTCGGCATGATGGTCGACGCTTTCACCATCGACACTGCCAAGCAAGTGGCTCAGAGTGGCTTCGAAACCTTGCTCGCCCAGGCAGGCTCAAAAGCCAAGAAAGCTGCGCTTCCACTCCTCGAGGACCGTCAACGCAAGCTCATTGCTGCAATCGGTTTCTACCAAGCCAACAAGGAGAAGCAGGACACTCAAGTGTTTGCCTCGATTGCCGGTGCAGTGATATCGCTCAAGATGCTCCCGTCCAAGCTCAATCCAGTCATCCGAAGCATCATGAACAGTGTCAAGTTCGAAGAGAATCTTGATCTCCAAACTCGCTCAGCACGATCAGTTGCCAAATTGATCGAATACTGCGTCTCGCCAGACGCCAAGTCGAACCCAAGCGACAAGATCGTCAAGAATCTCTGCGCATTCGTCTGCCAGGACACGACGCGAGTCGCCATTTTTGCCAACAGCAGGAACGAACGAGAAGGCATTCTCAGTATGAACGAACCTGCTGTTGTTGCTAAGGGACCAGGCAGAACTAGCACGAAGGATGAAGCGGTTGAGTCGGAAGAAGTGCTGCAAGGCAAGCTCATTCGTCGTGGTGCTGCAGCTGCATTGGCTCAGCTGGCTGATCTGTTCGGCGAGAGGCTGTTTGATGTCGTGCCGATGTTATGGCAGTGCATGAGCAGCGCATTGTTGAGCACCTTCGGCTCGACTGCGGCAGAGGCAGACGCAAAGATTGCAAAACAGGACGACCTCGGACAAAGCATCCTTGATGCTTGCGCAGTGTTGGATGTCAATCTGCCTAATCTTAAAGGTCAACTTTGCGATAAGGTGGTAGAGCTTTTGCCTGCTTTGACGCTAGCTATTCAAAGCGAATTCGCCGTCGTTCGTTCAGCAGCAGCTAAATGCTTTGCCGTCGTGGCCAGCTGTTTGACGGAAGTGGCACTCAAGCATGTCGTTGAGCAAGTGGTACCTCTTGTTGCTGACGCAGCCTCGATCACCAATCGTCAAGGTTCTGTCGAGCTCATCTACCATACAGTCCAGCAGCTCGATCTCAAGATTCTTCCTTATGTCATCTTCCTCATCGTTCCCATTCTTGGTCGTATGAGTGATAATGACGAGAAGGTTCGTCTGGTGGCGACCAACACCTTTGCTTCGCTGGTTAAGATGGTTCCTCTTGAAGCTGGGCTTCCTGACCCACCTGGATTCTCTGCTGATCTGTTGCAGAGGCGTGAGACGGAACGCAAGTTCCTTATGCAGCTGCTTGATGGATCGAAGGTCGAACCGTACCACATTCCGGTCAAGATCAATGCCAAGTTGAGAAAGTACCAGCAAGACGGTGTCAATTGGATGGCTTTCCTTGCCAAGTACCAGTTGCATGGTATTCTCTGTGACGATATGGGTCTGGGAAAGACTCTTCAGTCGATTTGCATTCTGTCCTCGAAGCATCACGAGAGGGCAGAGCGATACAAGGAGACCAAAGCTGCAGACTCCAAGCCCTTACCCAGTCTCATCATCTGCCCACCGACACTCACTGGTCATTGGTGCCACGAAATCAAGCAGTATGCCAACAACCTTCGACCGCTTCTCTACTCCGGTCTACCAGCCGAACGTGCACGTCTCCAGGCAGAAATCCCTCGTTACGACGCGGTAGTCATGTCCTACGACGTCGTTCGAAACGACATCGCTGCTCTTTCCCAGATCTCCTGGAACTACTGCATTCTTGATGAAGGCCATGTGATCCGCTCGGCAAAGACCAAGACGACGAAAGCGGTCAAGATGATTCGAGCCAACCATCGTCTTCTGCTTTCTGGAACTCCGATTCAGAACAATGTGCTGGAGTTATGGTCTTTGTTCGACTTCCTTATGCCTGGTTTCCTCGGAACGGAGCGAAGTTTCCATGAAAGGTTCGGAAAGCCAATTATCGCATCTCGTGATGGAAAACTCAGTGCCAAGGAACAAGAGGCTGCAGCACTTGCACTCGAAGCGCTTCACAAACAAGTTCTACCTTTCCTCCTTCGTCGACTCAAAGAAGATGTGTTGGACGATCTTCCACCCAAGATCATTCAGGATATTGAATGTGATCTCGGCGAGATTCAGAAACAGCTCTATGACGATTTCTCCAAGGAACAGGATGAAGAGGAAGCAGAAGCTTTCGCAGGCAGCACTGCTTCTGGAGGTAAAGAACCTTCCTCGGAGAAACAACATGTGTTTAAAGCTTTGCAGTATATGCGAAAGCTAGTCAATCATCCATCGTTGGTGTTGACGGAGGATAATCCTAAGCATGTTGCGATTCTGCAAAAGATGCAAAAGAATGGGGGTAGTTTGAACGACATTTCGCATTCGCCGAAGTTGCAAGCTTTGAGGCAGTTGTTGTTGGATTGTGGAATTGGTGGAGCTCCTGGTGGGGGTGGAGAAGATATGGGTAGTGGGGGTGGAGATGCGGTTAGTCAACATAGAGTATTGATCTTCTGTCAGTTGAAACAGATGATTGACATTATTCAGAGGGATCTTTTTGCTGCACTGATGCCGACAGTTTCGTACATGCGACTTGACGGTTCTGTTTCGGCGGAAAAACGTCATTCTATCGTACAAACGTTCAATGCGGATCCTTCCATCGACGTTCTCCTCCTAACTACCCAAGTCGGCGGTTTAGGTTTGACTTTGACAGGTGCAGATACGGTTATCTTCGTCGAACACGATTGGAACCCGATGAAAGATCTCCAAGCCATGGATCGGGCCCATCGTCTGGGCCAAAAGAAAGTCGTCAATGTATACAGGTTGATCACCAAAAACACACTAGAGGCCAAGATCATGGGTCTCCAAAGATTCAAACTCAACATAGCCAACAGTGTTGTCAACCAGCAGAATAAGGGCATGGACAGTATGGACACTGAACAGATTCTCGACCTGTTCAATGCTCAAGGTGCGGGCGGGGCGAATGGGAACGGGGCTGAGAATGGAGATGGTGCAGGGGGTAAGAAGAAAGGTTTCGGCAAGTTGACGCAGAAACAGATCTTGGACGGCGCCCATAAGGGACCCGAGAATGAAGAGGAGGAGTATAAGGAGATGAGTGGTTGGAGACCTGATCAATAGTCTCGGTCTTCGTTTTTTCATGCGTTCAAGATTGTCGATGAAGGGCAGTTTATCAAAAAAATGATTCAGATTGCTCACGAGGCTGAAGTCTCATTGTGGTGTGATACAAAGTAATGTGATGCAGTGAGATGCGATAAGTTGTGGTCATGTGCGGACAAGAAACAACTGTGGAGTTACAGATCGAAAGAAAGGACGATCCTATTGGGGCGATCGTTTTTGTCTGAAGAAGACCGCACTGTGATTTTCTTCGAAACCCTCAGGTCGTCGGTAGATGCGCCGTTTGCCTCAGCCGGCTCGTCGATCGCTTCAACAGTAATCTTTCTCTTCTTGCTTTCGCCATCCAGTCCGGATGGTTTTTTGTAGGACACTTCCACCGACAAGAGGGGCTCGGCGGTACCAGCATCTAGTTCAGGGCACAATGTCGATTCTCGGGTTGAGTTTGAGGAGTCGCGCTCACGCAGAGAGCTCTGAGGTCGTGGATTAGAGGCAGATACTGAGGAATCTTCGAGACTCGATGTGACGGCTTCGATATTATTGTCATGGTGAGCGTTACCGTCCCTGGCATGCTCCTCATCAGGGCGAGACGGGATCCTTTCGTGGCCAGCTTGAGAGGAACCGTTGGCGGGGCTAGCTGGTGGCACTATAGTGGGTTCTCCGCTCTCTGTGATACCCACTGATTCTTCGCCATCGTCTTGCAATGTTGGCGATCGTGTTGCCACTCCCCTCTCGAGTCCTCTATTGTCATCTGACGCCGATGACGAGGCTGTAGTTCGTTCACTTCGGCCTTCTTGGCACGTTTCCTCCGTCTTCGCTGCGTTCAGGCAGATGTCGGTTTTGGTGTGATACATGCTCCAAGCAAGCTTCTCCAACTCTCGGCCGCTGTAGATCTTTCCCTCCATGTGCATCTTCTTGAGCACTTCCATCGCTACACTGTAGAATTCGGAGTAGAGCTCAAAAGTCAGCTCTTTCGTCGAGTCGAAGCCCATGACAGTCATGAGCTCTGGGCTTGCAAATATTCCAAAGGGCGTCCAGCTTGCAACGATGGCCGACGCAAGAGCGACGTCTATTCTCCCAAGTCGGTAGATACAGCGCATAGACGATGAAACAACATTGTGCAGCGCTTTCGTGTCTCTGCCGAAGTTCAGTCTCTTGTGATTGAAAACAATATGACCCAAAGCGTTGAACAGAGCCTCCCGACACACGTGAGCTTCAGTGCTACATACCCAGCCCGGGCTTGTAAGCGAAAAGGGCCGCTTGTCTCGCAAACGTCTCCATGCTTCCACCGTGTGGACTTTAGTGCACGAGCAGAGCTCAGAGAAAAAAAGACCTGTTCGACGGATTTCCGGCTTAATGAAGGGGCTTGTTTGGTATTGAGAATCCAGTTCACGGAGGGAGAGTACGGGAAAAATGGGATTACGAAATCTTATTATGCTCCCTCCCTCTATGATCAGGCGATCGTATTCGCTGATGTAGGCTTCAATCTCCGTCAAGCCGAGGGTAGTGACATCACGGAAAGGCTTTCGTGAGGGTGAATTTGTTACCTCTTGAGATGAAGACATAATCTGTGTTGGCGAATGCGAAAGTGATCTACTGGGCCTGGAGGGTCAGGATTGAAGGATGAAGTGGGAAGAAAGAAAGTAGGGAAAAGTCAAGTCATGGTCTTTTTGAAGAACCGAGAGAGCCGTTGACGCCACCCTTTAGCCACTAATCACATTCCGAAATGAAGTTCTAACTCAAGCGCAGCACCAAGAAATGTGATCTCACGAAGTAATCATCTGCTAGGCCTGCAGCCTAGAGGCAGTGATGGCGTTGAAATCGCTTTGTGACTGCACAGGAAGCCTGAGATTTGTCATTTCAATCTGATACAGTAGGTTAGTATGCTTGATATCATACGCCACATGCAAAAGAGATTTCATCTACGTGAATGCAAGTAGGATAGATTGACGCTGCTGTAACACAAGCTCGACATTGGATAGTTGACGCTACTCTAGCTCAGAAATAGCCAGCTCCGTATGGCAAGTATTTCGGCCATTCTGCATCTGAAGGGTAGTCATTGAACTCTTGCATCGCATCAGCCAAAGCAGAAAAGATATCTTTCACAGAGCCACGACCGCGGCTGGCCTTGCTGTAGGCAGTTTTCTGGCGTTTGGACGATGAGCGAGGTGTTCTGGTCGAAGAGCTCTTGCATTTTTGCGTCGATCTTGATGGACCAGGCGTCGAGCTCTGAGGTTGAAGGGCCGGTTTAGGTGTGTGGAAGATACTCCATGCTATCTTTTCCATTTCTCTGCCCGTCTCAATGGGGCGTTGACCTTCGAGTGAGCGAGATTGCGTTCTTTGACGCAAGAGTCTGAGCGCCTCCATAGCAGCGTAGTAGAGGCGACCGTATGAAGTCCAGGTATCACTCGTCCCATTGTCGCTGGTTTTCAGGTGGCTGATCAACTCGTTTGACTGGTAGATTCCAAATGGTGTCCAGCAAGCAACAATGGCAGAAGCAATAGCCACATCAATTCCTCGCAAGGTGCAGAGGATGCGCATGCATTCTTCGATGACGCTGTATAGATCCTTTGTTGCAGTCTCGAAAGAGAGCTGCTTACGTCGTTCTACGAGGAACATGGCTGCACGAGTGAGAGTTGCTTTGCACAAATTCTCTTCGTTCTTCTGTACCTGGGACAGGACACCTTTGCGAAAGTCGACGCTTGTTCTGAGTAGAGTCCATGCAGCTACTTCCATCATACTATTCTGCATTTCCACCGACCAATTGTCATCCATACATTGGGGAACGAGGAATTGCCGCTCATAGTACTTGCTGTCTAGTCGCGCTAGATCAATTCCTCGAGCCTTGTGCGAGCCGAAATAGAGGAGCTTGGATGTCTGTTCCCGAATAGCCTTGTTGTAGGCTACCAAGTAATTATCGACTTGCAAAGGGGTCAGACAGTCAATGCGAAGAGACTGAGCCATATTCTGCTGTGTTTGATTCTTCTTGCTTGGCATGACCGTGGAAGGATAGGGTCTCGACACGCGTCTCTAGGAGAGCTATAAGCGTGTTGTGAAGACAAATCGAAGTAAGCAGCTCGAAGTAGCCAGAGCTGCGACTGAGACAAGTGAGTGAATGTGTGAAGAGAGGGATAGTTCGTCGACTGAGCCAGGCTTTATAGCTTCCCCGACGGGGCCCCGCCGCACTCAGCTTGAGAACGCGTGGGCAACCCACAGACCTCATCAGCTTCTATTGTCTACCGCAAGTCGAAGCGAACCGTGCACCCAGAGTTCAACGCATGGCCTCAGCACACCTTTGAACTGCAGCGTCTGAGCTGTGACTCGATCCGAAGAGGTGTAATGACTGGGTGCGACATGTTGTGAGAAAAGAAGTTGCGTCTGTATGTCAAAGATCTGACCTGAACAAGGCGCATTCATGCGTGGCATTTTTCTTCTCTCACTCCAAGTCTCTTCGTCCAAGGTCATCCCTGCTGCGCATTTCATCCGCTAACTTACCCGCCAAGGGCTAGGCGTGCCTGACAGCTCAAAGATCACAATGTGATTACAGAAACGAGATTATCTCATATGATCATACACAAAATCGCACTCTTGACATCGCCTTGCTGCATCTTCACCAAGGGCTCCATTGGCGGCTGGACCAGAATCGCATGTCTCACACGATGACCACATTCCCTTTGGATTCGCTGAGATCCATACTGACTACACCAAATGTCATGCTACTGTGGGACTTGGACTACTCTTCATCACTTCCTTACCCCGAACCCTGGTCTTGAGCCTCAAAGTACCTCACCCGCTTAGGTTTGCGCTCACCTTCTTCTAGTCGAGCCCGAATGCGTGCAGCTTCGTCGGCCAGGTCCTTGCCTGCAGCATACTCTGCCCGCAATCTTTTCCTTTCTTTTAACCTTTTTTGCTTCTCCCGCTTCTTCTCCTTTTTCCGCCTCCTATATCGAGCTTTGGCAAGCTTCTTCGCCTCTTTGCGATCAAAATCGAGACTGGCAGGGTGAGCTTTGATCGAAGCAGAATGAGACGGGTGAGACGATGACGGTGAACGCGACGGCGAAGACGCAGACGACGACGAAGACGAGGACGAAGACGAGGACGAAGACGAGGACGAAGACGAGGACGAAGACGAGGACGAAGACGAGGACGAAGACGAGGACGAAGACGAGGACGAAGACGAGGACGAAGACGAGGACGAAGACGAGGACGAAGACGAGGACGAAGACGAGGACGAAGACGAGGACGAAGACGAGGACGAAGACGAGGACGAAGACGAGGACGAAGACGAGGACGAAGACGAGGGCGATGGCGACGGCCGACGAGGCTGGATCGGCACTTGAACACCCGAAACATCGTTCTGCGTAATTGACGTTCTCGAACCCGCGGTCCCAGTGTCAGCCGCTGCCATTGACTCTGAACTCGGTGCTGATCGCGGTTGCGGCGGTTGAGGGTAGGCAGTTGCCACCTCAGCTGGTGTTTGTACGCTGTTGCTAATGTTGTCTTTTGTTGTAGCAGCCGGCGGAGGATACACACCGTGATACAAGCTCCAGGCAACCCTCTCCATCTGCTTACCGCTTTTAAAACCTCCCTTTTTCATTGCATGAAAAGCCTCCTTATAGAACTCCCTCCAGAACGACCAGCTGAGTGGTTTGGCGTCCTTGCCCAACAGATTCCACACCAGTTCATCCGACATGAACATACCAATCTGTGTCCAGCTCGCAACGATCGCAGAGGATTCCCGCGTATGTACACCCTTGAGCCTCCGCAAGATTTTCATGCATCCTTCCACCGCCTTTCCCGCTTTTTCGCAGTCATTGTAGTCGAAATCAGGCGACGACTGCGCATTCCGCAAGTATTCTGCTGCGCTCTTCAGCACGTTCTGCACGTTTTCGTTTTTGCGCACGAATGTCAGAATCACATCACGTTGGTCATGGTCTTTCCGAAGCAGTGTCCAGCTTACGACCTCGCTAAGATAGCGCATTGCGTCCATGGAGACAAAAGGCGAGTTCAAGGTGTGAGCCTGATAGAGTCCATCCGATTCTGCAAAGCTGATAGGCTCATCAGCCTCGGAGTATCTGATTTTGCGGCATTGATGCGAGGCGACAAGCTTTGAATAGCAGGAGCGATAAATTTCAAGTTGCGTAGGATCCAGCGTGTCGATACGGGGTAGGTTGGGAAGTTTCAAGGAGGGGAGATGCGTTCGACTTGTCACCTGCGTGGTGGATGGATTGTGGGTTGCTGCTCCTTTCTGGTCAGCAGTCCGCTGCGCATGTCCACAATCTTGCCCTTGTTGTGGACTTTGCGGCCGTTGTTGTTGTCGCTGCTGCTGCTGCTGCTGCTGTGTGCGGGCCAGCGATTTCGATGACTTGGATGCAGACTGCGAAGACGTGGCTCCCCGCTCGTCGCCATGCGTTCGCTTCTCGGTCACTGCTGGGTGGTACATACACCAAGCGACCTTCTCCATCTCCCTACCGCTCTTGTATTTTTTGGTCTTGAGCGCTTCGATGGCTTGCTCGTAGAAGCGTCTCCAAAATTCCCACGTTTCTTCGTACTCGATCTCCGCACCCAGAAGGTTTTTGACGAGTTCCTCCGATATATACACCCCATATCGTGTCCATGCAGCTACTATTGCCGACGCCTCTCTTACCCCTACTCCCTGTAGCTCGCACAAAATCTGCATGCACCCTTCCAGCGCCACCGCGGTCACCTCGACGCTGCTTCTCAACTTTGCATTGTGGACGGTCAAGAACTCTGCCGCGCGATCGAGCACCTTCTGACAATCCTTCTCGGAGTTGGTTTTCACGCTTTTCATACCGATATTCGGTGCAGAGCTGCGTAGAAGGGACCACCCGAAAAGCTCCATGACGTATTGCTGAGCGCCAGTGCCATCTTTTGAGTGCCAAGGAGCGGGTTCGGTAGCAGAACGATGCGAGTGGTAGTAGTATAGAGTGTCGAGTTGGACGAGATCAACACCGTTCTTGTACTTGTGGAAGTATAGACGCGTCGGTTTGTCTTGGGATCGACGCCAAATCGAAGCTGGGTAAGAGTCGAGGTAGGATCTGATTTGACTGTCGGTGAGCTCGTCGACACGAACTGCCTCTCGCGACTGTGGAGACTCTGTGCCATTCATCGTTGAGACACCGTTCGTTGACGTTCATTCGTTGTTGGAGGAGGAGAGCAAAAAAAGTACGAGTGAAGCATCGAGACGGAAGACATACGAATGCGAGATGGAGTTTGGTGGCGCAGGCGTAGAACATCCAGCACCTTGGTCCGAGCACCTGCGCAAGAGCTGGAAGATCTTGCGAATGAAGTGGAGCTGCTGCGGAAAAAGTGTTCGCAAAACCTTGTTCTGAGCGCTATTGCGCCTTGCATTCAAAGACGGGAAGAAACGGCGATGAGATCACGCTGTGATTGCATCGAATGCGAGGGTAGTCTTCCTTCCTATAATCACATCGTTCACTTTGCCGTACGAAGGCGTTTCGACGTCCTTCTTCCCGTGTCTGTTGAGTTGTTGTTGTCGTTTTGATCTTCCTCCACCTTTGCTGCTTCTTGTTTGGCGACAGGTTTGCGTTTCGCTGAGACTTCCTTTTCCTCCTTCGCTTTCATATTTCCTGTCAACCCTTCATCTTTCGCTTCAAGCTTTGTCGTACTGGAGCCAGCTGCTGAAGTAGTAGGAGAGTAGAACATACTCCAAGCTACTCTTTCCATCTCTCTCCCACTCTCTACCCTTCCTTCTCTTTTCAACTTCCTCAGACTCTCCACCGCCAGCTTATAGAATCTCTTGTAAAAGCTCCAACTATACTCGATCTTCACACTCTTTCCCATCAGACTCATCACCAGTTCATCGGATTGGAATACGCCCCATTCGACCCAACTCGCTACGATTGCAGAAGAAGTTGCTGGACCAACGCCTTTCAACTCTGCTAAGATACGCATCGTCCCTTCTACCGCTTTCAACAGCTCTTCTGACGATGAGGATTCGAGCGAAAGGTTTGCGGAGTGGGAGAGGAGGTGGGAGGATGCTCGGGTGAGGACTTCGGTGCAGGTGGAGGCAGGGTTTGATTTGATGAGCGAGAGAAGGGTTGGGCGGTGTTTTTCGCGAGAGAGCTTCCATCGCATCAGCTTTTCGAGTTCTTGTTTGCCTTTGATGCCGTTAGAAAGGTCGGAGGAAGCGGTGAGTAGGGGTAGGGATTGGTACCATTCGTCGAGTTCTGCAAGGCCATCGCCGGGTTTAGAGGCTGAGGAAGAGAGAGACGCTTTGTGCGCTAGCGCTGCGGGATAGGAGTCGAGATATGCTTGGATTTGTTTAGGGGTGAGTGTATCGACCGGCACTAAAGCATTGCTGGTACTTGGCGGCATTGTAAATGACCAATGACCAATCGCACTTGTAGAAGATGCGAAGGCAGGAAGGACGTAACTTCGTTGAGAAGAGTAGAAAGAACGATTCAGGGTCCAACCAAGTTTTTCTGTCCGTGCACCAGCCCTTCTTTTGATACAGTACCCGACTTTCCTTTTCGTTTCCTTCTGCTCGAACTGTTCCTAAATCGAGCTCAGAAATCGAGGTCCACAAAACCCCTCACTAAATCGTCATGTTCTCATTCATCGTTGCAAACACACCACTCTCGCCCCATCAAAGCATCAACGTCAAAAGTTCATATTTACAGCGAAAGCAGAACATGAGAAAGTCCGGAACAACAAAAGACAGACGCAGCACCAAATTGGGCGAAAGCAAAAAAAGAGCGGAGATGCGGGAACCAAAAGAGTGTGTGTTCTTTTTTCGACGGCCCAAAATAAGGCTACTTACATCCCCAACTCAGGCAACAACATAGCAGTCGCCCTCTTCTGAGGCAACACATATCCATGTGCAGCATGAACGCTTCTCTCTACCAACGACCTCCTGACGTTGCCATTGCCGTTACTCATACCACAGTTACCCGGTCTTGTGCAGATGACCGCAGCAACCACTGCAGCGATAACAATGATGAGGATAATGATGATCCAGAAGCAAATCCATCTCTTCTTCCTAGCCTTCCTCGCCGAATCAACCGCCTTGTTAGTATGCTGCAATCCTTGCGACATGTCTGTCTCTACCTGCTGTCCTTGCTCCTGGATCACATTAAGAGCATCATCCTGTTCGTCGACCAAGATGGACATCTCGTTGAACAGTTGTGCGAGCTCAGTAATGGTTCGCTCAATCCGTTTGATATCTTCGTGTCGCTCCTGCACCTCGCGAAGTGCACCCTTGGCTTCACCATGACGATTCGAGTTGAGCAGAGCCTGGGAGAAGATCTGTCCGTTTTGATCGTCATCCAATGCAGCCTTGATCTCTTGCTGTGTAGCGTCTGGTTTGACGATTCGGAACTGTCGCTCAGCACGAGCCCTGTACTTCTGACGATAATTCTGCTCTACTTGCTGATATCTCTGAATGGTTTCCTTGAATCGGTTCTTAACAGCACCGATTTGAGTGTTGCGGACGTTCTTGTCTCCACCTGCGGGAACGCGTTTGGTTTGGGACTCCAAGAGTTTGATACGGTTCTTAACGCCGTTGGTCAAGGTAGAAGTCTCTTGTTGGATGGAAGCAAGTTGTTGTTCGGCATATTGGGCGGAAGCTTCGTCCATGTTGTTGAGGGAACGAGAGTGAAGGTCGGAGATCTTGTTGACGTTGTCATCGATCAAACGGATGGTGTCTTGGATCTCGGAAATGTCGCTGAAGAACGAGTTCATGTCTCCTGCTGGTTTCTCGCTAGTAACGTTTTGCATCTCGTATGCGTTACCACCGGCTCCAGCAGCACCGTATGCGGCTTGGGGTTGAGCTTGCGGCATTTGGCCGTAACCAGTAGGTTGAGCAGGAGCAACACCGTAGCCAGCTTGAGGTTGAGCGTTGTATCCGCCCTGGTCGTATGCTGCGTAGCCTCCTTGCGGAGCATATTGTTGTGCGCCGTAACCCTGCTGCTGCTGTGGTTGAGCATAGCCGCCTTGAGCGCCGCCCTGCTGCTGTGTCGGGTAGGAGTGGTCACCGTACCCGTTGTTGCCTCCTCCGTAGCCTCCATAACCACCAGCCTGCTGGGCCTGTCGTGCGTCGTGCAAGAACAAAGGAAGAAAGATGTTGGTCAGTCATGGATGCATAGTCTGAAGTGTATTGGAAAGTGTTGCAGTGAGCTTACCCTCATGGCCGCAAGACGATCACGAGCCATCTTGTTACTTAGCTAGTCTGTGTGCAAGTCAAGCAGGATCAGGTATGTGTAGGTGCAACCACCAAATCTTCCCTTGGATGGACGCGAAAACGAGAAAAGGTGGTTGAAGAAGCCAACGGTGGTCGAATCGAACGAAGGCGAAATAGGGATGGTCGAAAGTGCGGATGGATGAAGGGTGAAGGAAAGTAGGATCCACGGGAAGTATGATGGTGATGACGAGCAAAATGAAAGTGTCAGACGATCCGGGGATGGCACGGAAGGACGGACGGAAAGAGGATGGAATGAGAGACAGGCAGAATGGAAGCGAGACCGATTGACGCCTGTGGCTGGGCAACCACTACACTCTAACTCGGTGAGAGACAGAGAGGGAGAGAAAGCACGTTCGGGGCACGAAACACCGAGACACAGCTTAGATGCGAGCGTCTCGACTGAGGAATGCAAATAATAATGATGCACACACACAAATACACACGCACGCACGCGCAGTCCGAATTTGATTGCAGCCAGCGCCCTTCCAACAACTTGACACGGACGCCATACCTTTCACTGTACTCATTACTCTCTTTTCCAATGCTTTGACAGTACAGATATTGTCATCTCAAGGGCGAGAATCGATGCCATGATGGCAACTCCCAACGAGAAAAACCAGATTCTGTGCTATGACAGGTAGTATGAAGGAAGCAGAGGTTCAGGCTGTGTACTGTCTGGCTGTGCTAGGAGAACAGCGTCAACTGACTGTGTGTGTGTGTGGCTGAGAAATATCTCTTTCTGCCACTCTGCTACTGCAATTGCTAAAAGTAGTCCGAGCTGACGCGAAGAAGCATATTACATCTTCCTTTTTCTTGCTTTGCGTAATGCTAAAGGATCAACAACATGCACAAACAGAGGCAGATGCAGGGGTCAACAGCGCAACCCACTCAAATAGCAACCAACACACACACCTGACATCGTCATAGTCAGCCTATGCATTACCCTCTCGCCTTCTTTCACTCTTGTTTCCTGTACTGTACTGTACGTGGCATCAATCGTATGAGCTCCGATGTCAAACTAGGGAGGCAAAAGTCAATGATGAGCGAGGTGAGAAAGCTGTTCTAGGTTGGGCAATCGGAATCCTATTCCCGGACACAGATTGAGCCTCATACACCCACGGACCTCTCACCGCGCATTAGAACTACAGTACTCCATCAACATATGCTTCCATATGCAAAAAGGCGTCCTTTGTTTTTCAGCCGCACACATCTTCCCTCATACAAAATCCTTCCTGATTATGACACATCCTCATATGAACGAGAGAGAGAAAGAGAGGGAGAGTCGTTGTATGTTTGTCATCGAACCATGAAGTACAGTACACTTGATTTGAACAAAGAGGGATAACAGAGAATGCAAAGACAGCGAAGCATAACCACGACTACTTCTTCATCCTCTGTCGCTCAGCACGTTGCGCCTTACGCAACTTCTTGTACTTGTGCTTTCTGATCTTCTTTCTCCTCTTCCTACGCACACTATCCATCATGATGTTGTGCGCCGCCAACAATGGGCTCACCTCGCCACGTTTGCTCTTGATAGGATCCAGCTTGGCATCCAACTTGGTCGTGTCTACTACATCATCCGCTCGCGAAGGGTCGTTGAGTGCAACAGCGTCCATCTGTGCCACAAGCTTGTCCCACTTGAGCGCAAGCGGCAAAGTCGACTGAACGAGCGCGTGCGAGAGCATCAGGTTGGGGTCATCATCGGTGAAGAAGACGCTGTTGGCTACATGAGGAGGTTCGAGCTGCTCAGCTGCTTCGGCTGCGGCAGCAGCATCGGCATCACCGGCGACAGGGGCGGGGGGAGCCTCGTAGGCACGACCCTTCTCAGCGAGGTAAGTGGCGACGCCACGAGACCATTCGGCGGAGGGACCGTGCGGTTCACCAAGGATGATCAGATCGGCTTCAGCCCCAAGCTTGCGTGCTGTTTCGGGGTCTTCGCCGCGTTCGAGAGCGTTCTGTACTGCTTCCTCTTCCTCTTCCCTGATCCTTTCCTCCTCTTCGAGCTTGGCAGACTCAACAGCGACACGGTCCGACTCCGGGTGGAAGCTCGAAACGAGCCAGCGTGTAGCACCGTCGTCAGCAGCGTTGACCGCTGTCTCCGACTCGGCACCTGCCAGACCATCGATGAGTTGACCGAATCGTTCTACTGAGATGTTGCGCATCCTACGCCTCCACTGCTGCTGTGATTCGCTGGCAAAGTTGCCGAAAGTGGCGAGCGAGCCGTCTGTTGTGAAGATGGCTGTCAATGTACCGCCTGAGGGTGAGGTGGAAGAGCCGAAACCACCAGCACGCTTCGGACGTGGTGGGAGCATTTCGTGTTGGAGCAAGGGACGCTCATTCGAGAAGAAGTTTTCCCATGCTACATTGGCAAGAGAGGACGGAGGAGGATTGGCTGGTGAGATGACTGCTTTGGCGAAACGTGCTGACGAGCCCTTGACCTTGACCAGTGACGATGCTGCCGAGGGAGAGAGGTGCTTCTCGGTGGTAGTGGCATTGGGTGCGGAGGATGAGGACGACGCTGCAGAGCCGTTGTTGTTGTTGCTGCCCGAAGAAGACGAGTTGCCGCCTTTAGACGATGGCGAAGAGCTGCTGGACGACTTGGACGAAGAGAGCACCGAAGACGAGACTCGACGAGACTGCGAGCGAGTGGATCGAGAACCGGAGCTAGAGATGAAATTGCGCGCCGATGGTGAGGCTGCTGCCGATGCTGAGGCTATCGCGGGTGTGTTACGGCTCGATTGCCGGAGCACTGAGCGGGCGTGAATGGAACGACCACGCATCTTGACTGCGTCTAGCTATACTGCACCAACCCCAAAATCGGATGCTGATGCTAATGCTGACGAACAGAGAAGAGATGGGGGACCGTGGAAGTCGTGGTGCAACTCGTGCGATCAACTGTGTGTGAATGTCGTTGATGTCGATGCTGCGTGTCGAGAGGGTGATGACGGTGAACAGCCAACGTTGTGAGCGGCGATAACGGAGCACACTTGGCTACTGTATGAGTCAAAACACTTTGCTGTTAGCGAGTTGAAAAGAAAGCGCAGCAGCTCATGGCTTTGCTGTCTCCTAACTCGATAAGCTCCTTTTCAATTTTCATTTCCTTTGCTCTGACTGCGCTCCAAGCCGTGCATCTTTTTTTTTTCTTCTCGTTTCTCTCTGTTAGGCCCTGAAATCGCTAAGCCGAAAAAAATGAATCCGGCGTCGCTGATTCGCGTGTTGTTTTTTAAGGCTCAAAACGGAAGATCCGATCACCTTCGAGTTTTCATTCGCTGCTCTCCGAAGCGGACCCTGGCAAAATCAGGCTTGACCCAAACACAAGCTATGAGGAACAGATCCCATTCAGGCAATTCGCAGTGCGAACAAAGTTGACTACCAGCGCTCAGGATGGCTTTCGAAGTCGCTCACCAAGCACAAAGAAAGCACAAGCAGGGGAAATAAAGGTAGCAGCATGTTTCTCGAAGAAATGATAGTAAAAATACAAGGCGTGAACTGTTTGACGGGCAAAGCGCACGCTCTGGAAAGGGGGAACAGAGTAAAGCTTGCGAAATCAAGCCTGGACAGCAGAGGCTTGGCGACCAATGATAGGAGCACCCGACCCCAACCCATCAACATCGCCGTACTCGTCCGACTCGCTCATGAACTGCTCGGCATGCTCCTTAAGGTATTGGACGCTGCGCTTCTCGTCGACAAAGAGATTGTATACTCTGCGGATGTCTGCAACTTCAACGGCATCTGCTTTTCTGCGCTTGGCAGCCAGGTTGGCGGTGGTAATAAGGTTGATGGCATAACGCAGCGAAGTTTCTGAGGCCATGCGCGTGAGCACTTCCAACGCTTCAGGCTTCAGTGTAACCTCCTCTTCGGTGGCACGGATGGTCAAGATCTGCTTGAGGTCTTCGAGCTCGTAGGGCTTTGTGCTGATGATGAGCACACGGTCGAGCAAGTCGATGGGAATGCCGTGTGGCGAGCGGAAGCGCGTGCCGCGAATACGGCAAATGCCACGGTTGGAAGCCATGATGACCAAGGGTGCCAATTCGGACTCGAGAGCACGGTTGAGGAAAGAGAAACACTCGATATCGAGCATGTGCACCTCGTCGATGAACAGCACACCAGGTACAATCTCGGCCTTGCCCTCTTCTCGCCACTCGCCGACTTTGGTGTTGATCTGATCGCGCAACTCGGGCTTGATCTCGCCAGTGTCGCCGGAGAACAGCGCCAAGAATCCCTGTGTGCGCGAGTTGATCACATCGATCTCATGCAAGGAAACGGTGTGCACCACATCTTTCCTTCGTTGCAATTCTCCCTCGGGGCACTGGACAAACTTGGTATCGCTGCCCATGGCGTCGTAGTCGCGTGCACGTGTGAAACTGCGTCCAAGCTTAGTTATGCGGCCGCTAGCCTTGTCAATAGCGATCACATCACCGGCAGTGATCTTTTCCTTTTGCAACGAGTCGATCATCTTGTTACCGAGCTCGTAGATAGTCTCCATGTCGGTAGTCTTGATGGTAAGCTTTCCGGTCTTGGTGGCACCTGTTAAGGATCKATCGATCTGGATCTCGACCACTTCTCCTTCGACCACTTCTGCCTCTTCCCGGATACGAACACCGATAGAGCGGCGGAATGCCTGCATCAGCGCTTCGGTCTTGCTCATCTCGAGCGAGAACACTTCAGATGCAGAGAGCATGGTGAATGGAACGTCGGAACCAAGGGTCTGCGCCATACCCATTGCGATTGCAGTCTTTCCGGTACTGGGAGGTCCGGCCATGAGGATGGCACGACCAGCGATTCGGCCGTCCTGAACCATCTTGACAATAAGACCAGCAGCTTTGCGTGCAGCGCGCTGGCCTACCATGCCCTGCGAGGAGGGACGCGGTTCGAGCTGGTCATCGAGACCGAGACCCTTGACGTGCGAGTGCGCACCGATCCGTTCCAATGTCTGGATGGTGTGTTCGGATGTGGTGGAAATTTGTGCCATCTTGTCGAGTGTTGTTGCTGCAACTTCTCCACTCGGATTTGCGTGTGTGTGAGATGGATGGATGGATGGTGAAGTGAAGATGGTGGAGTGAAGATGATGTCGATGAAAGAAAGAAGATTGAATTTCATTCCTTCTCAAAAGAGCGAATTCCAACTCTTCTCGCGTGTCAATAATTTCGCCTCCACTGAGACACACGCCAACACCAGACTGTGAGAGCGTCGAGAGCTCGGACCAGCCACAAGCAACACTTTGCTTCCAACTCTCCTTATCGTTTCTCTCTCACAAGGCATCTCTCTCACCATCAACAACAGCGGCACCGATCGCATGCCGGAATTATAGCCATGACAATACCCGGTCCCTTGTACCCAGCTTCGAGTCGGCTTGCACAGTCGCCCAGTACGCTGAACGAAGATGACCCAGCCAAGTCAGCAAAACCACCACAACCACCACAACTCGTCGACATTTTCAAGCTCACCACTCGATCTGCGGTAGTCCAGGCACTCTCCGACCTCTCCAGCTATTCGAGCTCTTTAGATGATGAGTTGGTATCACTGTTCGAAGAGTCCGAACCTGTAGTCGCCGATGCGAGGCGGTCGGTGTCTGCTCTAGCCCCACAAGTTCAACTCATTCAAGAGGAAGCCGATGTTCTCGACCGCCGGTTGCAGAGCTCAGCCTCCGTTGCAAAGCGCATCTCTGAGCGTGTAAGATTGCTTGATGAGGAACGCAAACGAATCGCTTTGGCTACCGAGTGGGCCGTTCGAACAGCAGAGCTCAAGTCGTCCCTGTCTCTCCTCGCCGCTGCGGTCGAACACCGAGACTGGGATATGGCAACAATGCATTGCCGCAGAGCGCTAGCCATCGATCCAGCCATTCGGTCCTCCCAATTTGCCGCTGCTGTCGTTCCATCCACGGACCTCCCTGAGCCACCAGAGACGACGTTGCTCGAGCTGCGAAAGACCATGCTCTCTGCATTTACAGATGCCTTTATCAAGTCCACGCAAAACAAGGATGAAAAGGAAGCATCACGCTTCTTCAAGCTCTTTCCCCAAATTGGCTGGAAGAAGGAGGGCTTGGAAGTCTACAGCTCCTTTGCTCGATCCATGGTGCGCGAAAAAGGCCGAGCCATCTCCGACTCACTGGGTTCGGGCAAAGCACAGCATCCGACGCACTTTGCCCTTCTTCTCACCTCGCTGTTCGAGCACCTTGCAATGCTGATCGATATGCACCAGCCGGTGGTGGACAGACATTACGGTGTGGGTCACTTTGGACATGGAGTCATGCCAGGCTTGCAGGAGGAATGCGACCGACTCGGGCACCGAATCATGGACTCGTGGCGTGAGGATCGCAACGTTCGAAGAAGACTGGATGAAGCACAGTCGTATCGATTCACGGGCGCTGTGGTGGCAAGCAAAACGCAGCAGTCCACTTTCAAGGCATCGTTCGGCGTTCCTGGCAGAACAGCAAGTCCAGCAGCAGGCTCGACAGCGAACAGCTCTTTCGACGAACCTGCCGGACCCGATGGTAGAGAGATCGATCGGATTCTTACAGAGCTCGCCGCCATGTCGTCGAGATGGGGCCTCTATCGACGCTTCCTGCAGAGTCGGCTAGATTTTCAACGAGATGACGCCGAAGCTGCGAAGGGCAATCGACAGAGGACGCTTGAAGACGAAAGAGCGGCACAAGCCGACGAACCCCTCAAGGACTTCCGTCGCACTTCGATCGATCGACGCAGCTCCATCTCTTCCAGCGTCAATGCTCCACTCCCCAACGACATTACAGCCGACGAAGACGGGCTCTCGCTTGAACCAGTTGATATTGCTGCCGAGTCAAAGCTGGGACAAGAAGTCCTTGAGTCCATGAAAACGATCTATATCCCGATGGAAACTTGGTACCTCCGCAATAGTCTTGAGAAAGCCTTCCGCATCGATCAACCCGACACTACTTCTCGCCCTTACACCTCTTCCATCCTAGACGACGCGTTCTACGTCATCCGCACAGTGCTTGCTCGCATTCTCTCCACCTCGTCCCTCACCACGCTCAACGAGATGGTCAGGGTGGTCAAGACGTCTGTCGAGGAAGAGTACATCGAAGTCATCGTGCGCAAGATGGAAACGCTTTGGCGAAGCATTTCAGGTTCGATGACGGTCGATGGGCCAAGAAAAGATGCGGCGAGCAGGGAGATGCGTACGGTCTTCATCACCTATTTGAACGTTCTGGATGTCAGCTCGAACTACATGTCTCGTGTCCTGGCCGAGGTGGGGCATGAACAGGCACTCGCAAGACTCTTCGAGCCCTCAGAGCTAGACGAAGCGTCTGCGGCCATCAACTCGCTCTCTCAACTCGTCAACCGATTCCGATCTTCTCTACGGACTGAGATCGAACATCTCTTCACGCAGCTCACCTCTCCCCGTCTGCGCGGGATTCTAGTCGAGACTTATCGCGATGTCTCTTATGTCCTCGACGACGAGTCATACTCAGACGCCGAGTCTCGTGACCTGGTCCGACGGAGATTCGTCAAATCGTGGGACCTCCTCTTCCATCATTTCCGCGGCTTATTCACCGACGCCAACTTCGATGCTTACATTCAAATGGCCCTCGACGCATTGCTCAAACCCTGGGAAGCAATGATCATGGGTATGCGCTTTACAGAGCTTGGCGCGCTGAAGTTCGATAAGGATCTCAGGGCAGTGATTGGGTTCCTGACCTCGCAGACTACTCTGCCAATCAGGGACAAGTTTACGAGGTTGCAACAGATCAGCTATGTGCTCAACTTGGATGGTGCGGAGGATGAAGGTGATCTGTATCAGAATGCGGTCTCCTCAGGGATTTCGTGGAGGCTGTCGATGGCTGAGGTGAAGAGTGTGAGGTCGTTGAGGTTGTCGTAATATGAATCTGAACACTCCATTTCGCTGCTCATCCAGTGTTGATTGCGTGTTGCAATGCCTGTGTCATCTAAGGCGTGAGCCATGAACTTAATGATATCGAGCTTGTACATTGCCAGGAGCTGAGCGCTCATGACATGGTAATGCATATGGCTACACCTTGTTCCGCTGCAATCTTCTCAGCGAAGCTTATAGTCTGACTTGCAAGGTCGTCAATGTCGACTGGCATAGGAGTTTTGCCGAGAAATGCCATCTCTCGGCATCCAGATATTCCTGCTTGATGCGTATCCAAAGCTTGTCAATTCCGGGTACAAACGTTGTCTCGGATATCGGATAGAAGCGCACACGCAGATCCGAGAGAATTCACATGTTCAACTTAGCCGCCCTCAAAACGAGCTTTGCAACGACCAAGCTCTGCGGTCCTCGGAGCACTTTCTTCTCCACGCTCATCGGAGCGTGGCAGTCCCTGTTAGATAGCATGGGACTCAGATGCTCACAGCAACAGGCCAAACGATGGGCACTCGAGCTCAGCCTGGTGTTGGCAGCGGCTTTGACTTGGCACTTTACACGTATCTATCCTTGGCATCGGTTATATCTGTCCACATCGACAGCTTCGAGCTTTGTGGATCGCAGGCCTGCACCGGCAATCTCACAGCAGGGGTCCTGCTTCAGTCCTGTAAGCGCAGCATTGACGTCTCAAAAGAGCTTTGAGGACGCTGCACCTATTGGATCTCTGCAAGAAGCTGGGTTGGAGGGAGACTGTTGTTTCCATTACACGGTTCGAACCTTATATGGCGCAAGCTTGGGGGAACAACTATATCATCAAAGCACAGGACAGACTCGGACTACATGACAAGGGCAGTATCACAAGTGATCTTATCTGGTACGCGAATCTGCTGGCTGAACACGAGCCCCAAACATTCCCACATGTAGTATGGTCGAATCTGTCACTTCCGACAACATGTCCGACAGGTCAACCATCAGCACCGACACCACCGTCCTCGACAACAGCGAAGAGGAGTACGGATAACATGCATCGAGTTGCTTTCGTTCTTCGCTGCTATCAAGGTTTCCCTTGGTCTCAAGATGCGATTCTTCACCTTCGAGCTTTGATCTGGGAGTTGCGCACATCGAGCCTCCCATTCGAGGTTGATGTTCACTTGCTCTTGGAAATAAAAGATGCAGCCTCCTATGTATCAATGTATACGGAGACGGGGAGGAAGCAGATCCTTCGAGGAAGCGTTCCGATCGAGTTTTGGTCGATGGTCACTATGTGGAGCGAGCAGGAGATGATCTTGAGGTATCCGCTTTACGGTGACTTTCGCGAGGGAATCCCTGCTGCAGGATCCTATCGAGGCTGTCTTCTTCCGCTGCAGTGGTTTGCTACTCAGCATTCAGAATACGACAGCTTCATCAACTGGGAACTCGATGTACGTTTCACTCATACCTACGATCATCTTTTGGATTCCATCTGGAAATACTCCCATCAAAGCGGTGCAAGAAAGTACACCACATGGCCTGTTAAAGGTGTCAACAACGATCAAGACAGCGAAGATGCGGGATTGTGCAAAAACAAAAGCGCAGATGTAGTAGTGTTCTCCCCCGTCCGCAATCCACAGAATTCAGAATGGTATTGGGAATACGACGTCCAAGGATACCCATCTCAACAATCCACACCTCGTGCTGCTTCAGTAGGCACCAACATGTGGCTCAGCAAACGCACGCTCTCCGCACTCGAAGATATCACTGCAGACCAGCACAAATCTCTGTTCTGCGAAGCCATAATCCCCACTCTCGTCCTCCATTCCTCAACCCTCTCTCTACCGGCAACGAAAGATCAATGCAGTGAACAACTCAAGCTAGTCCACTATCCTCATCCAATGGCTTTCGCGTATCAAACATCCCCCACCAAACTCGATAACCTCCTCAACCCAACCTCCGCAATCCTTGCCAAACACAGGGAAGAAGTACTGAAAGATACATCGTACTACTATTCTTCCACCATTGCAGGGAAGATATATAGCCGGTGGGAGAGGGAGAAAGATGCTTGTATTTCGCCTTTGATTTTACATCCGGTCAAAGGCAAAAGGTCTCGTCGAGGCTGGTATGGATCGAACAGCGGGGTGCTGTTGTGCAGTGGTAGTATCGAAGGAGAGAGGTGCGCGAAGGCTGTTAAAGATGATGTCAAGCGGTATCTGGGCAAAGACGTTGATGCTGGAACGCAGAAGTCACTGGCTGAATGGGATTTGAAGGGTCAAAGGTATGTCAGTAAGAGACCTTGGATCATGAATTCGAGTTCGAGGAGTTTGGTCAAGACAACAGGGTTCCTAATCGCTGCATACGGGGTTTGTCGCCTTTCGATCGGAATCTTTTCCAAGGAGTCGACAAGGAAACAGAACGAGTATATTCCTCTGCCTACAAACTAGAACAATACCTATCCTCGTTGCTTGTTGCTTTCGTGTTCTGTGCTTTGGGTGATGCTTCCCGTTATCCACCTTATTACGAGCAAAACCTCCAAAACCATAACCTCATCTCTCGACACGAATCTCAAACTCGCAATGAAACTGAAGGGTATATCAATCTGAATGCTCAAGCCAAGCCTAAAATTACAAAGCCACGTAATCCCAACACCAAAGAAAAGGCTCACGCCTCGAATCTCTCCAACTGAAGTGAACCAGTCAAAGTAGTGATATACAGTCTCACCGCAGTCTCAATAGCATCCTTCTGTCTAATCATCTTCTTCTGATAGCCTTCATAAGCTTCTTCCAACTCTGCCATCTTTGCCTCGATCTTTTCGGATTCGATGTTCTTGAGTTCTGCGACCTGATTTTTCCTGTTCCTCTCCTTCTTTGCGTGTTCGAACTCTGTTTGCAAGTTTTCCATCTTCTTTGTATGTTTCTCTGTGATATCCATGAGTGTCTTGCGATTGCGGTTTTGTTTGTCTTCAAGACGCTTCATCTCGTACTCTGTCATTTCGAGCGAATGTTTGAGAGAAGCGAGTTGGTTGCTAATGCCTTGGGAGAGGGCTTGAAGATCGGCTTGGTTTTGAACTTCTTCTTTGCCTTTTACCATTTCGAGGTTGACTTCGTGCATTGCATTCATGCAAGTCTCGAGATCGTTGCTGAGAGTGTCGAGAGTTTCGAGGTTTCGTTTAAACTCTTCAACTTTCTTGAGGGTTTCTTGGAGGGAGACGGTGTCTTTGTCGAGTTGTTCGCCAAGTTCACGTACGCTGTTCTTCATTTTGCTGGGACTGGAAACAACGCGTGCCTCGAGATAGGTGATCTTCTCGTAGATCTGGAACTTCTCCTGTGCAAGCTCTGCATGTTTGATCGCAAGACCATCTTTGCGTTTCTTGAGGTCTTCGAGTTCTTCGATGGTTTCCTTCTGCTGGTTACGTGCTGCCAAAAGATCATCGGTGATTTCAGCATTGATACGTTGAAGTTCCTTGACTTTGGGTTCGTCAAGTTCTCTTTCGGCTTTGAAGCGAGCCAGCTCACTTCGTTGACGGTCAATGTCGTCTTCGATCTCGTTGCGTTTGTTTTCAAGATCTTCAGAGCCGGTGACGAGCTCTTCGAATTCAACGATACGGTCGGATCGGAAACGGTAGAAGTTGACAAGGGCGGACATCTGTCGACGGAATCTCTTTGGATTGGGCCGTGTGAGATCCTGAAGTGTGAAATCGTAGAGTGTAGCTGCATTCATCATGTCCTTGACCTCACGAAAGAACATGAGCATCTGAAGACCATCTTCGTAGAGTTCTCGGTACTCGACGTTGGCGAGCGCCTCGTGACGTCGTCCATCCATCATCTCTGTTGTTGTGCCTGATAGACATTCAAGGAAAGCGACAAAGACTCGATGTGCGACGTGACCTTGGGGCTTTTGGAGATCTTCGGGAGAGATGGATAGTCCCATCTCTGAGAGAACACCGAGCAGCTCATCGATCTTTACGACTGGGAAGGAAGAGTAGTTACCACTTCCTTTGACCGCATCTGCTGGGACGCGTGCCGAAGACATAGGAAAGGCAGGATTGACGGCAGACGCCATGATGTGTGGGAAGCTGAGCACTGACGGGTGCGCAATCCGTGATGTTGATCAAACGAAGGGCGAGAGACGCAGAAGGTGATGCGGTGCTGAGTGTAGGAATGAATCTCGTCGATGGTGGTGGTAGTGGTTGTGGTGGTGGTGGTGATGATGATGATAAGAGAGTGCCACTGATAAAAGATGGTGATTGTCAGCGAACAGCAATTGGAGATGATTCGCAAGTGTTGTTCTTTGGCTTGACTGTGTGAGAGAGAGAGAGCGCATCTCGCTGCAGCCACGACGACTTTTTCCCAAAGTGTTGCTCTCTGATGGAAACAGAAGACGCGTTTCGCGCCGTGCAAAATGCCCAATTTTCGCTGCGGGGAGTTTACACTGCCAAACACGCCTGGGCACGTGACCTGCACTTCACTCCACATTCTAGCACCTGCCACTTCATGGAAGAGCCTTCTTCTTTCTGGACACCACCGACATGCTATTGAATCAGCAGCCATTGACTTGCTTTATCTAGCTCTAGGATCGCATCGTCATCATGCTGCACGCTGAAAACGGAGTCTGTCTTGATTGGAGTCAACGATGAGAGAGCAAAGCACGCTTTTTCCCACATACCATTCGTACGGGCAGCAGCAGCAGCAGCATCGGCATAGAGATGCCACGGAAGGCATCACGCAGAGCCAAGGAGGAGGAGCAACCATCGCGTCAGGATGGTTCGGAGAGCGGGTCTGAATGTAGCACAAATATCGGCGATAGTCTCACCACGTACGAGAACGCCGTCAACTTGCCTGCTCATCAGACGAAGCACCTGCCCGAGCTAGTCTACCGCTTTCCCTCGATCAACACCTCATTCAGAATCGTGCAACGCAACGACACCAACAGCACAGGCTCATCACTTTGGCTCTCTTCTCAGGTGCTCTCGTCCTACCTTCTTCATACCTACGCCAGAGGCCCGCAGAGCAATCGCGAAGGGCCACGCAAGAGGGTCCTCGAGCTAGGCTCTGGCACAGGTCTCCTCTCGCTACTGATGGCCAGGCTGGGGTGGGAGGCTGTAGCAACGGATATTTCGCCAGTGCTTGAATCAGTGCTCAGACCAAATATTGAGGCAGGTCTCTATCAGCTGGTCAATCAAAACAGAGCACCCAAGGATCAGGTCCGGGTATGCGAGTTGGACTGGATGGTGCCACCTGAGAGATGGCACTGGCATCCAATCTCAGGCTTTCCTAGCACACGTGATCACACAGATGGATTCGCTGTGCATACCGAGCCAAGCTTTGAGCAGCGCTTCGACCTGATTATAACAGCAGACACCATCTACGAACCGTCCTTGGTAAAGCCACTTCTGTCAAGCATAGCTCATCTTTACCGCCGACAAGCGCACCCAAGGCCAACAGTCCTACTAGCGCTGGAAAGAAGAGATCCTGCACATGTCAGCGAAGCTCTCCGTCTTGCTAGCGAAGAATTTGACCTCAGTTTCAAGCAGATCCCAATCAAGCGCGTTCGCAAAGTATTTGATACCCTTGGAGACGGCAAAACTTGGTCCAGGCAAGATTGGGAAGGCGTCGAGATCTGGAAGCTGTAGCAACTGCACCTTTCATCTCCAATGCAAAGATCAGAGTGTAATTTCAATACCTTTGCGTCAGATAACTAATGTACAGTACGATGCGAATGTGAATGCAACCAAGCCGGCGTTACGGCTCTAACCCTGAAGCATCTCTTGGAACTCGCCACTCTCAATGCTCTCCTTGAGAATATCAAGACCGCCGATGAGCTCTCCGTTGACGATGATTTGAGGGAAGGTAGGCCACTCGTTGAGCTTTTTGAGTCCCTGTCGTACGTTTTCGTCCCTCAAGATATCGTAATGACCAAACTCGACCTTCTCCTGCCTCAGGAGGTTTACTGTCTTCTGACTAAATCCACACTTGGGTGTGTCTGGGTCACCCTTCATGAACAACATGACCTTGCTCTGCTCCATGAGCTTCTTGCATCGTGCAAAGATCTGCTCCTCGGTTTCGGGAACCACGTCCTCTTCATCATCTTCGTCAGCATAAGTGGCACCACCATTGCGTGTTGAGGCGTCGTAGGTGTCGGCGGCAGCTCGTGGCGCAGCGGAAGTCTTTGAGACGCTACCGGTACCGTTGGCGCGTGTGGGAGCGACGTGTGTGGCGACGGCGGCGGAAAGCGCTGATGCATTGGCGCCACTGATGCGCGAAAGAAGAGTGTGGCCACGGAGAAGGACGAAGGAAGGGACTGCCTCGATATCAAAGGATTCCGAGACGTCTGGAAGTGATTCGGCCTCGATAGTCAGGCAAAGAATTTGAGGATACTTGATGGCGATTTCACGCACCACTTCGTTCATCTGTTTGCAAGGTTCGGCCCATGGTGCGTAGAAGTTGAGCAACGAGACACGAGTCAAGTCCTTCTGCATAATCTCGGTGAAGTGCTCGGGAGAGGTGACCTCGACGAGGTTGCTGGGACCTGCTTCGGTAGCTTGCGACATGATGACGGCTATCGGAAGGACAAATCGAGGTAATGGCAAGAGGAGTGGTGACCAAATGTAACTATGTCACTTTGACGACCAAGTCACTGGAGATTGTTTGCCGTATTGGAGGAGGCGAAGTGCGGCGTGCGCGGATGAGAAAGTGAAGAACGGAAGTAAGTTGTGGGCGAGTGAAGTTAGAAACAGGTGGGTATGACGATTGCGCAGTGCAGTTGAGGTTTTCGGAAGACGGCGAGCCTTTTGCGTTAAATCAGATAAAAGTTGTGAGCCAAAAGATTCGCGATTTTTGGTTGGTTGAGACTACAAAATCATGAATGGCGCCTTCTAACCTCAGCCTCGTTGAAGCGTTATGTCCGACTTCACATCGCCATCTGATAAATCGGGCACCCGATGGTGCTGTGCTACCTGCGCCTGGACCAGCTGCAGCTATGAACTGTCAGCTCTCTGTTGTGCTGTACAGTAACATTTCGAGCTGCATGAGAGCACGGAGGTCCAAACTCCTGCCTGTGTCACTCTTTCTCATCAAACGCTTCGCTCTCCAGCTCTTCGCGGAGCATACACGGCGGTCGATCCGTCCTGAAATCATCAAGCGCACGATTCCAACCGCCATGAGCTGAACGCCCAAGTCAATCTTCACTCTCTACGTTTCACAGCCGGCAAGGGCTCTGACCTCCACAACCTCATACTGCGTCAAAACTGTCCTCAAAGAAGGCTAGAGCATATAAGAGCAGTTTCGATATACGGCACCACTTGCACCACCGAGGCTGCTTCGTTAGACGATTCCTCCATCTTCCGTTCGACGTTCAGCCGCCTTTCGAAACATCAACATAAGAGACCTGTAACCATGACTCGGCATTGAGCTTCTCGAAGGGGCGCTGACCAGCAAGCATACAGGCAGTCAGCTGATCGCACCACCTGCGTCTACTCTGAGCAGCGCTTACCAGCTGTGCTCGTGAATACCAAGATGACGGTAGCACATCAGACCATAGCCGGGGACGGTGCCAATGCCGCCAAGAACATCAAGAGTCACGCTAAGAAACCCTCGCGGTCGCTATCTCTTCGTGCTCTACCTGCCAAGTTTCGACCCAAGACTGCTCCGACCTCGCCTGATCCTGGCGAAGATCCATCGGGCTCAACTCTAGCACCTCCTATACCCGCCTCACCCAGAATACGCAGGTCATCTGCGCCCGAGGAAGGCTCTCAGACGCCCGAATGGCGCGCCAACCAATTCAGCACACCACATGAATCCGATGCCGAGTTCGTGCGCAGAACATATGCTCACTTTGCTGTCGCTGGAGTGCCAGATGATGGCTTCGCTGATGGCAAAGAATACACCAGGGAAAAGAACGGCCTTTCGGCATGGGAAGAAGCAGCGCTCTCTCGACCCAACAGCACCCTTGCTGCACGCAGCTCTGCCAGACCGCCAGATGCTAACGCATCTGCACCTACCACTCCTGCCCATAATGGTGTAGAGAATGTGCCGAACGGAATCAATGGACATATGACACCACCAGTGCTGAATGGAAGTGGTAGCGCCAGAAGTGGCCTGTCGCAGATGTCTTCACGAGGCGAGAGACCGCCGCTACCGACATCTCTCAGCGCTGCGACTTCAGTCTCGAACAACACCTTGCTCTCCACCAATGAGCGACAACGTCGACAGGAGATAGCTGAGAAGAAACGCGAGCAGCTCATCGCCAACATCGATCGCTACGGCTTCTTCTCTGACAGTCCAAGCAACGCCCATCACAAGTCTACGCTACTTTCGGCAAGCCTCTTTGACGCACCGTTCCCGAAGAAGGGCACGAAAGGAATCGCATTGCAACGGCCACCATTACCGACCGGCCTAACCCAATCATCCTCGAGCGTGAACATCAATGCCGCTACAGCGCAACCGAACGGTAGCGACAAGTCAAGCTCCCATGTTGTCCAGGAAGCCCGTGCAGCAGCTGACATGTTGCATCGACAGCGTGAACAGGAACGCATTGCCAAATGGTCACGGATGCTTACCGTGAAAGGCAGGGATCAGGGTCACAACGCTCTCCGATTCGACTTCGCCAAAGGGATCGATCGCAAGCTGCGTCGTAGGGTGTACAAAGGCATCCCTGACAGTTGGCGTTCTGCAGCCTGGTCAGCACTCATCCAGCATCGTCAGACAACAAAGGAAGGACAACACTCATATTCGCTTGCTCAACCTCATCTGAAAGGTGCAGCCGCCTCAATGCCGGTATCATTGAGTCAACCCGACTCTCAAAAGTTCGACCGACTCACAGCTATGCCCAGCTCTCACGACGTCCAAATCGACCTCGATGTGCCACGGACCATCTCTGGTCACATTCAATTTCATACCCGCTATGGCCAGGGTCAACGCTCGCTGTTCCACGTGTTGCATGCCATGTCGATGTTATGCGAGCAATGTGGTTACTGTCAAGGAATGGGCCCCATCGCGGCTACGCTTCTCTGCTACTTCAGCCCCGAACGAGCCTATGCGGCGATGGTATCAATGCACAACCATCTCAACCTCCACACTACTTTTTCTCCCGGCTTTCCTGGCCTTGTCGAGAATCTCTTCGTGCAAGATCAGCTTCTACGGAAATATACTCCGGAACTAGCAGCTGTGTTTGACGATCAGATGATCGTAGCAAGCTCGTATGCGACCAAGTGGTATATCACGCTGTTTTCCAACTCGATACCGTTCGAGACACAGCTGAGGGTCTGGGATGCCTGGTTCTTGGATGGACAGGATGTCATCTCTATGGTAGCTGTGGGTATTATTTGGGCGCACAGAGGAGTAATACTTGCTCAAGGGGCGGATTTTGAGACAATACTAAGTGCACTTAGTAGCTTCTTTGTACCGGAGGACGATGATGCGTTGATGTTCTGGGTGCGGAATGGCCTTTCGAGGAAGGATGTCAGGACAACAATACGGAATGCTAGAGAAGAGTACAGGCGCAAGGTACAAGCTGGCGAAGCGGCTAGTCTCATGCTTTGATCGCTAACGTCCTATCATCCTGCAAATGAATGGCCCTCGATCTTGTACTGCAACTGCAAGCGGGGTCTAGTACTCACTTCCACGCTCGTTTGATTACATTCATACATAACAATTAGCCGGAGGTAACCTTAATCTGCTGTCGTCACGGTCATTTGTCGATTCCCCTGCCGCATTGTGTGAAGTTTTTGTGAAGCTTGCCTGTGGTGTACAGAAAGCGAAGGTCGGTGCGAGGGCGAAACCAAATGTGGAGGACACGAGGTCAAAGATATGACTGCGTTGTGCTGGCTTGTTTTCTTTCTTTTTGCATTGTGCTCGGCGTGTCACAGATGCCTGTTGTACGATTTCGGCTTTCGTTTGACACGGGAAACAGAAAGAAGCAGCAGACTGCATCTTCAAGACTCGACTTGGTCAATCAATTCACCGGCGCTTGCTAAAACGCATGACCAACCTGTTCTTCCAACGATACACCTTGGACCGGTCTTACACACTTCATATCCGCATTGGTAGCGCAACGGTAGCGTCACCCGACTGGCCAGCCGGCTTCCGCCTTCAGCTTTGTCGCCGATATCCCGCTCTAGCGCACCACCACCATGCGGCAGTTTCGACCGTCAACCCACATCAGCTCCGCTTGAAAACCCTAGCCCTCAAGTCATACTCATAAGAACATAGGAGCGCACGAGCTCGAAACTCTAGGAAGCGGAGGACTCGACTGTCTTGCAAGGAAGGGCAAGATGAAGGATTGGAAGCGCTCGCCGGAGCCGCCTGGCATGATGGGACTCAAAGACACAACCTATCAAGTTCAAGGCAACTGGGGTCAACCCGAAGAGCTCGACTTTGATCCGGCGTCTCCACTGCCTGATACCTGTCCACAAGAATTCCGCACCTCATCCCGCAATGCGCATCCCGCACCACCACCACCCAGCTCGAGCATGAGCCTGTACTCGATGTGTCTCCGCGTGATTCTGCGAAATATCTCCTCCGTCCAAGACCTCGGCGACATGCCATATCGCAATGCAAAACCTATCCTCGAAGAATGTCGGATCGAACAACTGATCATCTTGGAAGAAGCTTCGCCTCATCTCCTCGAGCATACGGAAGAAATCTGGAAACGAAACTGTTTGCGAGACTTTATCGAACTCCGCAAAAAGTATACACCCTCTAACACCAGCGCCGCATCGCCCAAGGAACCGAAGAGCTGGAGAAGGCTCTACTTCCGCACCAAAGGCGAAATCGAGCAGGCAAAAGTCGAAGCTGCCAAACGCATCAAGGACAAGTACGATCAGCATCGGGCAGAGAAGGAGGCAAAGAAGCTTGTCGTCAGTGATCGACCGTTGATGGCTAAGAATGCAAGGTCAGGAGGAAGAAGGTTCGGTATGATGGTGGGAGCTAGTAATGGAGGGGGAGGGGTGAGTAAGGGACAGAGTTTGATGAACAAGGCGAGATCGGGGAGTGCAGCACAGGCAAAGCTGACTGCACCGAGGAATGGAAGGTCTGCATTCAAAGGGTTGGGGAGGAGTAAGGCGGTAGGTGCGGAGATTGCACCGGAAGCAGCGGGGATTGTGGTGCGGGAGATGGTGAGACCGATGGTGGCGCCGAGGAGGATACAGGGCGGTGTCAGTGAAGGATTGGCGAAGATGAAGGAGTTCTCAAAGCCTCTGCCTGGCAGTGACGGGCCAGAAGAGGGAGCGAAGCCATCGTCCTCTCGCAGCAAGCAGGCAGAGTCGATGCAACGTGCGGATAGCGATACAGCTCAAGCCTCGACAGGATTGCCGCGTTTGAGGCCTCACGAAGTTGCAGCTGCTGCTCCTCTGACTCCTTCGGCAACAGCATCTCCGAGAGCAAGCTCCAGAAACAAACCACCAAGCAGTGTCGCAAGCTCATCATCGCAGCAAGCCGAACCTCGGAGCAAGGTAGCGCCAACGCAATCCTCCTCGCCACCACCGGACATTGCACGAGTGGAAAGACGGAAGTTGAACTTCTTTGGCGGTTCCAAAGCTTCTTCATCCTCCTCCTCCTTCTCATCATCCGCAGCAAATGCGGCAGGGTCAAGTAGCAGCCCACGCCTCAGCTCGCCAATGTCATCCTCAACCTCGGGTGTGGAAGTGAGAGGCATGAAGCGAAGCCACAGCTCAAGCAGCACACCAACTGCCACAAGATCTTCGCCAACAAAGAGCATCACTTCACCATCCGCCAGCTCACCAACTGCAACTTCGTTCGCTTCGTCCAGCTCGAGCTCGGGTAAATCAGGTGTCAAAGTGATACAAGCCAAACGAGCACGTACACAAGAGAAGGCAGATTCTCATTCGTCACCGCGCCCCAGTCCTCCACCAGCACCGGAGAAAGTTGCTAGTCCAAGAACGAGACCTCCTCCTGCCACTTTAGCATCAACAAATGTGAATGGCAGTGCGAGGTCAAGTCCGGTCAAATATCAAAGCAATGCTTTCCGCTCAGCAGTAGGAGGTGGAGGGCAAGACAGTCGAATGGTAAGAGCTTCACCAGCAGCTCTGTCTTCTATCTTTGCCCCTTCTAGACCAGCCAGTAGGGGCAGCAGTGGCAATTCAGGTTCTCGGTGAAAGCAATCGTATCATCAGCCGCCCAGCTCGTTTCAGGACACACACATGTATACTATTCAAACAGCATCTCTGCATTCCATCGCATCTGTACCATATCAGAGGGTATCGGCATCGATAGCTGAACGTGTTCCGATTTGAGCGCGTCCGTGCGGATTTGAGGAATGCAAAACGTTGCGTTCCTGTCAAAAGAGAAGGAGAACGATTTTCAGGGTTCGCCGCGGCTTTCACAAAAAAGAACAGCAAAAAACAAAAAAAAAGGGATCGCGTGGCGCGCTTGGATTACTCCATGCATGCAGCTTACGATGCCCAACCTGCTTTGCATCTTTCAGAAGTGTTGATCTTTGCCCTGCTCAAAGCATCATCTTCCTCCTTCCTCCTCCTCCTCCTCCTTCTTCTCCTCTCTCTCACACCACCAATTACCTTTCTCTTACCCTTTCGGCCCCATTGATCGCAGCTTCAACATGGCGGAAAAGATCAAAACAGGTGGTACAACACCCACCCTCTCTCGGTTCAACTCATACGCAACTCCTGCACCCAAAACCAACAAACGTGTCATCATCATCGGTGCAGGTGCAGGTGGAACAGCCCTCGCAGCACGTCTTGCTCGTCGTGGTCACACCGTCACCGTTCTTGAAAAGAACAGCTTCGGAGGAGGTCGATGCTCTCTCATCCACAATGGTGGACATCGATTCGATCAAGGTCCTTCCCTCTATTTGATGCCGGAGATTTTCGAAGCTTGTTTTCGCGATCTTGGGGAAGATATTCGATCACATATACGATTGCATCAGTGTAATCCTGCTTATCGAATTCATTTTGCAGATGGCGAGAAAATGTTGCTCTCTTCCAACCTCAGCCAGATGGGCGAAACGCTCAACTTCTTTGAAAAGAGAGCGGGGAATAAACAGGATCCTCTCACCAACTTCTTGACCTTTCTCAAGGAGGCGGGGGAGAACTACGAGGAGAGTGTTGAACATGTTTTGACCAAAGATTGGAGTGCTTGGTGGGCGTTTTTCCGCCCAGAACTTTTTCCGATGTTGTGGAAAACAAAGGGATTAAGGATCTATACTACGCTGTACGATAGAACGACAAAATACTTTAAGAGTAGGCATGTTAGGAGGGCGTTGACTTTTTCGGCTATGTATATGGGAATGAGTCCTTTTGATGCACCGGCGACATATAGTCTGTTGCAGTATGCAGAATATGCAAAGGGTATTTGGTATCCTATTGGAGGTTTCTACAAGGTTGTTGAAGCTATGGAGAATATTGCACGGGATAAGTTCGGTGCTGAGTTCAGGTATGATACTGCGGTGAAGAAAATTGTTGTCGACGAGAGGAAGGGTACTGCTAAAGGAGTAGAGTTGGAATCGGGTGAAGTACTCGAAGCTGATGTTGTCGTTAGTAACGCAGACCTGGTTTGGACCTACAACAATCTCCTCCCACCTTCCTCTTATGCTACCAAACTTCGAGGCAAAGATCAAACCTGTTCCTCCATCAGCTTCTACTGGTCTCTCAGTCAAACAGTCGAAGAACTCGGTGGACACAACATCTTCCTCGCCGATGCATATCAAGAATCCTTCGACGAGATCTTCCGCGATGGAGATACACCCTCAGAACCATCCTTCTACGTCAACGTTCCTTCTCGTTTAGACCCCTCCGCCGCACCACCCGGTAAAGATTCCCTCGTCATCCTCGTTCCCTGTGGACCCATCTCTATTCCTGAAAAACCCTGTTCTGACCCGTCCAAAGGTGCCCGATCCAAAGATCAATTCGCAAAAACAGTCGCCCGCGCCCGCACACAAGTTCTCGAAACCCTCGCCAAACGTCTCAACCGTCCCGACTTCAAAGATCTCATCATCCACGAAATCATCAACGATCCATTCGACTGGGCAGACAAATTCAACCTCTTCAGAGGCTCCATTCTCGGCCTCTCCCACACCATCCCCCAAGTGCTCTGGTTCAGACCCAGCATCCAACACGCCAAATACAACAATCTCTTCTTCGTTGGTGCGTCTACTCAACCTGGAACAGGTGTACCTGTCGTAGTAGCCGGAAGTGGTGTTGTAGCCGAGAGGGTTAGTGCATTTTTGGAGGGGAGAGAAAAGGGTTGGTTGAGTTGGGAGGCTATTCGGGGCAGTATTTTCCTAGCAGGATTTGCTGTGGTGGGTACGATGGTTGCCGGGTTCGCAGCAGGGTTTGTTTTGCTAGGGTTGGTGATTGCAGTGAGTGTACACATGTTGGGAATTGCTGATGTACCTGGGTTGGTGAGAAACAAGGTCATGCCAGAGTAGAGTCACTTGATACCCCTCAAAGACAACAAGCTATTGTAGAATATCCGCATACATAGTCATGGTTTAACTCTGCTCAAAGTGTGGCAAGCATAAGGCGGATGAAAGAGTACAATTTTGATTCTGAGAGGAAGGGTTTTTCTAGGATACAAAAGGTCCGAAACGAGTTTGTGCTTGCCATCAAGAGAAACGAAGGCAGCCGTGGCTAGAATCTCGAGGCAAAAGCAAAGAAAGCGAAAAAGAGAAAGGCAACGATATCGAAGAGAGAACAGCTATTCATAGCTGCCTGTGGAAAGTAGCGAAAAAACAGGTATACGTAGCATCGGCAAGAAAGTAGTGTCCGAATCAATTTTGAGGTTTTGGTTTCTTAGTCTCTGAATCCCCACGCTTAGTGCTGTCTATAGGTCGCAGCAGGAGGAGTATCCTTACTATGAGTATGCGCCGGTCTCCTACTCGGTCCACCTCTACTACTATCATCATCGGTTGTCAAATCCGGTTCCGCATTGGTCAAATGCAACCTTCTGGGTTGATCATCCATCTCTTCCATGATTCCATCCTGTGCATCAACATAAGCCGGAGGAGCAGTCACCCCACCCGAGGTCAAATTGGCATGGTCATTCATCGGACTTCCATGATTCGACGACAACCTCCTAGGCTGTCTTCTCGGAGAGGTTGGACCGTGACTATGACCGGTTGAGAAACTACCTCGTGCAAGAGCAGCAGCAGCAGCTTCACGAGCTCTAGCATCCCTCACCTCAGGAGGGTCAAAGTGGGAGTAGTCAGGACCAGGACTGCGGGTTGGAGTTGGAATTCCACCTGCAACCCCACCTGCACCTGCACCGGCAATTCCACCAGCAGCAGCAGCTTCACTTGGAGAAACCATGAATTGGGCTTGAGGTGGAGTAGCAGCCATATTGCCACCGACACCAGCGACGGAGTAAGGACCGTGGGTGTCTTGCCAACCCATCATGGGGAGAGTCCAGGGAGCAGGAGCGGTTTCAGTTGAAGCTGTGGCGTGAGGAGACATGTTGCCATATGATGTAGATTCGTGCGTGTTGTTGTACGAAGGATGACCAGCGGAAGAACGACGGTTGATACCCGGACTTGAGTTGTTGTACAGATATGTACCAGCGCCTCCAGCAGCCGCTCCAGCAGCGAGAGCACCTGCTCCGTTGCGCGAGGGACGTTCTTGCATGTCAGTCGGATAGCCACTCGAACCATAGGCGTTGTAAGCATCGTATCCGCCATCGTAGTTTCCAGTATACCCGTTGTGACCAGCTGCCGACCCGCTGTACCCGTACCTCTCCGGGTCTTCCTCATTAGCGAATTCAGCAGGAAGAGTAGCATTGGTCTGCTCACGTCTTCTACGACGGCTCCTCGAACCTGCTGCAGCGCCAGCAACTGCTCCAGCACCTACCCCAGCAGCACCAGCACCATAAGCCGAGTTCCTGTAGTCATCCTGAGGATCAAAAGTAGGCCACGCGCCTCCACTGTGACCCAAATCACCCGCTCCATTGCGCGAAGGGCGCTCACCAAAGCAGAGGAAGTACGCATGACCCGTTCGAGACTTTCGTCGATTAGCCATCACACAGATGGTAATCAGAAGAGCGATCAGCGCAAGTCCACCCACCACTCCACCAACAACACCGCCGATGAGACCACCATTGGCACCACTAGAGCCAGAATTGGCTTGTCCGGCAGAAGCAGTAGTGGTCACAACGGGAGTTACAACGGTAGTGATAACAACCTGCGAAGTGCTGGTACCAGAAACCAGGTTGGAGGTGGTAACAAGCGTGGATGGAGACGAGGTAGTGATGACGGTAGAGCTAGAAGACGAAGTGGAGGTGGTAGTTGGAGTGCTTGAAGTGGTGGAAGAGCTTGATGAGGAAGTGGAAGTGGTGGATGTGAAGGTGGGAGTGGAAGCTACCGGAGATGGAAAGCGAAATGCTACAATATCGTAAGTTTTAATTCCAAAAAAGGGCAGGAGAGAGGTGTAGAGTTCGAGGAAAAAAGTGGGGTTCAGAAGTGTACGGATGGGCATGCAACGAAGGCGTTGTTACTTACATGAAGAAGAGGAGGTGGTTCGTGTGAAGCTCGAGGAGGTTGTAGAGAAGGTTCGTGTAGTGGAAGGACTTGATTGAGTGGTGACAACAGAGTCAGTGTTGCCGGGGCCACCAAAGAGAGAGCTAAGGAAACTGGCGACGGGATCCTGTTGTCGTTCCCACAGCGTCTCTGCACGAGGCGCCAATGTGGGTTGCACTGGCATCATGGTTGGAAGAGCAGCTTCTATTGGGTGGAGTGGAGGTTTGGTTCCTCGTTCCTATCGTAACCGTTTTGCACGGCTGCTACAAGGATGATGAGGATTGAGGATGATAGTGAAGAGGAAAGATAGCTGGAGTAGAGGATGGTGGAGGATGGTTGATAAGATGGAGTGAGTTGATGAAGAGGATGGAGAGTATAGGCGCTACTGCAAGATGCCAAAGCGTTGCATGGAGGAGAGCGAAAGCCGTTCCCGTCCCAAAGAGGAAAAGAAAGATCGTACAAAAAAGGCGGGGGAGTAAAGTTGCCTCTGCTCTCTTCTCTCCTTTTCTCTCTCACACATACACCTACTCTCTCTCTTGCCTCTGAATCTCCTTTCTCAGTCCAGTCCTAGACTCTCTTGGCAGAAAGAAGGATCTGCAACAGGCTGCAGGTCGTACAGCGCCAAAAAGAAAAGAAAGGGAAAAAAAAAATCTCAGGTCCATCCATCCGCTGCTCGACATGACTTGCTTCTGTTTCTGTTTTCGACCATCCGTCGATCTCTGTGCCATGGCGCTGTGTTCCAAAATGGCTTTTTCAGAAATTTATTCGAAATTGTTTTCTTTTCTCCTCGTTGCAAAATTAGCAACTCTTTCCCCTAATCGAGTTGCGCCCACACTTCCATGCTGTATCCTGCACTGCACTCACCGGTGTATAGCTGGGGGACGGGACGGGTGCAAATTTCAACCGGTTCCGAATTGACTTTCATGACGTCGTCGTTCGGATCTGCACAGCCGACTTTTTCCTTGCTACTACAGCTGTACACTTCCAAGCTTGTCTTGAGCACATGTGAAAAAATAGACCCTTGACTCACACACAGCTTTTTGATCGACATCAAGTTTACTGAGTTGTGGCACTGCCTGCGCATCTCCGATGTTGCAAGATACTGTAGACTCCATGAAATGCCATCTGAACGCAAAGTGACCTTGACACGGGGTGAGCTTCAAAGGCGAAGTTGCGCAAGTCCGAGAACCAAGATAGAGATCCAGGCCACGTTCGGTTCGAGTTCCGACCAGTGACTGGCCGGGCTTGGCAATGAAAGCGGGTCAATTTGTAGGCAAAGAGGGATGGGATGCAAAAAATATGACTTTTCTGTGTGTCTGCTGCTGCTTCTGATACGCTACAGAACCCTGCATCAGTTGACCTGTTTTCTACTACTGAACAGCGACATCATAACACCTGTTCACAGCACAGATTCAAAACGATACGTTGACTTGCTGATGCATCCATACACCCTCATCCAAACTACATCATGATTATGATGGCTTTGACTTTCATAGTACGATGCTGTCATGCCATCAACACAGCTCGTAAGGTTCGGTTGGAAAGAAGTGACTTGTGAGGTGTGCCATGCCAAGCTACGAACAGGCATACAAGCGATCGCAGCCAAGATGCCGTCTGGCCTAGCCGTCGCTACAGCCTCGGGAGCAAGACTAGCAAGCGCGCGCGGGATCGCGTTAATTGCACGCCGCGGTGGATGCGAGTGTGAGTGTACAGCGATATTCCGCCTCTTCTTTTGGCCGTTCAAGCTGAAAATTTTTGACGTTGACAGTGGAGCCAAGCAGCAGTGAGGCAGACAGTCCACAGAGTCGCAAAACCTCTGCTGCCGTGGCTTGCAACTGCGTCTGAGTCCGAACTGATTCAGCTGCCCGATCCCTGCGTGCGTTGTTAAACCCTTGTTCAAGCAACAGCAGCAACGATCCCATGGCTTCCACCTCTTCATCCGCGGGCGTCACTGGTGCGTCTCTTTGACCCCACCGTTGCTGCTTCATGTCGCACCTTCTTACACCACTAACCATGCTTCACACTACGCAACAATAAGAGTAGGGTTCGTTTCAGCTTTCTACCAGAGCAAGAGAGTGCAGACAGGGGTTCGAGTCCTGTACAGCAGCTGCGGGGAACCCCAAGAGGTTCTCACCTCTTTGGATTTCGAATGTGTGGAATTACAACCGGCTGCCTTCCAGGACCTTTGAATTTCTATATCGGATTAGAGTTGAGCTTCTAGCCGGTTGCGGATCTGAATACAAAAGCTTGAATTCGAAATTGTCACAAATTTTACCCTCTTTTCAAAACGACTTGACCGCAGCTCGAATGGCGAAATGAGGTCTAACTGAGTTCTGCACTTCTGACTTTTCTTTCCACGCGTTGCATCATCTTTGCCATTTGCTTGGGCTGCTCAAGCGCTTTCTGAGTCACTTTTTGCTTTTCACTGCTTGCAGTTGCGACTGTGAAGTTTCACGAATTTTGAGCTCGAAATGAAGCAGAGAGAGAAGCAGCTGACTGAGGAAACAGCTGACTGGCAGCTAACACACACACAGAGAGAGAGAGGGAAGAGGGAGAGAGAGACTGCTTCTGCAACCGTATTTTGGAGTTTGGATTTGGGAGACTAGATTCACACTGCACACTGCAGTCAAGCAAATCTAATTCTGCAAGCTTGGAGGCGGCGACGCGGCGTCAGCGGCTAAGTCAATTCAGACTGAACGGTGCTGCCACTCTACTGCCACTGCTGTTTAATTCTTACGGGTCCGAAGACTGAGCTCAGCGTTGCGGAGACTGACTTTCACTAATGTCACTGCGGTGTCGAAGCTGATCCTCCTCATCGAGACCCTTACCTTCTCCTCACCATCCTCCCTCCCTTTCTCTTCATCCTCACTCCTTCTTTTCGAGATTCGTCTCCTCTTGAGGTGTGCTGGGTTCTGTTCTTGTTCTTGGGACTTTTCTCCCTGTTCTTGAGCAGCGCTCTCACTCGCTCTCTTTCGCCGTCTCACCAAAGCTGCTTTTCTCTCTCTGCGAAAGGTAGTTCGTTCGAGTGATTCTCTCCACTTGAACATCCGGTGTGTTGTGTGCGTCCAGGGAAGAAAGAAGACGGCTTTTTTCGACAAGTATCGTAGGCTTGCGTTGTTGCTACTTGCGTAACGACTTTCGCTGCCGCCCGTTCGTTTCTTGTCGTTTCCGCACCAGTCTTCGATCTGTCGACAACCATTTTCAGCTGTCGTTGATCTTCGTGACTAGGCATTGACTCGGTTTCGACTCTGTAACGACCCTACGACCCCTTTCGAGTTCATCGTCACACGCCTTCTCATCAGCAGACCTGGACGAGCTTGATCGGTCATCCGACATCAGCCTTACTTACGCCGACATTTCGTCTTCGACTCTCTGTATCTACTCTCCCGACACGTTCGCGATTCCGCCTTCTTGTCTTTGTAAAGAGGATACCTTGCATCGAGCTCGATCTGCTAGCTCCTCGTATACAGCTTCTAGTTTCGTATCTTCGGTTCACCTTCGTCGACTCTATGGCTGCTACACTCTCATCTAGGTGATCTTTCGTCAAATCACCTTCGGGCTACGGGACGCCTTAATTGTGCTGCTCTCTTGCTCACTCTCTTCTTCTTCATCATCATCTTCATTGTCATCAAATCCTCTTCCACCACACCTTCGCTCTAACCTTCGCCTTGCGTTCCGTTTCAAAATTGAAACACATCGGTTCGCCCCACTCTTGTCCTAGACGACGATTCCGCTTGATCGTCACTTTATCTTCTCTCCGACTCGTCTTTTCTTTGATTCGCCCGCTCGAACGTATAGGCATCTGCTTCATCAGAGGAACGGCTCGCTTTCATTGCAGCGATACTTCCTCTGCGCAACGCTGCCAAGTAAGACCGACGCCTCACCGCGCCACTCAGGTCTTACATCTCAAAAGCGTCCACTTCGGTTTCTTCGCCGACGTGCACGCACTTGCTGCGACTACGCCATCATGGCCTTTTACCCCGATGGGCAGCCCATCATGGGCGCTTTCCGTCATCTTGATGGAGGCTTTGCCATGAATCAATACCCGCACCACAACCAACAGTCCAACATGACAGGTGTTCATCCTGCTCCGACTCATGCGGGCTACGCTTACGCTGATCAGTACCATCGTCAGTCCTATGGCGATGTCCCTCCCGCTCCCATGGCAACGATGGATCATGCCGTGTGGCAAGCTCCTCAGGCTCCCCGCCTTTCCGCTGCAGCTGCTCGTGCCGGTCGACAACAGATGATGGGTGGCTACCTGCCCGCCGACTATGCTCAAGCACACGGCGCCACTGCATGGTACGCTCAGGCGCTTGCGGTTCCTCCACCTTACCAGCAGCCACGTACTCATCAGCAGCTCGAGCAACAGCTATTGGTTCAACATCACCTCGCTAAAGCGCACGAAAGGCAGAATGGCGCAAACATGTACCAGCCTGGTTTCGGTTCCTCCGCTTTCGCTAACCAACAACATCAATACCACCACCACCAACAACCTCCCCGATCTCATCATCACCACCATCCACAGAACTACTACCCTCCTCACCCTTCCTACCAGGCTACCAACCACGCTGCTCAGCAAGGTTATGCCGACCACCATCCCAGGTACCAAGACAACTGGTCCAACAACTCGGGCTACCAACGCAATGATCGATCAAGCGATCGTGCTGCCCGCGATTGGGACAGCTGGCAGCAGTCCAACGCCCATCGAGCTTCTGTCTCGTATCTGCCAGCTCAGTCGCAGATGCACGCAAATCATGCGCATCTGCATGCTCAGCATCGCCACTCGGACGACGCTTCCCGCCACGAGTCGAATACCTGGGCTGCTCACCACAACGACCCGAGGGCCTCGCATCTTGCTCATGGCTGGGATCACGGGTCACATTACCCACAGCAGGCGTTTACAGAGACCGGCCACTCGCAATCGGCATATCGCGACACACGCTACGATGGATCGGAACAGCATTCGCACTTCTCGAGGCATCATGACCGTTCCTACGGCGCTACGCAGCATCGTATTGACGATCAACATGCTCCTGACACTCGTCATTACTACGGCTCTACCCGCCATGAGCATGACGAAGAGTCTCGCGCTTACGCTGCTCAGTCTGATGCGCGTCACAGTATCGATGAGTTCGTACCTCCTGCTGCGGCCGATGAGCAAGGTGACGAAGTAGCTGCCGACCAGACTCAGGCTGCCCCCGCGCCTTCTTCGCCCGACTCGCTCGAGAAGTCCGCTTTGCCCATCGCTGCCATTGGAGCCCAGCTCATTTGGAATGCTTGCACGGCTCTCTTCGACCCCGATCTTCTGGTTGAAGCCCACGAGACTTCGGACGAGGCTATGGACGAGGACTGTGATGAGGCCATGTCGCCAGCCGGCGCTTCCATGCCGTCTTCTTCATCAACGCCCTCGCTCAACACGCCCGACATCTCGCCTTGGTCTTCCACCGTGCTCCACCGTCCTGCTGTTACAGATTCGTCATCCTCGAGCGATTGGAATGCCTTCCGTTCGCCATTTGGTCCCGACCGTCTGCCTCAGATGCGTCCCCAGGCTCACTCTTTCACCTTTGGCAGCGATAACACTTCGTCGCAGCACGACCTGCACCGCATGGCTGTGGGCGCTGAACGAGCTCGATCCGCCATTGCACGTGATGCTTCGCCCACTAAGCGTTCGCGTCAAGGCTCTGGCCAGTCAGAGGCTGCTACCGCTCACAGTTCCGGCGCCAGCACTGCCAGCAGCTCCGAGCCTGGCACACCCGCTTCGCTTGCCCATGAGAGTCCAGCACTCAGCTCCACAGTGTCGGCTCACTCGGTTGAGACCGCACGCAGTCCGCTGCGTGCTGGTCTTGGCATGTCATTGGACCGCTCGCGATCCGAGACCGCCATTCGCGCACGTCGCAGCTCGTCCAAGGCATCTCCAAAGCTTGCGTCATCCAAATGGTCTGGCAGGCTCCGTGACAACGTGCTTGCTGTGCTTCGCCTCGTATCTCCGGACTGGCACTGGAGCAACAATGATCATCAGTTTGTCTCTTTGAGTGAGACGCTTGTGTCTGCAAGCACAGCTGCTGCCGTTGCTAAGGCCAGCAACTCTCCCAGCCACGGACGATCGGGTCGAGATTCGGTCACCAGCATTGTTACCTCGTACGCCAACGAGCCTAGCCCAGCTTTCAGAAGATTTGTACACCAGGTGCTTGCCCAGACTTTGCTTTCGCCTACGTCTTTCTTGCTTGGCATCCTCAATGCGCTGAGGCTACTCATCATGGCTCAGCTTCCTGATGGTTCCATCGACCCTGTTGTGCTCGAGTTGTTTGCGCAGCCGACGTCTGCAGCTCCGTTCAAGCTCTTCACCTTGGGCATGATGATTGCCAACAAGCACCTTGACGACAACACGTTCCTCAACAAGACGTGGAACGAGGTCACTGGCATTCCACTCGCCGAGCTCAACCAGACTGAGGCTTGGTTCTTGAAGAAGTGCAATTACGAGATYACCGTCCCCGACGAGACTTGGATCGGCTTCCTCAATCGCCTACAGTCGTGGGAGGAGAAGCGATCTAGCCGCGGTATGCATCGTGATCACGAGTCATCCAAGCGCCTCTTGCTTGTACTGGACGAAGCTCTGGGGCACTTTGATGCCATTCCTGCTCTTCAGCTTGACGGTGACGCAATCAGTGGCGCTGACGACAAAGCATCATCGCCAATGAACATGTGGTCCAAGTCGCATCATGATCGCGCGGGATCGTTAGCATTGCTGGGTGCTGATCAACAACACTGCCGGTCTGCACCTGCGGTTGCCACACTCATGTCTCAGAAGTCTGCGCTCCTGCTCGACGATGACAACGACTCCTTTGCCGCGACAACGCATCGACCATCGCACCTCTCGCGAGCGAGCCTTGCAATGGAGAATCCAACAGCGGCGCTGTTCCGGTCCAACACCGACTTTGCTGCGGGTGGTGAAGCTTTCAAGGACATCAGCCCACTGCTAAGCGAGTCTGGCAAGACACAGAATGGCACCATGTCGGGTCCACTCATGCCATCGGCCTTGCTGAATAGCTCAAGAGCGTTGTTCCAACACGGTGGCATGTTTGCTCCGCTCTCCACCTCTGGTTGGCCTCACCACTGAAGCCGGCGGCTCACCTTCCTTCTCACCCTTCGGTCTTTCTCCGGTTACGGCATATTTTCCTCCCTCTTGTAGATACACTTTCTCCCTGTTTTCGTCTGCTTTGACCTTCTCTGTCTCACTCACACACACGCACATACCAAAAACGCAAAACATATGCACCTTTAGCAGCCTCACTTTACTCAGCTTTTCATCCCTTTCGGTGCCCTTTTGCTATTGCATCCCAGAAGAATTTTTTTTCTTTTTTTTGATAACGGTCACACGTTTCAATTGAAACGATCTTCCACCCATCTCTTCTATCTCAACTTGTGCGTCTTTGAATGTGTTGAGTCAAGCATGGGAGAGCAAAGATATGAAAGTGACTTTTATCGCTCCGGAAGTGAGAGTGCCCTGGCGCTTGTGTTCGAAGTTATGGTTTGAGATGAGATGGTGAAAGGATTGATATTACATTAGTTTTGGTTAGTAGCGTTTACAAGAGAGTCTAAGTTGTCTAGCATTTTCTTGGTTCCTTCAGCAGCAGTTGCTCCGGGCTTATTTGGTTGAGGGGTGGTTGGGGTTCTACCTAATCTTCGTTGTTTTTGACCTTCACTCTTTCCAGTCATTCCTGTTCTGGTTGGAGTCAAAGCACTCAAACCACCCGATTTCTTCTCTCCCATCATCCCACCTAACGGTCTTCTAACTGGACGATTTGGATCTTGAACCCGCTTCCCGATCCACTCCGACCCACCCACCTCTACCTTATTAAGCGGTTTACCTGTACTATCCGTCTTAACCAATTCGACATTACTCCTGATATAACCAACGTCGTTTCTCGGCGCAAGCATATCTTTATGCATTCCACTACTCAAGAGCAAATTGGAAGTACGATAAGCATCAACAATCCGGAACAACGCCGTACCTTGTTTAGGCTGTGCCCTCGACCAATCAATCGTCGGTGGCGCCTGTGCTCTCAGTGGTGCATGAAGATACGAAACATGACCACCAATCAGCACAGACCGACCATCAGCAATCTTGCTAAACTTGCGAAGATCTCTTTCAAATCTGCTCGATACTTCATGCACCACCCTACCCGGGATAGGTTCTGCAAGAAGCGCGGAATAGATCGGATCGGGTTGAGAGAATTGCAGTCCAGCCAAGGGGTGGATGGTTGTAGGTTGAGAAAGACCCGGAAGTTTTTCGGAGTGAGGTTTTGTAGTTTGACGAAGAGTTTTTTCTTCCAACATGCGGAAGGCGTTACGGGTTGCATCGACGTCACGGGATTGTTCGAGCATGTCGATATCAGCGAGAGACATTTTCTCAAACTCGGCTTCTGGGTTGATTTCGGGAAGAGGTTCACGAGTTGCACCTCTTCGATCCGCATCTTCCTGTGCACGAAGGGCGATGGCATATTCCTTTTCTTGACGTTTACGGATGAGGCCGAGGAGTCGAGCACGTTCTTTGATGGTGAAGAACTTTTTCCAAGCTCCTCTTTCGTTTCGAATTGCTTTGACGAATTTCTCGAATTCGGCTTCGCTGAGGGCGTTGTAGTTGGTCATCATTCTAGGTCGAGTGGTGAACTTTTCAGCATCAAACCCGAAAGCGGGGGAGGGGGATTGTTCACCCATGAAATCCAATCCTTTGTAAGCAGGATCAGCAGCTCCACGTGCAGCATGATGTTTCATCAAATTCCTCCATCGGTTGTTGTACAATCTTGCTTCCCGTTCCTTCGGATCTTCACGGGCTTCCTCTTCCGGTGTCAATTCAATAGGACCTGGAATTTCAGAAGGGAAATATCGCTCGGTCGATCGAAGGAAAGAAGTTGCGGGTCGAGGACCATAACTACCAGGTTCGGTATAGGTATGACCACCGGATTCGGGTTTGGTGATGTTGAGTTTGGTGTCTGCTTCAGCCCAGCGTTTGACAAAGAGAACTTCTTTCTCACGCTCCTTCCAGGTGGTTTGTCCTTCAGCTGTGTCGAGTTGGGAAACTTCGACATAGCGTAAGGCGCCAGGATAAGGTGCGGAACCGGAGGAAGAGCCGAAGATGGAAGCGGAAGAGGAAGGGAGGGGACGTTTGAGACCCCATTCTCCTCGAGCGGCGTAGGCGGGTGGTGCAGTGTAGACTTGCGGGATGGAAGGGTCGAAGGTGGAAATACGAGCTGAACGGAGAAGTTTGGTGAATTGAGTTGGGGCCGTAGTGGCGTGGTGAGCTGCCATGTTTGGCAGGGCTTTTTTCACAGGCAGAGATATAGCTGCCCGACTAGGTGATGTAAGGTGAGGAGGTAGGGAAGATGGTTGGTAGTGATTCAAAGTGTTGACGACGAGCCAATGCTCGCCGATTGGTTGGTCTGGCCTTCTTTTTTTGCTGACCTCTCTTCTTGAGAACTGTGAGAGACAGTCCTTTTTGCTTCCGCCAACCAGCTTCACGTGAGCCTTTCTTCCCGACCCTTTTTTTCTTCTATCGCGCGATAGGAATTTTTGTTGTCTCTTTCCATGTCACTTTCTCACTATACACGATTGAAATACACTTGATAACGCGGGGATCCACAACCCTCAACTCACCTCTTCTTCTCCTGTCGATCATCGATATCGGCCTTCCTCCTCCTCCTCCTCCTTCTCATTCTTCCCCCTTCGATTCTCACCCAAAATGTCTTCCATCACTCTTCAAACCTACGCCTCCCGTGCAGCTCGTCAACCCAACCCGGCAGCCAAATCGCTCCTCGAATGTATCGAACGCAAACAAACCAATCTCTGCGTTTCAGTCGATGTCACCAACAAACAAGATCTTCTCGACGTCTGCGATGCAGTAGGACCCAACGTCTGTCTTGTCAAAACCCACATCGATATCGTGGAAGACTTCGATATGGATTTGGTGACAAAGTTGACGGAATTGAGCAAGAAGCATGATTTCTTGATCTTTGAAGATAGGAAGTTTGCTGACATTGGTAAGTTCTCCACCTCAAGCCCTCCCATCTATCCTTCTGATCGCTCCTTCACTGTGTCGCAATTACTGACGGATTTCCATTCTGGTGATGCTTATGATGGGTTGGAAATAACAGGTAACACTGCCAGTCTACAATACAGTTCAGGAGTTCACAAAATCGCCTCTTGGTCTCACATCACCAACGCCCATCTCGTTCCTGGTCCAGGCGTGATCACAGGTCTTGCCAAGGTCGGTGCTCCTCTCGGTCGTGGTCTGTTGCTTCTCGCAGAAATGTCTTCTGCTGGAGCACTTACCAAGGGTTCATATACACAAGCTTGTGTGGAGGAAGCAAAGAAGGACACTACGGGTTTCGTTTGTGGATTCATTGCTATGTCTCGTGTTGACGAGAGAGAGGGGCCTAACACGGAGAGGGATCTCTTAATTCTCACACCGGGCGTAGGGTTGGATGTAAAGGGTGATGCGATGGGTCAACAGTACAGAACACCTGATCAGGTTATTAGGCAGAGTGGATGCGATGTGATTATTGTAGGAAGAGGGATTTATGGTGCGTTGATGACGGAAGAGGGGAAGAAGGATAAGAAAGCGGCGTTTGAGAAGGTTAGGGAGCAGGGAGAGAGGTATAAGAAGGCTGGTTGGGAAGCTTATTTGGCGAGAATTGGACAAAAGTAAGTCCAACCTGCCTCTTACTCTGCAGAGACGGTAGAAGTATGACATGGGAATCATAAATATAACAGAAACTACATTCTATACCATTCCCAAGTCCATTTGCATGAGAATCATACTGAATGCGAAGCAGCTCAGAAGAATTGTCACACAGTTGAGCTGATGGTGTTGAGCCGGCGGACACGACCCAAAAAGAAGAAACAAAAAGTTAAGCTTTTGAGTTGGTCGGAGCTGCACGATTAGAAAATGCCGACTTGGAGACCGAGCGTTTGGCTTTGCTTTCTTGAACCCTGACAAGAAGAAATCCGCATTTCAAAGTGGCGAAACAATTTCCCCACACCACCTCATCCTCAGCCTTTCTCTCTTCATCGCTCACCCGACTTCTTCCCTCTCCCATCAAGTCGCCATCATTCACCGCCTTACTCCGCATCTTATCCGCTTGGTAGCAGCGAGCACCATGTCAACCTCATCCAGAGTCTCTTCCAGTACCAGACGAAAGCTATTTGCACCTACACCTATTGCTTCCACCTCTGCGAACAGTGTCAATGTTGGACTGAAAGGTAGTGCTCAGGATGATGCAGCTTTAGCAGCGGCCATTTCGGCTTCTGAAGCACGTCGATCGTACTCTCTCCGTACACGTACAGCCACTACAAATGGATCTACACAGAAGCGAATTACAAACACATCAGCTAAACGCACAAGAGCAGCTTCACCTTCCACTGCTTCCGAGCAATCAGATTCTGAAGCTGGATCGGATTTCTCCAACACCGAAGCGGGTGCAACTTCTGACGCTGATAGTGATGTCTTCACCGCCAATTCTACCAAGTCAAAAGGGAAATCTACCCCGACAAGTACACCAAAACGCACCCGCAAAACCTCACAAACCCAAACCGACTCCACACCCAAAAAACGTAAATCTACCACCACTAGCCCTAAGAAACCCCCACCCTCCCCGTTCGACATCTCCCCTCGCAAACCTGTCAAAAAACCACTCAAAGTCAATCTCGACCCTTCCGAAGCCCATCCCGCTCCACCCCACTGGGAAGAAGTCTACTCCCTCCTCTCGCATCAACGAACCAAAATCGTCGCACCTGTAGATACCATGGGATGTGAAGAAAACGGTCGCTCCGATCGAAGAGCTGATTCCTGGCGTCAAACTGAATCTGCTGAAGACTCTGCAAAACGTGAACGCTTAGCCACACTAGTTTCCCTGATGCTATCCTCTCAAACCAAAGACCCCGTCACCGCAGAAGCGGTTTACAACCTCCAACGCACTCTACCCGACGGACTTTGCCTAAAGAGTCTACTGGAAGCTGATGATGAAACCATTTCGGGGTGTATAGCTAAAGTTGGATTTTGGAGGAGAAAAACGGGATATTTGAAATCGGCAGCTAGGATTCTAGCGGATGATTTTGGAGGAGATGTACCTCGAACGGTAGATGAATTGTGTTCGTTACCTGGAGTAGGACCTAAAATGGCATTTCTAGCTTTGAGTAGTATGGGAATTCAGATCGGGATTGGAGTGGATACACATGTTCATCGTATGACCAACCGTTTAGGTTGGCATAAAACAACTACCCCGGAGCAGACGAGGTTGAATCTTCAATCGTGGTTACCACAGGAACTTCATGGGAAAATCAACAGGTTGCTGGTGGGGTTCGGTCAGGTGGTCTGTGTACCGGTTGGACCAAGATGCGATTTGTGCGATGTTGGCAAAGCTAAACTCTGCCCTAGTAGGAGGGAAGTGGATGAGAAGAGTGTGGAGAAGAGAGTCAAGGTGGAGTTTCTAGCAAGTGATGATGAGGGGGTGAAGGTGGAAGAGAACTGGGTGAAGGTTAGGAGGGCAGGTGGGGGAGAGGCAAAGGTGAAGGTGGAAGTGGAAATGGATGGGCCGGAAGGAACAGGTAGAATGGAGGTGGGGGACTTGTTGGAGATGAGAGAAGGAATGGTGAGAGTAAAGAAGGAGGAAGGGGTGGAGGATGAAGAGATTGCGGTGGAGAGAGCTTTGGATTGGTAAACTTGACCTGATCGGAAGAGGATAAGGAAGAGGCTTAGCTTTATCCTCGATTGTATCGACACGGATCATCGCATTCTCGACTGAATCACACTCGACATCGTCGCTCACGAACCTTCCAGTCTTGCTCAAGTGTGTGTAGCATCTTCTTGACATTTCGATGTTCTACTGACCTTCACAACCCACAACGCTGCCTCCTTCAACTCGCACTATGAGCCTCAACAACAATTCCCGCAGCAACCGTCTCTCCATTCATCCTCATCAAAACCCTCGCCATCTCCTTGTTCGTCTTCGCATCCTCCAACGGAATACCACTACTCTGACCAGCCATACCTCCCGCTTTCACCGTCACCCTCACCATCGCAGTACATCCCTTGGTCAGCACTCTAGGTTTCGTCTTACTAACACCTCCCGTGCTCTTATCCAGAATCGAGACGAGTTCTGTCAGTGTAGCCGCAATGTTTGCACTGTGATGGAACAACTCGATGCTAGTACCTGCCACCAGAGGATATGTGGGTTCAAACACCAGGATCTGAGCCAGGAAAGAATCGCACAGTGCAATGGGTTGAGAGGGAGCACATAGAACCGAACCGACCGAGATCTGAATCTGGTCAATCCCACTGAGGTAGATTGTGGCATTGGCACCAGCAACAGCCCAAGGCACAGATTCGGTGTCGACTTCAATAGCTCGGACGATGCCAGATTCGTCACCGGGCACTGGTCGAATTCGGTCGCCGATCTGAACGATGCCTGACACAACGCGGCCAGACACAGCTACGCCGGAAGCAATGGCGGTTTGACCTTTGAACACGTTTGTCACTGGCAACCGCAGAGGTGAGTCCAATAGACGCGTCGGTGGTTCCAGCGTATCCAAGATGTCCACCAGAGTAGGGCCATTGTACCACTTTGAAAGTGCACCACCTTCCTCCCGAACAGCTAGATTCTCTCCAACCGATCCACCGCACGGAACAAACCTGAGCTTGGTCGCATCAAACCCACACGAAGTGAGGAAAGGCTTGACCTTGCCCACGATCTCGTCGTAACGCTCCTTACTGTAGTCAACAGCATCGAGCTTGTTAACTACCACCACGAGTTGCTGTACGCCTAGACTTCGCACCAGCAATGCGTGCTCTCGAGTTTGACCATTGGGACCAAACCCTGCTTCAAAAGCGCCTTGGATTGAGTCAACGACGAGGATCGCCGAATCGGCCTGTGCAGCACCCGAGATCATATTCGGAATGAAGTCGCGGTGACCAGGCGCGTCGAGAAGCGTGAAGGAACGATGCTGAGTGGAAAAGTGGTCTTGAGCAATATCGATGGTAACACCCCTTTCTCGCTCTTCTTCAGACGAGTCGAGCGCCCAAGCATACGCGAAACTGCCTTTGCCGATCTTTTGCGATGCACGTTCGTTGCTCGAGTATTCGCGTTGTGATAAAGAGCCAAGCTCGAGGAGCATGCGACCCATCAAAGTGGACTTGCCGGCATCGACGTGGCCTGCGATTCGTGCACAAGCATGGAAGCAAAAGGAAAGATCAGCAAACAGCTTCTTGAAGGAATCTACGATGCATTGTGCAAGCAATACTCACCGACAACAACTAAGCTGAGCTCAGCTTTTCCTTCCCTTTCGCGCTTTCGGTATTCCTCGATAATACGTTCGTGAGCAATGCCCATCGGCGTGGAGACTGCACTCGGTGCATTGGAGCCAGCAGACGAAGCTGCCTTGCTGCTCGTCCCGCCATGAATCTCGAGCGATTCGATCTCATTTCGTAGCTGGCTGACTGTGGTACCACTTTGCTTGGTTGATCCGCCTGCGGCTGCCTTAGCCGCTTGACCTACGGCTGCTTTGAGATGCAGTGGTGTTGATGTGCCAGATGTTGGTGTGGAGGCATTCGCTGCCGCTGCTGCTGCTTTCTTTGCGGCTGACATGGGATGATTCAGGGATACGGGAGATGATAAGAAGAGGATCAGTCAGTGGTAAGAACAATGCTTGCAGAGGTAGCATCCAGCATGATCATCGACTCTCGCAGAGCAAGCGGTGCGAATAGCTCCCGTCATCACTTTGCGCCAAGTCGTGTCCCTTCCCGAGCTTTCAGCACCACGTCGTCCGGGCTAGGTCCAGCAAATGCCTTCATGACTTGCTCCGTCCGTGGCGACGCATCTACAGACGAGCCTTGAACATAGAGAGCGAACGGTGACCCACCAGGCACGGTTCTGAGCCGTGCCATCGGCGCAACGAGCTGATCTGTCGCATCGTTGGAGGATCCGGCGATGGCACTGATAGACGTCAAAGAAGTGTGCGAGCTTGCCTTGATCTCTGGCCGCGTCGAAGTGGCTGAATCTTCAGTTGCAGTCGGGAACAAGAACGAGATGGGCAGATCGGAGCCATAACAGGTTTGCGGACGGGATCGAGCTACCTCGTCTGCAGCTTCGGCAGCTGCTGCCTCTCTTGCCTCTGGAGTCGCAGCGACACGCTGCTGTTTGTTGGCAAGCATGCGCTGCTGCAGCTTTGACAATGGCTTTGACGGCGCATCTGATGCCGCGTTGCTTGACTCTTGCAGCGGGGCTGTAGCAGGCTTAGACGCCGACGATGTTTTCGCTCCACTACGTGCAGCTGCGAGGGCAGCGAGCTTGCTCGGTCGGGCTGTGCCAGGTGCAGGAGCTGAACCTGTGCCGGGGGCAGCCGCAACAGATGGATTTGCGAGGGAGGTGGAGGGTGCTGGTGAGGCAGGTCGAGGTCGGTCCCCGGCATTGGGAGGGGGGTTCTCTGCCGGACGCTTTGCACTTGATCGAGCTGCCAACGCTGAAAGCTTTGACATTGGCTTGGAGGGTGCTTGTGAGGCTTCTGCTTGTGCGTTTTTGACGAAATCTGGCGCCAACCCCGCAAGATTGCGTTTCGCAAGTCCCGCACGACCGCCTGTTGCTAGACCACGAAGGCCCTGCGCCTTGCCCCTTGGTAGACCTCGCCCAGCTCGAATCTCAGCCCTTCGATCTCTCTGCAGTGAGAGCTCCTTGAACGCCTCGATTGTCGGCGCTTGGTCGTCATCGTTGTCGAGCTGCATACCGCTGCTCTCTGTGATCGAGGTGGCCATAATGGCAAGAGGTTTCGTGACAGAGTTTCAGAGTTGGGTCCTATCTCGTGCCTGCAGCCCGCGCCATGCTCGGCCCGTTCCGTTGTCTGCAACTATACTCTGCCTGCAAAGGGTCCCAAGGAAATCATTGTACGTGGACGTGGGGATGGACCGCACCGAGCTTGGCTATATCAGTACTTACCTTGTTTTTGACGATCCTTCTCTGCTTTTGCTTCTCTTCTGCTCTTCTCTTCTACAAGCTGTGTAACGGTTGAATCGACGTCGAAGTAGGCATCCCATAGAATGTCTTTGATCTCGCGCTCGGTGAAGCCATTTGAGCTGGTCGGGCCCAAAACATCGAGGGTTTGGGAGTATGCTTCCGTCATAGCATCGTGGTCCTCGGGTGAGAGGTTGTCTGTTGGCATCAACATTTGGAGCAACTTGGTCTGTCAGCGCGACACTTTCGATCATGACAGTGTTAAATAGAGCAGAAACGTACCATAAGGATCCTCATCGTAGTAATCGTCTTCGGCCAGCTCCTCGTCGAGGTCCAAGTTGCGCACTGCGCGATGTCGTGACATGGTCGAATGCTAAAACTTTAGTGTCAGCTAGGTTGTTCCGCTGCGTGATCTAGAAGAAAGGCAGCTCCGAGCTATATGGTGTTTGAAGAGAGAGAAAGTGGTGTCCCCAAGGGAAGGAGCTGGAAGTGACTCTGACTGAGCTTGAGGACTAACTAGTTGTCGGCTCTGCTCCTGCTGCTGTGTGACGTTATGCTTTTTGATGTCGGTTGGAATGGCTCGTTCACCCAATTTTTGCTCCACCTTTTCCTTCTTTTTTCTTTTGGCTCAGCTCACACACAAGATTTTTCACTTCGACGAAATGTTTCGTTGCGGTGTAACACCACGCAACTGGCGCTCATCATCAACAAAGCTGGTGCTGTCTCACACCTGGAAGCTCGATGACGGCTGTTCATAATGATGCTAATCTCAAAGACTTCGATGGGACAGCTGCAGCTGTCTGTGTCTGATTCAATTTTTGTATTGCGTTTGGCTGTTTATCACTTGCTTTCTGGTAGGAACTTCTCCAGAACAGCTGCTTCCTTCTCTTCTTGCTCTGCAAGGTCCTCACGAGGTGGTTTGGCGGCACGGAACTGCTTTGCTGTCTCTTGTCTGCGCTTGATCGCCTTGGTGATGAGCTTGGAAACCTTTGAAACCTGGTTGCCTTTCTGCTTGGACGAGTACTGATGTTCGGAAACAATAGATCGAAGCACTGTCGATGTGAGCGAGTCTTTCGCCTTCATAGCTTCCTTTATGCCGGACTTGACCTTGGCCAACAGCAATGCTTCCGGATCTTCACTTGATGAAGCTTCTGTAGATGAGAAACGAGGCCAGGCTGGTTGGTTCACCGCTGTTGAATGAGGTTTCTCAGGAGGAGGACAGGGTCAGCTTTGATCCTTGCGATCACCAACGTGCCGGATCTTCCTATCAGCAACTTACTTGTCGCAGGACATGTACGCAGCGAGCTCGCCTCAAACGAGCGCGGAAGTTGCGATCGCAAAGCGTAGTTATTTCGAAGGGCCTGTCGCAGCAACATCTTGAAAGTAGTCGTAATGGTTTGGACGAAAAGTATGTAGAGAGAATGGAAAGAAACATCAAAGCGCAACTTTCTTCCTCCACTCCGGAATTGTCCGCAACTTTTCATATTCACGATTTGCTGAGCTCTTTCTTTTTCTTGAACCCTTAATTTCTCAATATGATTTTTTTTGAGCTTTCAGGCCCTTTTCGTTCTGTCCTTTCGTGATGTCCTGGAGGCGATCATCATCAGCATTCTCATCTCAATCGACTGCATATCAACTGTCGAGTCCTCACGCACAATGCCTTGACTGAAATCTTCGCCTTTCGGTGGATGATAACAGCACACCGTCGATGCCAAAGGGAGGGTAGAATAGCTCTCTATGCAGTATCAGATGAAAGGAATGTGGCGAGCGGGTATGTAAATGTATGTAAAAGAAAGGCTGTATCGGATTTTGCATGTTCTACTTGGACGAGAAGAACCAGCTGGACCGAGCCTTGGGCGAGTTGTCGTTGGGGCCGACACCTGCACCTCCGAAGGCTGCCTGTCTCGCGGCGACCGAGCCGGGCTGAGGACCTGCTGTGGGTCCACCACCACGCAGAGGCTTGGCAATGCGACCGAATCCGCCCAACGGCCCAGGTGCGGCGCCTGCCGCTGCAGGTCCTCGCATCTGGTTTGCCTGATGCAAACGCTCCTTGACGGCTTGCAACTGCTCCTCGAACTTGCGGTTTTGCAACATGAGCTTCTCCTGGCTGTCCATGAGGTGCTGCTCCAACGCCTGGATGCGTTCGTTTCTTGCCAATAGCTTCCTCTCGGCGATCGAAACCTCCTTCTTCAGACTGCTGTTTTGCTCCACGAGCTGCTTCTGCACGTTGGTGAGTTGCTCCAAGTTGCGTTCCAGGAACGCCATCTTCTTTTGCTGCGCCTTTGAGTTGCTGTTGCGAACCACATTGTTGTACTGCTCTCGCGACTCGTCGAGCGAGATCTCCAACTCGACCACCTTCTCGCATCGGTTCTGCAGATCGCGCATCAGCGACTTCTTCATCGTGTCAAACTCGGACAGCTGGGCGGCCATCGTCTTTCGCACACGCTCCAACTCGCGCGCCGACTCGGCCAAGTTGCGTCCACCTTCCACACCTGCTGTGGTCACGGCAAAGGCGCGCTTGAGCTCCTCGTTGGTGCTCTTCAGATTGTCGTTGTTCGACGTCAGCGCAGCGATCTCCTTGGCCTTGAGCTCCATCTGGCGCTTGAGATCCGTGATCTCGCTCGCCTGTGCTTCACGCTTGGATGCGTACTGGGACTCGAGCTTGTCCTTGAGATCCTGGATGGTAATGTCGACGTTGACATGGTTGGCTTCTTCGGCCTTGATCGATTTGTCGAGCAGCTCCTCATACTCGGCTTCGAGCGTGGCGAAGCGGCTCTCGAGCTCTTGGCGTCGCTGATGCAGAAGCTCGTTCTCTTCGTGCGCCTGGCGGACACGCTCCGTCTGCTCACGTACCAAACTTTGCGACTCGAGAAGCTGCTCACGCAAGGTGGAAAGGTCGTCGGCGGAGAGCGCACCAGGACCGGCATTTTCGAGCTTGCTGAGCGTGTCGCGAATTTGTTCCTCCTTCTCTGAGACGATACCTTGGTTGAAGTCGGCCATCATCTTGGCCATACGCTCGGCCTTCTTGCGCTCCTTGCCCTCCTGCGAAGGGTCCTTGACGCTCTTGGCAGTATCGGCGAGCGACTTGCGCAGCTCCTCGAGCTCGGTGGAAAGATCCTTGTTCTGCTCCTTGAGAATGTCGAGTGTGATGGTGGCATCCTTGTGTTCGTAGGTAACACGCTCGAGCTGAAGCTTGATCTCGTTGATCTCGGAAGTCATCGACTTGTTGTCCTTGGATAAGGTAGCCTCCTGCTCGCGGTAGAAAGAAAGCTCCTGTGTAGCCTCGCGCAGCGCTGTCTCTGCTGTCTTGAGAGCGATCTCCTTCTCTGCAATCTGATCGCTCAGCTCGTTCTCTCGGCGCAGGAACTCGTCGCGTTCGTCCTTGTCGATTGACACTGCCGAAGGCGTCTCGGGTCGTGATGCGAGCTCGCGCAAGTTCTCGACCGCAGGTGTGAGCGGGCGCGACTGACTTGTGGGGGTGGCTGCCAAAGAAGGCGTGGATACGGGCGCGCCCTGTCCGACGACAACCTTGCTGGCATCGGCCCACTCAGATTCGGGCACCTTGCCTCCTGAACGCCATGTCTTGAGCTCTGCTTCGAGGTTGGCGATGTACTGCTGGTAGCGCTCGTTGTCGGCCTTTGCCTTCTTAAGCAGCGCCTTGAGCTCAGCTGGGGAGAGCTCTGCATTGACACGTGCCTTGTTCTTAATGCTCTTGGCTCGGACACCGAATCTCAATGTCGAGAGCGTCTCGTCGGCGTTGTAGACACATGGCGAGGCGTTTACGATAAGCGTTGTACGTGAGTTACCACCGAGCGACTCCTGCAGGATACGTGTGAGTTTGGAATCACGGTATGGAATGTGAGATGACTTGCCATCTGTAAGAGCGTTGATGACCATACCGAGCGCCGACAAGCTCTTGTTGATCTTCTTGGCTTCCTCGAGGGTCTGACCACTGGCACCGGTCTTGCCAACCTTTTCGGAGCCCGCCAAATCGACGAGATAGAGGTTACCAGTCTTGGCACTGCCAGTCTCGGTGTTGCGTTGCTGTATGGTGATGAGGAAGATGGAGTGCGAACGAGACGATTCGGCATTCATGTTGGTGGACGAGACGGCACGAGCTTGGCCACCTTGACGCATGATCTCGTAAACATCCGCCTGGCCACCGACGTAGAAATCGGAAAGACCTTTGACGTAGACACCACGGTTCTTTTCCTCATGCACTTGCAGGTTGTCATTCTGCGGTGCGAGCAGATCACGGATCTTTTCCATGTAGATTTCCATGTATGAGACCTTGACGAGGTATTCGAGATGTGGTGGACTGGCCATGATGTTTTCGAAGATCTGCTCTGTGATGCGTGGAATAATACCCTTGAGATCGTCGTTGTCGATATCGGAGCCCATCATGGTGAAGGTCTTACCTGAACCGGTCTGACCGTAGGCGAAGATAGTACCGTTATATCCGTTCAGCACATCGTCGACGGTCTCCTTGATGCCGAACTCGAAGACATCTCGTTGCATGGTGTTCATGGGAAACACTCGATCGAAGACGAAACCACCTGCCTCTGGACCCGAGGTGGAAACACCGCGGGTCATCTTTACCAACGAGCCATCATCGCTGAAGTCGACGACGATGTCGCTACCCTCCCGCTGCTCTATCGAGTTGGGAGGACGGAAACGACATACGACCTTGATGTTATTTGACATGATTGAATTGCCGATCAGGCGATCAGAGGCCGGTAGAAGCAGTGATAAAGGATCGTATCGTGGCAAGAGCTACGCAGCTATACTGCCCTGGTAGAAGGCAACGGAGTCGTTCGAGTGAGAGCCTCAGCGCTCAGACCGCCTTGCAAATGTTCGCGAACCTCGGTATGACCTGCCAATTCTAAGTGTCCTCCGCACCCGTGCTTATGACTTCGAAAGTCGTCACGAGAAAATCGAGGTTGAGAGCAATGCTTGATGTAAGAAGCGAAAGGTAATATGATGGTGGTGGTTATGTTGATGAGCGGCGGAAGATGTGTTGAAAGGTTGAAAAGTGTTGGTTTGGATCTTGACAACACTTAATCAACGCTTTCCGCACTCTCAACTGCTTTGCTCGCACAATTGAGCCACAATTCAAGCTCAACTCGACTGAGCTGTCATTTCAAAAGAGAGCAAATCACTGTTGTAGTTGATGTGGTGTGTGTTGGTCTGAGCTGTGCGCGTCCGTTGGTTGAAGGAGCGTGCATCCATCCTTTTCACACTCCCTAGGACATGTCACCTTTTTCCCAAAAGCTCAGGTCAGGTGCCGAAGCCAGTCTTTCGTCAAGATAAAAGTGTGGAAGCTGTACTGTGACAGTTGCCGATCAAACATTGTCTGCTCGCCAGTTGCGCGCCAGTGTCGCGTGTTGCTTTTCGCTCTGTGCAGGCTAAGGAGAGAAGAAGGTCAAAAAGCTGCGCACGGCGACAAGTCGTGAGTGTTGGTCTTTTTTTCCAACAGCAAGCCTCCACAAAGTAAGGGTCACACATGTGGCATGTGGCGTAACCCAACCGCAGACACACTCCTCTGACTTGCACACCTCTCAACCTTTGACAAGAGACTTGAGGCTTGCTCTTCTTGTCCACGACGGGAGCCCACACTCTCCAGTAAATATCGTTTCTGTAACACGCCTATCGTTGCTGCGTCCAGCAAGTCAGCTTTAAGTATAGCCGCCTCGTGCTCAATCAAGCTTTCAACCTCCCCTCGCAAGCACTCGCCAGCACTCGCCAGCTTGATGACCCAGTCACAAGGACTCAAACGCCCCCCTTCATCAGACCTCGAAATCGAAGACCAAGTGGCACAAAAGCAAACTAGAATGACAGGCTCATCACAAGATGCTGTCACCGCTCCAGCTTCCGAAGACACATCATTAGCCTCAGCACACTCGGACGCCTCCGAAGCAGGACCATCTCGACTGACGTCCGATGCTGACGAGCAAAATGACGATGCTGGCACGAATCAAGAAGTTGCGTCAGATCCATCCTCTGTTGGCACAATCGGGTTCTCGATCAAGTACCAAGGCTCTATGCTATCCGCCAGGCTGCTCGAAGACGAGACTGTGGGCGATCTCAAGACAATTCTCTTCTCGCTGACTGATGTTCCACCAGAAAGCCAGAAGCTGCTTGGCATGGTCAAAGGCAAGCAACCAAGTGACGACACATTGTTGGGAACCGTCCCTTATGCTCCTGCAGCACTGAGAGCCCGTTCTGCTGTTGCCAAGACCAACACTACCATCAAAGACACCGCAGCCGAGGCGGAACAGGCATGCAAGATTACAGTGCAATTCACACTGCTAGGAACCCCGGAGGCTGGCCGCTTCAAAGACCAAGTCGGATCAACGTTGCTTTCAGGCGACCAAGCAGATAACAACGAAGATCTCAACTACCTCGACCCTCCCAAGGCCGAAGAACCGAAGCTCAAGCCACACGAGCATCCCAAGTACCGTGCCAAGCTAGAACAGACAATCCAGCGCTTCTCGGACTTTCCTATCATCAGCCCGCCGAGACCGGGCAAGAAGCTGCTCGTCCTCGATCTTGACTACTGTATCGCCGACACAAAACGCTTGCTAGATCCAAACTCGCCGGCAGCCTTAGCAGCGCGACCAGGACTGCACGAGCTGCTCAAAGCTGTCTACCCTTACTACGATATCTGCGTGTGGTCGCAGACAGCATGGCGCTGGCTCGAGGTCAAGCTGATCGAGCTCAACATGCTGGGCAACCCGGACTATAACATTTCATTCGTCATTGATCGAACACCCATGTTCAAGATCCAATCCAAAGCAGGCGCCCATGAAGTCAAGGCGCTCGAGTTCATCTGGCGAAGGTGGCCCGATGTCTACGGTCCTCACAATACGATTCACATTGATGATCTCAGTCGTAACTTTGCTATGAACCCTCGCAATGGCCTCAAAATCAAGCCGTACAAGAACTCGCCCAACTTTGATACCGAGTTCATTAGGCTCCGCAGATACCTGCTGCAGCTGGCACATCCCAGTGTCACAGACTTTACCAAGTACGAGCATATGCACAATGCCTGGAAACACTTTCAAGGGCCAGAAGTGTGAAAAGCAGACCGCTCCAACCCCCAGCCGGGTTTGCGAGACAATCCATCTTTTAATTCCGCTGCGCTGACATGACAACGCTGCCGTTTCGAGGTGAAGCTGGTCTTGCCTCCTTCAACATTCAAGCTATACGCACGTGGCCAGGCGACAAATCGATCGTCGGATGCTGCCCGGCAGCCCATAAAAAAGTCGGGCGACTTGAAGTAGACAGCATCTATACAGAAAATCATACTGTTCGATTCATCCATCACTATGACAGTACACTCCGCAACCGCATCCCAGTCAAAGCATCTCGTTCACAAATGTATCCATATCCATACTCATATTACACGTGCATACTTACTTTAGATCAGCAAGGACAACCATGTTTCAATGATAACACAGACTTGTGGCGCAACTGTATGCACTCGTTTGTAGGATCACTGTACTTCATTTCTGAAAGTGTGGCAGTCTTCAGACGGACTCGGTGAAGTGGCATTGACCGTGGCATGTGGGAGCTACGCGGGTTGGTGGGTGAGCCAAGGTGAATATCCACGCAACGCTCGCAGCAACGTTGAGTTCCGGTCTAGCTAGCATCCGGTCAATTCATAGAGGCTCGAAATGGCCAAATGGCTGACTCGAATGACGATCATGCAGAAAAGGAAGGCGGGGATTTTCCGTTGCCGCTGAAAGGTTTCGGGAAAAGCGCTATTATTTTGAAGCGTCAAAAGACTAAATCAACACACACGCTGCTGCTTGAAAGCGTTCAGAAGACTTGGACTCGATTGTGAGTGCTTGGACCATCATCCCTTTCGGTCAATCCGAAACCTCTTTCACTTTCTTCTCTCACACCTTCAACCACAGGAAAGTCGCAGCTCATCTTTCTCGAACCTCGCATTGGAACACTGCATTGCGCCCCCTGAACCCAGCTCGGAACCCCCTTCACTCCCTTGTTTCCACTTCAAGGTTGAAACCTGGAACGTGCTCGCAGCCCTTCTTCTCTCATTCTCCCTATATCGTCGCTATCAAGAACTAGGCGATGAGCAGTCACAGCAACATGCATACTCTCGACATTCACTCTGCTACCACAGAAGAGATTCTCTCTTTAGAAAACATCCGTGCCGTTCTCATTCGACTCGAAGAGACAATCGTTTTCCAACTCATTGAACGAGCTCAATTCGCACGGAATGCCAAATGCTACCTACCTGATGGCTTTCCTGAGCTCAAGGAGAAGGAAGGTTGGAACAGCTCTTGGCTTGCTTGGTTCTTGAAAGAGACTGAAAGCACACATGCGAAAGTGCGCCGTTTCGAGGCGTAAGTTACAACCAGCAAAGGCTCTCCTTCACCACTTTTGCTCCCGCGCAAGAAGACGCTAACATAGTTCCGTTCTTGGAATATATGACAATACAGCCCCGACGAGTATCCTTTCACAGACCCCAAGCTGCTGCCGAAGCCTATCTTGGCGCCAGTGACCTATCCAGAGTTGTTGTGGAAGCATTCGGTCAATGTCAACGATCAGATTCTCAAGTTCTACGTAGACGAGATCATTCCTGACATCACAAAGACACTTGGCGAGGTGAGTCATTTTGACCAAAATTGCCCATCATGCCGATCTCTTTCTGTTGCTGACCTGTTACCGTTCATCTCATTTTCACCATCTGTGCAACAAATGAAAGAACGCGGATGACGGACACTACGGCTCCTCAGCCATTCGAGACATTGAGGTCCTTTCTGCCTTGAGTCGCAGAATTCATTTCGGTATGTTCAACAACCCCTGTCCACTCTTAACGGTCTACGGTCCGGTACAACCGCTAACCTTCTTCCTCCTTCTCCCCATTTCTCTCCTCGTATCCTTCCGCACGTGTAGGCATGTTCGTTTCCGAATCCAAATTCCGCGCAGAACCAGCTGCATTCATCCCTCATATCCTCAACCCCAATCGCGAAGCCCTCGCTGGCCTCATAACGAAACCCGCGGTTGAAGCCGCCTTGCTCGTCCGACTGGCAGAGAAAGCCAAAGTGTACGGTCAAGACATGGACAGACCAGGTGCAAATGCAGAGGAGCGAGAGAAAGAACGCAAGATCGAGGTCGACACTGTGGTGCGCATCTACAAGACGTTTGTTATTCCATTGACCAAGGAGGTTGAGGTGGATTACCTATTGACGAGGTTGGAGGGTGTATCGCAGGAGAAGATTGATGAAATGTTGAAGACGAACAAGTTTGTAAACTAGTAGTGTATAAGCGAGGCGGAGAGGGAACATCAATGTACAATCAGAAACCTGAGGGAAGACTATCTCGCGAACGGTTGGGTTGCTGCGTGAGCATTGAGTAAGAACAATTGCGGTTTCAGTCCCTCGTACAGTGAACGTCAATTGCAGTTTCAGTCGATGATACAATGAAAGCTGGGAACTAATGGTATCATAGGGTACTCGATTTCTGATCCGGCGTATACCTATTTACAAACACCACCAATACAATAGTACTATTTACAGATCACTCCTTATCTTGCTTTAATGCTTCGGTGGAGGGTAGCCGTACTGACCTCCCTGCGGCGGGCCATAACCGTACTGCTGTGGTTGTTGTGGATAACCCTGATGACCGCCGAATCCACCACCGGCTACTTGTGGTTGGAATCCACCATCCTGTGGTGACTGCCATTGACAGATGTTGCAGAAGAACACGTGCTTGGTCTTCATGGGGATGAGTGGAATCCAGCAAAGTTCGAACCAGGTTCGCGCTTTGGCTTGAACGACCTGGGCGTTGTTGCATCGAGGGCAAACACGTGCAGTGCCATCGCCTTCTTGTTTCATCTTTGTGGGACAGCCAAAGATGACTGGGATGAAGAAGCAGAAGTCCTGTCAAACAGTTGAGGGAAGATCGGGCAAGCAATGAAATTCATAGATTCGTCAGCAGGTCAATGACTAAGGCGAAGAGGAATAGGATGAAGAAGCACGAGACTTACCATGACGGGCTAGTTTTGCGTTTTAGCGGAGATACTTCTTGCGACGAGGTGCTGACGTGGTTGTGTAGTACGTGAAGTGAAAGCTCGTTTGGCGTCGTATATATGCGAAATGTCAATATATCGAGTTGTGATCTTGCTGCTGAGTGTGGCGAACAATCGATGATGGTAGAGTATTGGAAAGGAGGAGCGATGGTCTGGATCAGATAAGTTGTATCAATGCTGAGCGGCATACAACCTTGCGAGCAGGCACAGCCGCAAAACCTCCACACAGCTCTCTCTCTCTCTCTCGCTGTCTTTGGATGCTTCTCTCTCCAAATTATTTTGGCTGCCGAATGACGCCGTTCTTGGCATGGCACAGAATTAGCCCGCGAGCTGTGTGTGTGTGTGTCGTGTGGGCTGTGAGATCGGGACTGCTAAATCGGGACACTCAATTTCTCGGTTTACGGACAAACTCAGGAGCTGCCACTTTTTTTGTTTTTTTGCTCCCTCTTTTGCTGCACTTTTTAATCTTCTTTTTCGCTTGCGAAGAAGTTGTGGGACAGGGTTCAGAAGATTCTCAGGTTGCTTGTCATTGCACCCAACGACAGTGACCATCGTCCCAGCACTGCCAAAAAGCACACACCTCGAAACTTGCTCTCATAGCGAAGAGTAGCTGCAGGTGATTCAGCAGTACATCACCACCACAACTACAGAGCCGATCGCCCACGCATTGCATGGCCGTCGCCTGCAAACCCAGAGCGATCTCTACAGGCTTTTTCGCCAAGTCGCTCCTCCCATCTACATCCCCACGATACCCTCGACTCCAAGCAAGCAACTGGAGCAGCATGGCACCGACACCCATCTTGCTCGCACCCGAGCGTGCACGAGCTTCTGGCATTACTCTCGCCGACCATGAATCAGCTTTCCGCGAGAATTCGGCGACGATCGTAATGCCTTCTGCTGAAGCAGCTTTCCTGAACCCTGTGCAAGAGTTCAACCGTGATCTCTCGACGCTTGCTATACGCACTTGGAGCGAAAAGCTGGACGCTGAGAAGAAAGCCCGTTTTGTCCGAGCTGCTCAGCGCAAAGCCTCGACAGCCAACAAGGGCAAGTCGAAACGGAAGGAAGGCCAGGCAGCCGTTAATGGCTCGAATGCGACCGAGGACGCTGGCGCAGGAGAGCAACAACCGGATGCAAAGAAGGCAAGGATCGATGAAAATGGTACTACTGCCTCTACCTCAAGTGCCCCTGCAACAGAGGCGACACAAGCGAATGGGGAACAGGAACCGAGTTTAAGTGCAATGGTGCCTGCATCTGCATCTGCCGAGGACGAATACCGCAGCTACAAATTCACCCTTCTCGAAGCATTGAGTGCGACAGGTCTGCGTAGTATTCGATATGCAAAGGAGATCCCACTGTTACGATGGGTGATGGCCAATGATCTTTCGCCCACTGCTGTCGAAATGATGAAACGCAATGTAGCCCTCAACTTCCCACCTGATCGTCCTGTGGACGAATGGATCGTTTCTCAAGTCAATGGTGATACTGCAGAAATCGAAGCAGAGGAGAGCAACGAAGCCATGGACGAAGACGCTTTGGCGGAAAGGGAAGACGAAGCACGTGCCAAAGCACAAGCAGCTGCAGAAGCATCTGAGCAGGAGACCAAAACCACCACCACAACAGCAGAACAGAACGTCGCAGAGACAGCAGCACCATCCACTGCCCAAACAGCGGCTACAACGGAAACACCAGCTGCAGCTATCCACCCCGACTGCAAAGTCAAACTCAACGCCGGCGACGCCATCACTCTTATGTACACCCATCGCGAACCCAACAAGCGATTCGATGTGGTTGATCTCGACCCCTACGGCTCAGCCGCACCCTTCATTGACGGTGGTGTTCAGTCTGTCGCCGATGGCGGTCTCCTTTGCGTCACTTGCACTGATCTTGCAGTACTTGCAGGTCACAACTATCCCGAAAAGTGTTACTCACAGTACGGCGGTGTTTCTGTCAAAGCCGAATTCTCCCACGAGGTTGCTTTGCGACTCGTTCTCCACACACTCGCCGCCTCTGCTGCTCGATACGGTCGATACATCCAACCGATGCTCAGTCTTTCGATCGATTTCTACCTGCGTACTTTCGTTCGAGTCTGGACTGGTCCTGTAGAAGTCAAGAATGTCGCGAGCAAGACGGGGACTGTATATGTCTGCACTCACTGTCAAGACTTCCATGTACAGAAGTTCGGTCGAGCCACACAAACCACCAGCACTGGCAAGACGGGGCAGACCAATATCAACTACCGTTACAACTCTGCCCAGGGTCCACCGGTTGGAGAGCGTTGCAACGAATGCGGCAACCGTATGCACTTGGGTGGACCTATGTGGTTAGGCGATTTGCACGATTCAGAATTCTGTCAATCTATTCTCACCAATCTCGACGCCAACCCAAACGCATTCAACACCAGCGCTAGGATCAGAGGCATGGTCAGTCTTGCAGCACAAGAGCTTTCAGGACCAGAATCGATGTTCTACTTTACTCCACCCAAAGCTTCAGGTTTGTTCCATTGCGTTTCTCCTCCGTTGGACAAGATGGTTTCTGCGCTTATTTCGGCGGGACACAGAGTGAGCAGATCTCATGCTGCTGCTGGATCGCTCAAGACTAGTGCGACCAGAGCCGAAGTATTTGATGTACTGAGGTATTGGGTTAAGACGCAGCATCCGGTCAAGATGGAGAACATGAAACCCAATGATCCGGCTAGGATTCTGTTGGCGAAAGAACCACAGAGGGAGTACGAGTTTGATAATGTGAAATCGGAGGAGGTTTTGAAGGCTTTGGGAGCTCAGGAGAAACTGGTGAGGTATCAGAGCAATCCTCTGCCGAACTGGGGTCCGGGTACAGCAGCGAAGGGACACAAGGGGAAGAAGAAGAGAAATTTGAGACCGGATGATCTCAAGGCTTCGGAAACTAGCGCATAACCAAGGCTCTATCAATGGGTTTGTTTATCCATCATTGCAAATGTTGATCAGCATGCTCAACTGATGATTAGCATGAACAGCTTCTGTGATATGAATGAAAGTAAACATGTCTTGATACCCGTGAGTTGATAGTCGAGAGAACAGTGAGGAACAAGGATGAGAACAAAAAGCCAAAAAAAAAGAACTGCAGCACCTAGGATTCCCGCGTGGTCCCCCACCGCAGTACTGACTAGGCGATACCGTGCTTAACTTCGCAGATCGGACGGGATGCGGTGCTTTCAAGGTTCTATGGCCGCAGATGTTATCAATAAGCTGTAATGTGAATATATCCCCTTGTGACGTTTGCTCTTGAAGGAAGGCAACGTAGCGTCGCAGAGATGACACCAGGTAGCAACCTTTGCAATTCGCACGGAAAAGCTCGCTATCTCAATTGACCGAGAAGGAGCACAGCATCCCAGAGCTTGGGATTGCATTTGATTATGCGCCTCTGAACCGCAGGGTCGTCTCAACCCATGCTGCCAAGTCTTGGCATCTTTATGCATGGCTCTGAGACTTGCGGTAGAGCTGTCTCGCCTGAGCCGAACCCAAGGTGTTAGCGTTGAGGGGATTGAGCTTGTGCCAAGAGGCTCGGCTGGTCACGCTTACACGTTGCATGTTAGGGTGAGGACGGATTTATGCTGTGCCTGTTGTTCGAACGGATGAGCTTCTGCCGCCATAGCCTGGGATGCAGTGTGGCTCGGAAGCTATAGAGCCGCCATTGTGGTCGTTCTGGAAAAGAGTGATTCCGAGATGGAAGCCATTAAAGGCCCTTCAGATGGCGTCGGGTCTCCTTGATCTAACCTGAGCCGTTTAGATCGTTGCAGAGACACTCTGAGAGATAACATTAGAGTCGACCTTATCAATGCATCGCCCACAGGAGCTCCGGAGTTGCTCCGGAAACCCACTTTGCACGTCTGAGAGCGCATTCCCAAGCCGGCGGTGACTACGATACCCGCTAAGTTGATACTGTAGTCTTTTGTCTCTCTACAGTAAATCACTGCATACTGTTGCTACCCTTTCCTTTCCGAAAAGCAATATGGAAGACCCGGCAATGTCCCCGCTGATTTGATGCTGACGGACTTGTTTGACATCGGTGATCGGGTGTCGGGCTACAAAGGGAGGAAGCACAAAGATAGGGATTCTAGTTGATTGCCAAGCTTTCTTGGAAAGATGAGTGTGGTGCTGCAAAAGGGCTTGGCGCAGCTCGGATGCTGTCTCTTCTCCCTCCTGACTTTCTTGCGTGGCTTCCCAAAAGCCCCCACGCATACCCGTTCGCACATACTGGCCATCCCCCACTTCGATTCTAAACGGCTCATACGAGAAGGGAAGCAGGAGATCATAAAGACCCGGACGAATAGGTTGATGCGAGATGATATGGCTGGACTGGACAGCTTACGATTTAATTTGAAGTTGGGGTCAAGGCATCGTGCTGAGAGCTCAGAGGGAGAGAGGGAGAGGCGGTGCAGAAGGTTTCAGGCAGAATTGGAGAGGGTCAGCGAGGGATGCAGACCAGACGAACACAAGTCTTGGCATTGAAAGGAAACCGCAGGCACGTTCTCATGACTGGTTTGATACAGACTCAACTCATCGACTCATTGGTTAGGGCTTCCGTATCCGAGGAAAGCACGAGGGCGGGACAGGCGGTAATGAAAGCGGCGGCCACAAACGAAGTTCACGCTAGCGTCCTTCGTTCTTTCCCCCCCTTTGATTGGCACGGCATGAGACAGCAGCAGACAACAACGGGCAGATCTGATTTGCCGATATAACTCTGGCTTCAAAGCCTTGTATCTATTCTCATTTGAGCTTGTATCTTGTAACAGGATTGAATAGCGAAATGGGTCACGTTTTGCTCGTGTTTTCAAATTCAAAGCGAGGCTTGGCTTGGATGCAAAGTTGCCTACGGTTCGAAAACTTGCAGGGCTTGGCATTGCACTGTAAGCGAACCAACTCGAACGACGGTTTGCTTACACTCGTCCAGCGCTATTGAAGTTGAGAAAAGGAGGCGTGAAATTTCATTCATGGGAATTTTGCTTGGCTTGCATCTGGCAGCGCTAGTGCTTCAAATTAGTTACAGTGCGAAACTCAACCGGTTGGCCGTCTGGTGCCTGTCTGAAAGTGATCTGTTGTTTCCTGCATTTCAAGCCGCCGCTCCGCCTTTCGCTTTCGCCCGCACCGCGCACCGCACACCACGCATCACGCCCTGCTTTTGGCTGCTCTTTGCCCTGGCCTTCAAGCTTGTGCTTTTGTGCGCAAGTCCGCGTGCATCTTCGGTGACCTGCCAACACCTCGAATTTCCGGCGGTTCCATCTTCTGTGCGTGCGCCTCTCTTTCTCTCATCCACTTCCATTGGAATCTATGAATCATTATCATGCTCCTCATCTTGTTCTGGATATGAGACGAAACGGGGGTGGGATGTTGCAAGTATCTTATCGGGCTGGCGAGACAAACCTGTTTTGCGTTTGGTTGCCGAGGATGGTGCAATTGAGAAGGGGCAAGGGACCCGAATCGGAGACACCGATAGTCTTGGCTGTAATTTCTTGGCTGAAATGGTGTGTGTGGCCGTGTGTCTTTTGTGTGTCGTTCGTTGTTCTGCCTCATCAGCTTCGTTCTTGGCATTTTCTTTCCGTGCATTTGGGCTTGGCCTTCCTTGGCTCAAATGCCCCTTTGCCTTTTCCTCTCTCTCCTCTCTGTGCTGTGAGCTGTCCGCATCTCATTGCTCCTCACTCTCTCGATTGCTTGGCCTACGTGCGCCAATCTTGGCTGCTGCTGTTGCTGCCAGGTGGTTCTTCTAACTGATGATAATGGTTGGTCTTGTGGTCGATGGTTGCCGCCTTCGTTCTCCTCGCTTGTGTCGAGATTGTGAGCAGCCCGTGGTTTCGCATTTGACCTCGCTCGCCCGTCTGTTTCCTTATCCCCACTCTTTCATTGTCCGATCTCCTTATTCAGGCACCAGGCATCCGGACAGAGCAGAAACAACCCGTCGGTCCAAAACTCAGCTCGTGCTTGGCATTTTGACATCTCTGTGTTCTTCGCCTCTCTCCTTCTCTCTCCCTCCGTGCCTCTTTCGCCTCGTTCCTTCCTAGCTCCCTTGCTTCCGCCGCCGCCCATCCCGCACTTTGCCTTGCCTAGCCTAGCCTTCAGGTCGGACAAAGCGAGCCGATTGTCAACTGACCATTCGGGTTCCCTCGTTCGCCCACAATCGACTCTGTTCTCCCTTCCCTCTCTTCGCTCACTGTCTCTGCTCATTTGCCCAAGTCTTGGCATTGTTCCCTCGTGGTTCTCCCTCCGATCCTATATAGTCCTTTCCCGACTCTCGCCTTCACTCGTCCCTTCTCCCCTCTTTCTCCCTTTGACCATCATCATCCACCGATATCTGGCATCATTGTCATTGTCTTCTCGCCTCTTTCGACACACAAACGACTATAGCATCATCAGCAGCAAGCAGCATCATTAGCTCCGCTTTGCTCTTCTCCCACTCCTGAACTCGATCCACTTCATCGAGCTTATATTCTTTTCTTTTCGGCTTCATACTTTTGATGATCCCATCAGGAGATCCCACCATGTCCAGACCACACTCTACATACCACAATTCGCCATGGGCATCCAGCAGCGAGCAGCACCAACACAGAGCTCCTTCGCATCACCTCCAACAGCCGCAGCAACACATGGCTCACTCGGCATACTCTGCCTCAGCTGGCCCTTCCACCTACCGCGCCCTCTCCAGCGGTCACGTTGGCGCTCCATCCCACTCCCACCCAGATCCATGGGCTCACCGAGGTGCTACCGCTGGCCCTTCCACTTCGCCATTGCCACCTACTTTCGCCTCCCCTGCTCCGGTCGCACCTAGCCAGCCCGAACAGCCCATCATTCGCACCACTCATATCACTGCTGACGGCACAACCATCTACGCTGCTACCGGTCGCAAGCGCAAGCGTCTCCAAAAGGCGTGTGTAGCTTGCCACAAGGCTAAGCGTCGTTGCGATGGTGGACTTCCTTGCTCTAACTGCGACTTCTCCGGCCGCACTTGCTGCTACTCAGACGCCAACGGCAAGATGGTCTTGCCCACCGCACGTGTGTCCAACGAAGGTGGACAGGCCGCTGCCGCTGCCAGCCCAGGTGCCCACCCCGGTGCTACTCTTCACCCTACTGAAGGCCTCACACCAGCATACAGCGGCGCTGTGTCCGCGCCCAGCCCAAGCGGCAGTGACATCTCGGGTCGTGTCCGTGCCAACACCATCAGCTCCAAATCTAGCCCACAGTCGATGGGTTCCCGCCTCGAAGGTCTCTTGACCATCGACGACGTTGCACCCGAGCGCAGAAGAGATCTCATCAGCATCTTCTTCTCCCAGATCCACCCCTTCAGCTGCGTCATGGACGAGATCTCGTTCCTTCGTGATCTCTCCACTTCCGAGGTCCCCGCTTACCTGTTGATGGCTATGTTCGCTCTCGCTGCTCGCTACGAGCAGGGTATCAGCGAAGCTGAGCGCGAGCGACGTTTCTCGCACGGCGAGGCCTTTGCCCGCTCTGCTCGTCGCATGCTTCAGGACGAGGACCAGGATGGCTTCACCCTTCTTGATCGTCCCGATGTTGATCTTGCTCTCACTCTCTGCTTCCTCGCCGCTCATGAGCTCGGCATGGGTCGCATTCAGCGTGCGCTCTCCTTCTCGAATGACGCTGTCCGCATCATCGGCACTCTTCGACTCGCTGAAGGTCACATGCCTCCTGCTCGCAAGAACAACTACGCTCGCGACTCGTTCACCTCGTCCTCATGGCCTCGTCGCGCTACCTGCGAGCGCCTCGTTCTTCTGGCGTGGACCCTCGACATGACCATCTCTGCACTTGCTGCTCAGACTTCCACCGTTCGCCGCTCTGATGTTCTCGCTGCTTCCCGCAAGTTTGGCACCTCGGGCGACGAGACTCGTGACGATGTCACCAAGTCTTTCGCTCGGCTTGCCGAGATCACCACCGTCTTCGGACTCGTCGTCGATCCCAACGAGCCTGGCAGCAAGGGTGAGGATGCTCTCCAGTCTTGGGCCGCTGCTCTCGTTGTCGAGCACAAGTTTGATGACTACAACATGAAGCAGGCTAGCCGTCTCCTCGAAGAGCCCGAGGCGAGTGCCGCTTCTCACCGTGCCTGGTTCTGGGCTCAGATGCACCTCATCGCTGAATGCTCTGTCTTCCTAATGGAGGCCCGCCGTGTCGGTGGGCCTCAGGCAGACCGAGGACAGCAGAAGGCGGCGCTCGACAACATCCACCTGATCCTGTCTGTTCTCAGTATCACTGGTCGTCGCAACCTCTTTGCCTTCCCTGCCTTGCTCATCTGCACCCAGTATAGCCGACCTAGCCCTGACGCTTCTCGATGGTGGGCTACAGCCCGCCAGTGCTGGAACCTGGCTGAGCACCAGATCTCTGAAGCCGCTCGGTTTTTTGTCCGGCCCAGCAATGACGCCCCTTCTCCAGGGAGGGGTAGTCCCGTCGCCACAGCAGCTGATAAGTCTTTGACGCTTCCTCGACTCTCCAACTCTTCGATTGGTAGCAGTTCGGGTCGTGCCGGTGCACCTGCTTCCTTGCCATCGATCGCTAGGTTGCCGCTTCCTGCTCTTCGCCTGTCGCCTCCTCTCTCGGCTCCCGTCAGGGACTCTGACTTGCGTCGTTCGCCTGAGAGCTCCAAGGCTGATGCTCCCACCTCGTGGCGATCCGCGTCTTCGGACACTGGTGCTCGGTACAACCGATCCTCGATCGGTGGTAAGAGCGAAGATGGATCGGATGGAAGCAGCCCTGATTCCTCCTCGATCTCTCCTCGCTCTGCACCTATGGAGATCGGCACTGAGGACTACATGCCTGTCATTGCCTCGACTGCTGCCAACAGGGGTTCGCGCTCGCCTCCCATGGTCTCGAGCAACACGTTTGCAAAGGACCCTAGGAGCTCTTGGTCGCCCATCACTTCGTTGAGGGGTGAGAAGAGGACTATCTCGGCTATCTCTAGCTAAGCATTGTACTGCACATCTCCATTTTAGTTGTCACTTTGTTGAATGCAACCCATTGTGGTACACATCTTTTCCGTCTTTCTTCTATTGTCTGTTGTTGAGACTTTGTGAACAATCTGCATAATGAGCGGGTGTGGGAAGAGTCACATCGGAATAATTTGAACTTGGTCCGGTAATCTCTTATTCGGAGCTGTCAATTCTACACAGCCTTTCTTTTGTTCTGCGGGGAGTACATCCGGCGGTCAACTGCATCGACAGCGGCTAATGAGGTGCAATGCGAGTGAGGGAGGACGGACGTCGATCATCCGACCCTTGAACAGCAGGATGATCTACGTTGCTCTTGTCATCAGGGGTGCAGGTATTGGCTTTCCGCTCGCACAGCCCATTTGATGGTGTTCTAGAAAAGAGCGCTAAGCACAGCTTTTTTTCAGCCGCCGCGGTCGCATGAAAATTAGAGCTCGAATCACACTTTCCACCTGCACAGAACAACACATAACACACCAAGCGGAAAAGACGAGGAACTTGGAAAACGTGCGTGCACTTGTGGATGCGTGATAGTTGAGAGAGGAAAGAGTTCAACAAAATTGTTGTATGGATGTGTGGCGGTTGATCACAGATCGCAACAGGGTCCTGAATGTGTGAGTCTGACATTTGATCTGTATTCGCTACACTTGCTTCCGTCGGTTAGATTTTCCGTCCATACAAGGGTCCGGTACATGGAAGTCCCTTTTTGACCCTTCCCATCATTCGGTTAAGTCGTATAAAGGCTTGCCCTCCTACCACCATCATCCCTTCCCCTCCTATTCTCTCATACCAATCACCATAGCATCCAACATTACTTGCAATCATGGCCGACTTACTCGCTATCGGTCTTGGCAACTGCTGCGCACAAATCGCCACCCAGATCTCATACAGTATTTGCAACAATCGTAAGTTCATCTCCGCACCTGTCTCCCGCATGCATCGCTGCTCCTCCTCCTGATACTGATTCGATCGACTTGGCATATATTGTCTGAATCCACAATCGCAGGAACATACGGCAACTCAGCATGCGCAGACAACTGTTGCCGTTTCAACTGTTGTTGGAAACAAGGGCCTTTACCCGTCGAAGACTATCCTATCGCAAACAGTGCTGCTGAGGATCAAACGCAAAAGATGGATGGAGAAGCAAAGAAAGAAGCCGAAGGAGAAGGTCTGCCAAAGTACGAAGCTACACCGCAGATGTCGGCTGTTCCTGCTGCTGCGCCGTCAGTACCACAGGCAGGAGGTTCAACGGCTGGAACTGCAGCAGTGACGGATGACGCGGAGGGTGCCAAGAAGACAGGCTTCTAGGAAGGACTGGATTGTGCCAGTTGCGCAGACCTCCTCTGCGCAGCATTAGGGTGTTGTTGCGTCTGCAACTGATTTCCTTCATCGTCTCAAACTTCTCGACGCTATCAACTGTGACGGCTCACGGGCTGTTCGGCCTTTCAACCTCGTTCATGTTATTCCCAAAACCTATACCCATTATGCATTCTAGTCTCAATTCCACACATCATACCAGCATTCCTGCCTGCCTTTCTCGTGACTCGCCTCCAGCTCGATCTCGAAAGCTCATGCTTTTGGCTATTCTATCTATACTACAATTCGCATCTCAAAATTCTGCATCTCTCCCCTGGTCGCACTCAACCAACGAACTTGGTATGACTACCCTTCACTACCACCCTATCATCTTCTCCTGTCTCCCTTGCACCCTGTTTCCTACCCAAAATCTCCACATCGATGAATGCCAAATTCCTGCCGACCTTGCTACTTTTACCTTTGATGATCAATGTATCGCCCTCCTTTGCTGCGCCGACATAAGTCGCATGGATATCGACACTGACGCCTCTGTTTTTGAAGCGATCAGGCGAGGTGGAAGCGATGACGATGCCTCCGATCCAGTCGATGATCGTGGCAGATGTAGAGCCGTGAAGGATGGATTTGGAGTTCATAAGGGTTTTTGAGACGGGAACTTGGGCTTCGATGTAGCCGGGAGAGACGTTTGTGATAACCAACTATGCAAGAACGCAGGTGAGATGGGAAACAGGGTCAGTATAGATATGGGTTGTAAAATGTTGAGAGTATGGAGGGAAACTTACATCAGACAGAAGATACTTGTAGATAGGATTGTTGTCAAGAACTTGTTGCTGGAGTTCATTGATCATTTCTAGTGTGACCAGACCGTCGCTAGCGCCAGCGGCGGGAGTCGTTGCGTTTGATGCCATTTCCATTCTTATTGGTTCTATGGGACAGATGTAGGTAGAAGGAAGCGAAAGACAGAGTGATTGATGTTTATGACTTTTGAGAGAATCGAGAGAGAAAGCAGTGTTGGTGTTGGTTTCAGTGTTTCGGTGCAAAGCGGATTTCAACTTTCTGCCCCACATCGATATCAAACACCCAAAAAGTTGGGCAGCCTTCTTCTGCAGCAGCGTGCGGAGTTGCGAGACCCTTGACCAAGTCTAACACTCTTTTGGCTAAAGTTCGGATGTCGAAAATGAACCCTTTTGGCCTCCACCAACGATTCAGAAGAAAGCTTTAACTGGACCCTTACCTTTCCTCTCTCTTCCTTCCAAAGACATAACTTACGACGAAAGAGGAACGTCTTCGCCGGGTGACGCAATGTTCACCTCTTCCTCCGCATCAGGTCCATTCTCGAGAGTAGAATCGAGCTCAAGCACAGCCCAAACGCCATTTCAACGCCTCAAACCAGTCTGTGTCGAGTTGCTCTCTCTCACAGGTCGAACTACTCCCTCTACATCTACTCAGCAAACAATCGCCTGCTTACGACGCCTGAAATCTACTCTCAAGTCCTTACTGTCACCTCAATCACCCTCTTTAGCCTCTAGTGAATACGCACGAGCATCAACGTCAAAGTCGATACCCTATGATGAAGAACCGACCCTGCCACCTTCACTTATCAAGTACGTCTTCTATCCGCTCTCAGAGCTCATCTCTACTGCACCGAAAGGTATCACCTCGCTACCCGACTCAATAGCAGAGGCCATTCTGGATGCACTTGCGCTGCTGTGTAGTCAATGGTGGACAGCATGGTCGGACAGGGAAGCCGAAGGGAAAGGATGGCAGACTTGGTGCGATCTTGTTATCTTAGCCAGCTCTGTGATTGGTTCGCCGACACTCATTACGAAAAATGACAGCCAGGCTACAGAGGAAAGGGAGAGAGTCAGGAGCGACGAAGTAAAGCAAGCAGCTATCAAAGTGCTGGATGAATTGCTTTCGCCTCGCTTCACATTTCTGCAGCCAGGAAAGAGGGAGCAGGAAGAGAGGACGGACGAATGGGAATGGGATGGCGTCTCGGAATTGCCTTCTCTTGATGAGATCATCTCACACACTCATCGTGTCAGGAGCCAAAGCCGTGAAGGAAGGAGTACGGCGGAAGGAAGCATGGAACTGGTATTTCCGACAAGAGCGCATTTGGAGTATGCAACAAAGGAGAGGGTAGCAAAAGGAGCAATAAGCTTTGTTTTATCGTCCTGTTTTAGCATTGCAGAATCGTCTCAAGAGACAACGGAGGCAAGAAAGGATGCACTCGGCGTAGCGAGGAACGCTTTGCTGTTGTGGATCGGTGGGACTTGCACCACTCCTCAGACACAAAGTTCAGGTGGAGATCGGGCAGCAGCCTGGCTCGATGTCCCGGCTCTACACTGCGTCGACATCACATCATCGACCTCGATCGAGTTGGACGTGCGGAAGGCAGCAGCATTGCGCTTACGTCCACTACTGCCAGGCATCACATCCTCCCTCACACGTCTTTCAACGAGTCGGTGGAAGAGCAAACAGAACGGAAGCAAGCAGAGACCCACACCCAGCGCCGTGGCGGCAGAGAGCATCACATTCCTCGCAGACTTGCTCAGAGCAACACTTGCAGACGTCTGTCTCATCGATATCCTCAATACCGACCTGACTCTGAATCGGTCCGATACCCACACTAGCACCCAAGTCAAGGTCACGAACTTGGAAGATTTCGCACGTTTCGACAGTCTCTCTGACGCTGACTCCGTTGTGGAAGAACCAAGCACTCCCTTAGAAGAACCGTCCACGGGACCTAGCCCAGCGAAAGAGTCAGACAAGGAGACTCAATGGACACTCTCAACCCTGGCCCAAGTACATCTTGCCCTCAAGAACTTCTCCCCACTCACTGCACCCTCTCTTCCAGGCACCGCACTTCCTTCTTCCACCCATCCTGCGGTGCAAATGTCGATGCTGAGACTCGCCGTATCCCTTCTCATCGACTGTTCACAGTCCTTCACCTGGCTCGACACTCAGCTCACCAGCATGGCTAGACTCGATCCAACCGCAACAAACAGTAGCGAAACAAATTCGAGCATAGAAACAATCCTCGTCTCGATCATCGATCTTGCCTCAACGCATAACTCTACATCCACGGTGGAGAATGCCAGAGCCGCATTCGAAGCTCTACAGAGGGGAGATAGTGCTCTGAGTGCAAAGTTGAGAGACGGATCGTTGATGTGGAGGGTTTTAATTGCTGCGTTAGATCGACTACCGGCGGTGATTGGTTCTGCGGACGATGCGGCGGTTTCTAGGCTCGTCCTGCGGGTTAGTACCATTCTGCAGCTCTTCACCGAGGCCAATGCAGCAAGAGGACCCGTTGACTTGACTAAACTAGCACAAGATATCCAGCAGTCTTCACTTCGTCTGATCCGCCCGCTCAAAGTCGAACAACTGATCTATACGGAAGACCCGCCATCCGAATCCACCAACCCAACTTGGAGACTCCAACCCGCATTGTCGGGTTTGGAAAGGAGTACTTCTCGTCAACTCAGTCAGATGTTTTGTGACTTTGGAAAATCGATGGCTCTTTCTCTCATTTTCCAGGTCAAGCAACCTAACTCAACGGGCGGAAAGGGGAAGATGGAGGTGTTTGGAATGATCACTCATCTTGTTGCGCTTGCTGGGCAGCTGCGGTCGGTGAAGGTGGATGTAGACGGTGGGACGAGAGACGAGAGTGTGGTGTGTTTGGTGGTTGCGAGTGATATGTTACGTGGTGTTGCAGAAGTGTTGGGTGATATGGAGATTGGGTTGAGGGTTGGTGGTGGGAGGGAAGTGGGGAAGACGGTGCGGAAAATCGCGCACAAGCTAGGAAGGAGGGTTTTCGGGTTGGTGATGGATGTGCTAGATAGAGATGCTGAAGAGGTTTCCCATATCTCTTCTTCTCCCTCTGCCTCCTCCTCTGAATCTCGCTCGGGCAAGGAGGAGAGAATGCAAAACGGGGATCTTTCAAACTCATCTCGCGAACTCACCACATCCTCAACCGCACCAGAAGAAGAAACCTTAGTTGAAAGAGTCAAAGGTATATCTCTCGCTCCCACCGACCTCTCCTCGTCCACCCCCTCCCGTCTTGGTCCGGTCCTAGATCTCGCTTTTGTTCGCTCCGCCGACCTCACTCGCTCCTCTTCCACCTCAAATCAAATCTCCGCCCATCACCGTCTCACACAAGCAAACCGAGACCTCGACCTTTCCAACTCGCTCCTCTTCTCCCTCCTCTCCTCCAGTTCACGCTTACTGGGCCAATCATTCCGACCTCTGCTTCTCCACGCAGCTTACCCAATCGTCTCTGCCATGTCCATCACCTCCTCCTCCTCCTCCGACATCGTGCGCCAAGCAAGCCAGGCTGCGATGCGAGATATTGCATTCTACACCGCCTACGGAGATGTGAAGAACTGTCTGTTGGATCATGCGGATTATATCTTAGGAGCGGCTTGTCAGAGATTGATTGGGGGACTGGATGAAGAGTTGCTTTCCATGGCTCGAAGCGAAGCGGCTGGAAGAGAGGGTGGGGTGGTGGCGTTGGTATCAGCGCAAAGGGCTCCTTTTGTGTTGGTGGAGATGATTAGGGTCTTGGGTAGTGAGGTGGTACCGATGGTGGAAGATGCAATTGATGAGGTGTTGGATGCGTTGGATAGATTTCATGGCCATGGAGGGATTGCGGATGGGTTACTAGGTGTATTGGGGGGAATCTTGGAGTGTATGGCCGCGGAGCAGAGTGCTCGTCCTTCCCAACCTCGCAAGTCACAACTTCTTTCCGGAGATCAGAAGAACGAGGTGGACGAGTTGAAGACATGGCTAGCAAATCGCAAGCAAGATCCGGAACCCTTCGAGGAAGTTCCTCCCTCCACCGACACCGATCATAAGAAGGAGAAGGAGGAAGAAGATAAGCCGACAAAATCGCAACAAGTCGCAACCCAAATCCTTACCAAATCCACCTTCTTCCTCACCCATCCTTCCGCCTCTCTCCGTGTTCGAGTTCTACATCTCCTCCGACATGGAATTCTCACTCTTGCACCTCAAGCTCGTACAGCAGAACTTCTTCCCGTCATCAACTCCGCTTGGCCCTTCGTCATGACTAGACTTGGTCTTCCTTATTCCACCACACCTTCCTCCAGCTCGAAGTTTGTTCCTATCATCGATCTCAACCCGACAGCAACGCGAGGAGGAGGGGAGGAGTGGTTGAGGGAGATGGAAGAGAAGTTTGCAGAGAAGGATGTTGGAGTTCGGGTAGCAGCAGCAAAGTTTGTTGAAGCAGCGGTCGAATATGTTCCTGATTTTGTGGGCAAGAGGGTGGTGGATGATGCTTGGCCTCGGTTTGAAGTTTTACTTCGATTGATACGGGTTCGATTCAACCCGAACCACAGTCGAAGCTCCCAAGGATATTACACGAGCCTTCTTGAACCCTTACCAACCTCAGATCTTCAAACCCGACCTTCAAAGCCCACCAAACTTCACAGTCATACAGAACCTCCACTCATCCATCCATCCATAACCACCCTCCCAGCTCAACTCACCCTCCACATCATCACAACTCTAACTTCCATCATCCACCACCTCAACTCCTATCTACCAGACCAGACAGCATGGGATATCACCTCCAACTCTTCCCTCCTCGAATCACTCGATTCACGACAACCCCCAACACTGGTGAGGGCTGCTCAAGATCTATATGCTGCGCTGGGTAGGAGAAACGCCGAAGCTACCAAGTGGGTCTTGACCTGTGCATTTCCAAAGGTGACAGAAGGTTTACTGGGAGTCCAGGGAGAAGTATGGAAGAGGAAAGAGGGAAGGCCATGCTTTATGATCCATACGAGAGCTCAGATGCATCCTGAAACTATGCATTGTTTGTTGGAGGGAATGTGAGGTGCATTGCGATGATGGTACAGGGTGCTGCGATGCGAATGCGAATGCGAATGCGAATGCGAATGCGAATGCGAATGCGAATGCGAATGCGAATGCAAATGCGAATGCGAATGCGAATGCGAGTGCGAGTGCGAATGCGATTGCGGATGCGGGTGAGAAGATGCGAGTGCTCAAGGTACGAGGCGAATGCTTCAGGCTTGATGCGAATGCTAGCTAATGCGATACAAGGAATTGCTTTTGCTTGATGTGCCTGTGTCGAGAGTGATTAGCCGGGAATGCTTTGAATTGTGTGCGTCAGGGCCAAGTTGCTTGCAGATGGTGTGTGATGGAAGATTCGAAGAGTGTGTGGTGTTTGGACACGCGTAGTGACGAAGGCAAGCGCTGAGTAATTACTATGCCTCAGAAGGTATCGACCGGGCTTGTCTCAGCTGCCTTGAGAAGGTCATACATGATTTCAGGATCCATCCTATCTTTCTTGACCTTGTCATCGTCGTCTCCCTCATCTCCTTCATCCTCCTCGCGAGTGTCATTAGAGTCGTCAGCGGCGCTGGACCCCTCGGCGAGCCTGGCTTTTGGCGAGTTCTCCTCGCTGGCGGATTTGATTGCCGAGCCTTGGCCGTGATCTTCTTTGGCGTCAAGCGGTGTCTTCTCGTTCCTCTCCTGTTGATCCTGCTTGCAGCATCCTTTCAGATGCTTGACAGACTTATGGACCACGCAAGCACCCGGCTTCCTTACGTCGTCCTCCATGGCGACAAGGTAATCCTCCTCTTTACAGGTGCAGATGGGTCGAATATCGGGTGTGCCACGGTCAATGTGGCTGTAGTGCTCGTGCTTCTCGTCAGATTCATTAGAAAGCTGCGAAGGAGTGCGAATGATGTTGGCTGAGATATGGTCACTTGGCACTCGCTCGCTCGGTCTGGACAACTGGGGCGGCTCTGATTCATTGACTGGGTCTGACTCTTTCTTCGATTCATGGGCTCTCTCTCCCTTGACGCCTCGGTCTGCGAGCATATCAGCAACCGAGCGACGCTGCTGGTAGCAAGCAGTAACTGCTTCTTGGTCTGTGATCAGAAGCAGGACGAATTGGACATATTCAAATAGAGCCCACGTCAAGGCTGCGAGCATGAGGATGGACATGGGCCAGTGCGAAGCAGATGCGGCAGGGCAGTTACGGGCAGCAGACTCGAGCGGGATCAATGGCTCAGAGTCTTTCGGATGGGTTAGCGCAAGCAGGACAAAGTATAGGATGATGAAAGGGCGGAGATGGTTGACGATGGGATCGGCGATCCGCATGATGTGGATGAAGAGCGAATCCGTGGGTTCAATTGGAATGCTCGCTGCTTCAGTGGATCGTGGTTCTTAGCAGCCAGATCCGCTGCCTTCTCGCAGCAATTTGGGTGTGAGTAGAGCAAAGACAATGTAGGAGGGCAAAAGTAGCGGTGGATGGCAACGAAATGGTAGAGTAAAATCGTGCCCGATGCGTTTGGGTCAATACAGTATGGTCATGAGTAAGGAGGAGAGTGACGTCTTGGTTTGGAGACAAGAGCCAGAGCGCCAAAATTTGAGACAAATTTGTTCGCTCCAAGAGCCAGAGCGCGTTCCGGTTCGTGCTCAGCCTTGAGACATCGAAACCAGAAATCGTGAAATCGTGAACAATGAAACAGAGGCTGAATTCAATCGGGTCAAAATCATCACAAGACGCGATTGCCGCGCGAAGCTGTCAAAATGCTTATCACGATTCGATCTGGACATGATGGCGCAGCAAAGCAAAGCACAACACAGCACAGCACAGCACAGCACAGCACAGCGCAGCACAGCACAGCGCACACCTGCAGTGCACTTCAATTTGACTCTTGCTCTTGCAGCAGTCCGATGTCAGGAAGAGAGTCGCGCGCATCGGGTTCGAAAAAGTGTTGAGTAAAGCACTGCTCGCTTCACTTCCTGCCGCGGCAAGAAACAGTAAGGCCAAAGTCGCTTGCCGAAGAGCAGGCTACTCTAATCTCTCAGACTGTACAGTAGGACAGCGATGTCTCAAGAATCTGACCCCAGATGCGACCAAACGTGAATTAGCTTGCACGATACTGTGGGTGTTGACTAGTAATTAACGAGACGGACTCACTTGAACGTGCTGTAATTGGTTCTTGGTCTTCCGCCCCGGCAGTTGCTGCTGCTGCTGCTGCTTCAGGTGCTGGAAGCTCGTGCTCGTGCGGTTGCGCGTGTTTAGATCGCACCCTGCGTCGAAAACTGCCTCGCTTAATATTCTGCGTGCTTCCACCTCAAGTTCAACCGGGATGCAGAGAATGCATTCCGACGCAACCAAATTCTCAATGTTACACATACCGTAGCCCCACTCTGTGACTCTTCGCAACGGCAAGGACCATTGAAAACATGTGAAATTTGTGCGTACGCATTCACAACTCACTTTTACTCTGATGGCTGTCGTGTCGGATCAGAGTATGATGGCCTGGTGTTCCGTGCAAGTCCGCTTCGGTAGCATCACTGGATCCCGTAAACAGTACAGCACAGCACTGTATATAACCCACCCGACGGAAGCAAGATGCAAAGGGCGTTCATACAAACAGCACGATGCCAGTTCCTGAGATTTGATCCTCCGCACCGAAGCATCTGCACTTCTGTGATATTTTTCCGACCCTTGTTCGGAGGCTTGTCATGCGAGGCCATCAGCACAATCAAGAATCAGAGAAAATGGGCGTGGTCAGGAGCAACGTCGGTCCGCACTTCTGAGACATAAAATTGTCTTTTTAAAGAGCAGATGAAAGAGGGCGCAAACATCGCAAAAGCACAAAATCTCATCTACAGCCGTTGTCTTGTCTAGTCTAGTCGTGTCTCGCGGAGTCTAAGTCCAGTTCAGCTTCGGCACGCCCGTACAGTACAGTACAGCTAAATGCGCCGTGCGCTCCAGCCTGTGCTTGACGACCTGTCCATCGTTTTCCCGTCCCCGTGAAATGCGATGATCACAGAGCAATGTTCAAAAGAGGAGAATGCGGGAGGTCCCGTAAAGCTGACACTGAATAGGGAAACAAGTGACGATCGAAGCGAGTGATGATCACCTTTGCGATCCGAAGTACAGTCAATCAGACTCGGGAATGTGAATATGACGGCAGCTCCGTCACACTGCCACACCGCATTCTCCAGTCTGAATCATGGCTACGCCTTCTGTGAAAAGGAAACAAATTAGAAAAATAATAATTAAAATGATCACAGATCCCGACAAAAGAGATCTTCACTCGCTCTGAATTCTCATCGTCCCGTCTCGCCAATCAATTATCGAAAATCCATCTGTTCCTCCAAAACATTCTCGGCAGTTCGCAAGCGCCTTTCTCCTTTCTCTTTCTTGTGGTAGCGAGATGAGATTGAGAATTAATTGTAGCACATGGATGAGTTCAGCTAAGCGGCACCGCCAGTTCGAAGTACCTTAGATTCTGCGAAAGTGCTGGCGCTGATGATGATGCTGCACAGTCAGCAGTCAGAGACCTGTAGACTTTCGTCAATTTCAACATAACGACGACCTCGACAACCTGCAGTAGCAATGAATCGAATCTCACTGCCCAGACTCATGCGATGCGAGGTTATTTGTATCTTGCGTCGTCTGGCTGCACCAGTGACACAGGCTATCCCAGCGCCTTTCGATTGGACGAAAAGGTCCCCTTCCTCTCGTCGCTGCTTGCACTGCAAAAGGAGTCTTGTTTCGCCAAGAACTACACGCGCGTAAACCGGGGCCGACTTGCTTCGGTCTCTTCTCCTCCTCTTGCAACTCACCTTCGCGCTCCTGAACAGCCAAACGCCAGTTCTTTTCAGTGTACTAAGTTACTGCGTATATACTGGATGTGTGTCATGTCTGTGTGCTTGTTCGCGTGCCTCGACCCTGTCTCTCATCGTTTCCTCCGCCGCTGCACACTTGTGGGCTAAGTCTCGCCATAAAGCTTAAGCGCCTCTTTCCCAATCCGCGCTACTTGGTGCACTTGACCTTGTAGACGCACCCGTTCCGTAGCCTGGATAAACTGTTCACATCGTTTTCTGTTTCAAAGAAAGGTGTCTCGGCAGCAACTCCGCCAGCTTCAGCGTAGCATGTCTTGCTCTTAATGTTGCGGATGTAAAGTAGTATGAGGCAGACGACGTGGGAGAGAGAAAGGAGCAACGGGGTCAAGTCCTTCTGACCATCGACGCGGGAACATACCAGCCACTATCTGCAGCCGAGCTCGCTTGCGTTGCATCTAGCAGCACCAACAGCACCCTATCAACCATGCAAGTGCCGACAGCTCCGGGTTGAGAATATGTCCCTTCGGCACTAGCTCCTCACCACATTTCAGGGCGGACGACATGACACTGCAGTAAGTGCTCCTTGAGCATCCTTTTCTGCTTCGTCTGTTCATCCAGCAATTCGGTTAGTGGATGCACATCTACGCCGTGCAATGTGCAAGGAAGAAAGCACACTTCAACAGCCTACAATTCCAAATTGGGACAACGTCAGCGTCAGAGCGTCCTGTTCGGACGTATTGATCGTGGTTGTCGTAGGTCATCATGTGCTTTGCCGCTCTCAGTGCAACAGGAGACAGGAGCGCTAAATGGTACAGTATGACCAAAGGAGCCAAACGGCGATAACTCGGTTTCAAGGTCCGTTTGGAATTTGAAGCCACCATGCCTCCGTCACGATTCATGCAAATATGCTCTTCTGGTTAGCAAGCCATACGTCGCGCTCTAGTGCCTCTTCTGACAATCCATGGTCTGATCTCATCCGACTCTTCCCCCGCTTCCTTGCTTGACCGCTGCTGCTGCTGCTGCTGCTGCTTCTGCTGCCGTCGCTTCATAATCTTGCCATCAGCTGCTTCGCTCCTTCGCCTTCTCTCAATCTGTCTCGCTCTTCACCGGTTTCAAACATCTTGTCCCTGCATGAATCAAGACGTGGTCGATCCGACAGGCGAACGAGCAGAGGTCTACACTTCCGCTCCCTTCAGACTCTCGCCCCTTCGTCTCCGCCTGACCTCGGATCCTTCTGTTTCCTTTCTGCATCAGCCCGCCGAACCGTTTCCGAAAAAGGAACTCTCGAGCTCCATTTTGTTCCTTTGCTGTCCATGTTTCTCCTTACCTTTCCCCTCTATCGTTCTCCTGTATCGCTTGTGCACGGTCTACAACACTGCGCCACCCTCTGAATCTGCTGCATTCGTAGTGCACCCGGCTCGTCATCACAGAACAATCTGAGCTGCGAGCACAGGTGCCAGCGATCGTCCTAGACCAAGGCGTTTGCGCGGCTTCTGCTGCTGACACTGTTTGGTGTTGTAGATCCTTCTCGGATCAGTCGGCCATTTCCTGTGGCCCCCTCTGCCGTTGTACATCTGATCAGAGTTCCTGTCCTAAGGCCCGACATGTTTCCTTTCCTCCATCTGCCTTTTGGGTCGTGTGCATGTGCTCGTCCATGAAGGGTGACTATGCAGCAGCAAGCCACGTTCTGTACTCGCTCGTCTGAGCCAGAGTTTGCCGAACCAGTCTCTTGGGAAAGCCAGACCTAAGCAGCAGCATCTACTGTTGAATTGGGTCACCCTTCAAGGACTTGCTGTAGCAGTCATCCCTTCTTCTTGTCCTCCTTCCCTCGCTCTCTTCACCATCTATTTCTTCGCCAGCTTGATCGCTACATCTCCTCTATCGCATCCAGTTCTATACATTAATTACTCTGAGCTCGCTCATTTTGTCATCAGTTACACAGCACAGCATATCGGCCAAACTTCAGCATCACAGACAGAACCTCGTCAGAGCCTCGTCGCCAAGTAGACACCAACAAAGTTATACCGCTCATCGTGCTCGATTAGCCTAAGTACAATCCCGACATCTGCATAGCGACAGTATCAGCCCGTCTCAAAAGTTCAACAGCCTGCTAGTCCAGCCAAGTCAGCCAAACGTCGCCGTCACTATCTCAGACTTCTATTCACTGTCTCATTCAATCGGATCCGGTTGACCAGCGTCGCTCAGAAGTAGAGGGAAAAGTAGTCCAGCAAACAAGTTGTTGCCGGACCTCTTGACTTCATCAAGAGAGAATTCCATAGCCCATTGGCTTCCCATCAGCATCGTCCTCGAAAGAGATCGTAAAGGTACAGATTGGGAAGCGACACAGAGATCCTTTGATCATCTTCACTCCGGTGCTTGTGTCGTTCTCGGTGTCTTTCTACTGTTTCCTCTTGCGAATAGATTGCCGGGAGTCCGGGTCCATCTGCACCAAAGCATCTGATTCGTGCGGGGTGCCTCGGCCCGGCATCGGCCATTCAGCACGATGGACAATGGTGTGGGGGCGAGCGCAAAGGTGGCAACACTGATTACGAATACACTTTCGCATCATCAGCACGAGAACCGGCGGCAGCGGCAGCAGCAGCAGCAGAAGAAGAAAAGCGGAGCCTCCTACTTTGCTAGAAGGCTCGATCGTCAGCGGCGTAGTTTACTTTGTTTGCTCCGCCCACCATTGCGGCCACTGTTGAACGCTAGTCGTTCAACTTCATCAACGCTGTCAAAGGTCAACTCACATCGTCGACTCAGCTTTACCGGTGACGAGAGGCCCCAACGCAACGGCAATGAAAAGGTGGTACTGGCATCATCTTCATCTCCAGCAGCATCGGCACCAGCGGCATTTTCAGCAGCTTCTGCAGCATCAACAGCAGAAGGATCGACTTCAACCCACCAGTCTGGCAGCACATCACGAAAAACAAAGCGGCCGTTGCCAGGTGAAGCAGCAGGTCAGGCTGTTCCCGTTCATAAGAAGACCGAAACAGTGGATCCAAAGTAAGTACTCCTGCCTACACCCCACCTCATTGGTGCCTTGATCCTTTGCCTCGCTGCCTCCTCTCGAACATGCACCTATCACCCTCGGTCCTCGTTGAGTCAAACGTGTTGTTTGCTTGCTTCATCTCTGGGGCTAAAGCTCGAACCGAATCCTTGGACCTTACCTTCAGACCACGTTGGCTTGAAGCAGAAGGATACTGGACTCTGCCCTCTCAGACGGCGTAGTGTCTCCACCGCTCGAAGCAACGGATGCCTTTGCGTCCGCTCCTGCAGCGATGTGATGCTTTGAGTCCGCCGATGAAAGGCTAACGGATAGGAAGCGCTCCGATTCCTATTTGAGGCAGCGTCGGGACAGCATCTCCTTTCCCCCTCCTCGTCTCCCTCTCGATGGTTCCATCAGACTCATTCCTCCTTCTGTTCTGCTCTCCTAGACACTAACGCAATCCGTTGCCTCCTTTCCCCGCTTGTCCGGTCGTCTCTCCATCTCTCGTGCCTCATAATGACGTCAATCAGTCCCTCGGTAGAATACAAGCTCATCTTGGTTCAAGAGCCCACCACCGGCGCTGCCTTTGAAGACAACCTTCTCGGTCGAATCGGTCTAGCCCCTCCCCTGATCCTTGAGCTACAAGTGATCAAGGACGGCAAGTCAATCGATGCATCCGCGGAACTCCCCTTCCTCATCTGCCAATGTTCATTGCTGGACGAACAAGGGGCTTCCGCTGACATGGTGAATGAAACCGCCATCGCCGCCGCTGCAGCTGCTTCAAGTACAGCCAACCTCACAGTGCCCACGCAATCAACACGTACAAGAAGGGGTCGTCGATCAAGCTCAGGTCGAAGAGGATCAGCATCCACCTCTGCCATCTCCGCTCGTTCTTCCGAAAGCACCGAAGCTTCTACCCCTGCAGCAGCCTCAGACGATACACCTTCCTCCACCACCGTCACTCCATCAGGTCGCGACACTCCGACCCAACTTGCTCGCATGCTTTACGGAACCCTTGTCGCTGGTTCCCAACAACACATACCCCCCACCACCTCCTCCAACGAATCTCAACCAGAGGAAGGGTTGCAAGCGGAGAGACCGTATTTCTTCTTCCCCGAAATAAGCATACGTACACCAGGAAAGTTCAGGATTGTCTGTAAACTCATGCGACTTTCCCTTCCTGGAATGCAAAGCCTAGCCACCGCTGCAACCGCTGGTGGTGGTAGTGCTGGGGAAGAACGGCAGGAAGAAGATGGAATGTTAGCATCGGTAGAAACAAAAGTGTTCGAGGTGGTGAAGAGGAACGATTATATTGCACCTTATATCACAGACGTTTCGAGACATTTCGCTAGACAAGGTGTTCCACTCTTGTTGCCTCCTGGTGTATCTGCTGACTAGATCACCATTCTGTACAACGGATCTCAACGCTTCGAAGCGAAAGCTTTTGCAACCGTTGATGTGAATTCTTATACACCCCCATGATTTTTTATCTCATATACCTCCCCGATTTTTTTCTCAATATTGACAGCTTGGTACAAGATCAAACTACACAAAAGCTTTGTGTCATACACGTCTGTCCTTCAGTGGGATGAGCGTTTATCGTGTTGAGAAGAACAGATACTTGGTCACCTCTAGTAATGAAGCTTACGCGTACGAATATGACTTCCGTATTCTGTAGCCAAACTCGCAATGCTTCTGAGCACCAGCTCCATGCATAAACGCCAGCCGTTACAGTCAAAGCAAAGCAGAAAGGGCCAAAAAAATGGCGACGTCTGTCGACCTCCCCTCCTCTGAACGATAAAAAAGAAAAATGAATTTGGACCTGAGTTTAAACCTTATCCTTCCACGCCAGCCGAAACAAAGCTCGACTTCATCGTGCGGAATCGGATCAACTATTCCGATTGCATCGGGTGTTCCCCACACTGCAGCTCAGGCCCGAAATTGATAGAGACAAAGATGTCGAATTCAGGTGGTGCTTTCTCACATGGGTCCAAGAACACATTCTAAGGGCAGGAGAGGGTCGAGCATTAAAAGCGCGGTTGTATTATTGGGGACAGTAGATGCTACGAACATGTGCGATTTTGAGATAGGTGATAGCTGTACGGGTGTGCTCTCTGCTTTCAAGCAGGAATGTTTTCAAAGCCACAGAGAGAGAGAGAGAGAGAGAGAGAGAGAGAAAGAAAGAGAGAGAGAGAGAAGCGGGAATACCCGTCCACTAATCTGGCCATAGATTTCAAGAGGGGACGCTCTACACTAGCCTCAAGCTTCATCTGCATCTGCACCGTCGCCTCCATCGCCTCCATCAGTAGTGGTATGGGAATCGAGTTGCTCCCCACCCTTCCTCCTGATGTCGTTCCTCACCGGCACTTGGATTCCCTGTCTAGCCAGACACTTTGCAAGTTCCGTGCTCTCTGTCATACCAGGGAACTTTCTAGGACTGTAGATGGTAAACGGTTCAGTCAATGCTTCTGCCAGCACCTGACCTCCAGAACCTGCACCGGTAGGAGTGAGACCCATGAGTTTGAATGCCAACCTGAATTGACCTTCTTGTCGAATGCTGAGGTCGGTAAAGACGAAGAAGCAGGCTTTGGAGCCGTCAAGATCGCGCGCGACATTGGCAGAGGCGATAAGACGACCTTCTAGCATGCGTGTCCATGGGTAGGAGGGGTCGTTGGATTCTACCAGGACAACTTCCGAATGAGTATGGGTGGCGGGATCTTCTCGGTGGGCAGAGACGTGGACAAGGAGATTGGGACTGTTCTCAGCGCTGATAGTGAAAAAGTGAGAGTCGGCGATAACAATGAGAGGGTGAAATCGGTGGAGAAGGTGGGGAAGGTCGTGGAGAAGGTCGGCGAGAAGTTGGATTAGTTGGAAGGCAGATCGCCAGGCAGTGACATAGGTACGAAGTGATGATGAGAGACAGCAACAACGGCGGAGAAGCAGGGAGATAGGCATTGTAGAAGTCCATGTGGCAGCGAGAAATGATGTCAGCGACATGATGTTCAAAGACGTGCACCTTTTGCTGATGCTAMTGCTGCTGCTGCTGCTGCTGTTGATGGCTACGTCAAGTATGTGAAGCTAGCTGCCAACCAGCTTTGAGGGGCTGTTTGAAAGGCAGCGAAGAAGCTCGTATGCAGCCCAAATGCAGCTACTCTACAGATTCCTATCACCAGCAAGAGGCCACCTGTAGTGTACTTACTCTTCATCTTCGGTGCCATCCTCATTGAGGATTCGCAACTGCAAGATTGGCAGAGGATCAAGTGGACGCTTGTCCTTGCTGCCAAGGCCGCACAGACGACCTTGCTGTGGTTGCTGGCGAATGATTAGTCGGTAGGTACTGTGATGTCGAGCACGATGTCAGCAAGCACATCAAAACGTCGACGATGTGAAACAAAGCAAGTACAAGGTCGGAGACGTGGTGGCACAGGAGTGGTCATGATACCGTGAACAGTCGAGGTCAGTTCGTCATCCAGCTGAGGGGAACGCTTTGCAAAGGCTCCGATCGGTGTAGTGCTGACTGCTCTATATGCAAGCCTGATCGTGAAGAGGGGATGAGAGCGATACATACCGATTCTCAGCGGAATGAAGGGGAAGATCAGTAAGCATCGGCGGAGGAGCCGATGGTCCGGCTCGTATCTCGCTCAAGTGCTGATTGCCTTCGTTGGTGGACATGCTGGATGGACGGTCAACAGGTGCAATGTGCTGTCCGTTGTTATCTTGCGCTGTTGTGTCGGACTGTGATGATAATGGTCGATACGTATGTGACGAAGGTGGCTGAGAACTAAAACGTTGGAAAGGCTGATCGGCACGCTTCTCGTCATAAGATCTGTCTCCTGCGCTGTATGCGTCAGAGGGGAAAGCAGCACGAATGCTTGGAAGCTGTGTCGATGTGACTGGCTGAGGTGCTTGTGATCGAGAAGAGTAATGTGAAGATGTCGAGGGAAGAGGCGGAGGGCGCATACTCAGAGCATCATTCTCGTCTGCATTTATGGAATCGTCGGAAGCACGAGCGATGATTGATTCAGCATCGTCGGCCCTTTCTACAGCGAGCAGTGCAGCGGCGGTGTGGGAACATTGTGAGTACTCACGACGATTGTTTTCGGATGAGTTCCGATGAGACGATCCTCCTTGCTGAGGATCACGAGCAGTTGGCCAGTCTGCGCCACCCTCTCTGCGCTGAGCTTGTTGTTGAGCTGCTGATTGAGACTGGCGATCTGCTGGAGCGTCTTGGTTGGGTATTGACATCACGCCCAGCTGGTCAGGTCACGCAAACACCGACGCTGGACCTTGCTGATGTGCTGTAGATGCGCAGTCGAGCTGCCGCAGTGTGAGAGCGGGTTGTCAGGAAGAAAGAGAAGCGCGGGCGAAGGCAATATGCATAGCTGTCGATGAAGTCGTCGCTTTCAGGGCACTAACAAGTTGCGAATGACGACAACGCCACGCCCGGGCCGATAGTATGCGGTACCTTTGAATGCAAGAGCAGAACAAAGATAAGAGAGAGCGCAAGGCTTTGGCGACACTGGGACGGGTGATGCGGATTCAAATGAAAGGGCGGAGGGTGATGGAGAAGAGAGAAGAGCAGGCGCAGATTTAAGTTGGTAAGTATGCTGATGCTGTCGAGTTTCGAGCTTATACGACTGCAGGAGGTGAGAAACGTGGATGAAGCCGGCAGATTCAATGAAGTGGACTATGGAGCACAGGAATGAAAGCTGATGGAGCGCCTCGTCGTGTATGAGCGGCTCCCGAAGACTAGAGAGACGAGAAGAGGAGAGGTCAGGAGATGAGAGAGAGAAAGAGAGAGAGAGACTAGACACTGCGACGGAGGTAGGGAGAAGGGAGAGTGCGGATCAAGAGTCCGAGCAGAGAAGAGGCAAGGCACAAGTTGGTGTGCCGAGTGACAAGATGCAGTCGACTTGGAAGAAAACAACAGCGACGCAGCAACACGCGAAAGGAAACGAATCCGCTGAGCAGAAGTTGCTCTGACGAGACGCCGCGACCCAACGCAGTGGAACAGCCACAACCAGACGAGGAGGAGCTGCAGGCTCTTTCTGTTGCGCGATACCTGTAATTAATGCACCAGACTAGGCCAAGCTTGGCTGCAGCTAAGCCTTTTGACATCCTGACTGTCGACTTGAAGGACACGAGCTCAGTACAGCGGATCTGCTCTTGAAAACAACGGAGGCAGTCTAGCAAGAACGAACGGGCGTAGGCGGTGGAAGCGAGATTCCCTCGTGACGAGGTATGAGACCAGTGTCGTCGGATCAGATCGCCATACGTTGACCGAACGGTGGATGCGGATGCAAGCACGGAGATAGCAGAACCGACGACAAACAAGGCGGAGTCTCGAAGCCAAGACAGACGGCGAGGTTGCACGAGGAGACGGTCGCGTCACATGTATCGCAGTGTTGCTCTTCAAGCCGTTGAACCTGATATCCGTTCACGATGCCCTCGACCTTCTGAGAGTCGAGCGAACAGTGAAGATCATGGATGAGATGTGCTGTAGAGAACAGCGCATACAGTATATACCGAGAAGGCCGAGGCAGCAACGATGCGAAAGCGGATCCAGTCATCGATTGCGTCTACGGAGCGTCTCACCGCGAGTGTGGCTGAACAAAGTTTCAAGCTGCCACCCGGCCCATTTCTCAGAAAAAGGTACCTGAAAAGCTGAGTTGGATTTGCAGCCGATGACAGACGGTCACTCTCGACTGGTCCCACTCATCGGGTCTTTTCGTGGTAGCTCTGCAGCTGTTCGAGCTGTTTCGATACGAGCTATCAAGGGTCCACTCAAGACACATTCACTGAGACTGAAGATAGGAGAGCGCGAGGAGCTGGGAGGTGGAGACGACGCAATACTTACAGATTTAAGATGGTTGCAATCAGCTCTGCATCAGTTGCTGAACAGAGATGGGGCTAACGACCTGGACACAATGGAACTGATGGTCGGCTACGCTCGGACGATTGGGTCGACGTGGGGAAGAAGGCAATCTCCGGGCGGCAGACTGAGCAGGAGAACAATTGATGAAATAATGACGAGCGCTACGCAGGCGCAGAAAGGGGGGGAAGGAAGAAGGTCGGGACGAGAAAAGAAAGTTTCAGGGTGGAGATGGACGGAGGGAGTTAAGGTGCAGCGAGAACAACATGCAGTGTTACATGTAGGTGTGTATGTAGGTCTCGATGAGATGTGGAACTTCAAGAAGGATCGACCCTGAAATGTCGACAAAAGTACGAATAAAGCGTACCATCAATGCCGACGGCTGCACGTGGAAAAAAAATTAGGACGCGCCAAACTGGATCGCTTACAGGTTTGGAGAGATGTTTCCGAGTCGGAGTCAAAGTCGAGACACACTTTGAGAGGAACCTTTCCACGATGAAGGACACCAGTCGGGAGGTCAACAGATTCTAGGAAGTGGCCAAGTCTGTATCGGCTGCTTGCTGTGCCAAGGCGATTCAGACTAACCACATTTGCTGTGTCTGTTTCAAGGGTCTCAAACAAAGAAGTGGCACCTAAGCTGCAGGAACTTGGAGCGAGCAGGACTGTTGACAAGCCGGCTATGCCAAGCGTTTTGAGAAGCAGCCGGCGTTTGTGCCGCGCAATATGCTAGCGCAGAAGAATACTCGTCGAAGAAAATAGGGGGGAGAAGGGGTCGGCAAAGAAGAAGCAGGCTTGCAAAAACGGCAAGGTCTGAGGATGTATGTGGTTATGCCCGGACCAGATGCCAAATGGCTGAAGCCGGAGGAGACTGGCGCGATGAATGAGAGAGCAGAGAGGCTCGAGAAGGAAAGAGGAGAGAAAATGCGGAGAAGAAGAAGAAGAAGAAGAGACAGAGGTGGAGACCGAGAAGACAAGGAGAGGGAGATGCAAGGTCGAACGGCACAATTAAAGAGAAAACAAGAACTGATTGTAACGCTTCTTGCTCATCAGACCCTCGGCTCTTGAGACCGGAGTGGGGTGACGTTCAGAAAGCCGAGCACGATTGCGCTTTGCCCACAGATCCAGCATCTGGTACTGTCTTTCTGGGGGGAAAGTATTGTGCTTGACATTCTTGCCACAGCCGAAATGTGGCCCGCACAGCCGATGTTGACCCGTCTCATCCGCAGAAGAGATCGACACGCACTGAAGCAGAAGCTGGTCAGTCATCACTGGTGGGCTTTGCTCGGGTTCAAAGATGAAACTCGACCTTGATGCATTGCGAGCCGACAGCAAAGCCCGCCAGCTCGCATCTGATCGGTTCTCACAGGTGCGGAGGATGCGTGATGGCTTCTCGTACCTCTTAGTCCCACTTGACCTGACGCTTTCAAGGAGACTTGAGAAAGGGATAGGCAACAATATGTCTGTAGGGATCGGTGGCTTACAAGAAGGGGCAAAAAAAAAGTTTCTTCTGACAACCTGGACTCGCTTAAAAGAATTTGGGCTGAACCGCTGCGTTGGTCTGACATGCCGAATCTTTGACTTTGCTCTCTTTTATTTTGTGTATATAGTCCACCTTTGCGCCACTATATGGCAATCATGCCGGGGACTCCACTTTGCAGCCTTTGCACAGGCATCAGGATAATATGAAGGTTATGTTGAGCACTTCGTCCTGGTGCAAGTATCGGAAGGACCGAAGGGAGGACGTGAGTTCCTGTTTGCCTTTGCGAAGGGCCAATCGTTCTTCGTTAGTCAAAAGGCGAATCAAATCACGTTTGGTCTGCACGCAGGCGGACTTTGAACCGCCCATTGAATGAGTGGGGCACGAGGCGAAAGCAGGAAAGGCGGACAGAGAGAAAGAGTGAAAGCTTGAAAGCTTGGAAATTCATATGCAGGTCATGCACGACAGCATCTTCCGGTTGACTCGCCGAGCGAGCACCTTCATAGGCTGCTGGGCGGATGTGAACAAGGTTTGGCCGTCTAGATCCGTCCGCTGGCTTTATTTTTTTCACCCAAGGTTTATTGAGAATTCATGCGCCAATCGCAAGGGGCGCTAGTGAAGCTCTCAAGCGTGAACTCGCTTTTCCTTCCTCAGAGTGTCTCGACCAGCTACCTGAAACGGCACAGCCCATGCCACCACGAAGCTTGTTGAGCCGCTTGTCTGACTGGTTCACGAGCTCGTCAAAGCATTTTGAGAGTGGGCACGAAACACATCTTCTCCGTTGCATCACACTTCGCAAAGCAGTCGATCAAAGCACCTAAGAAAGAAAAGTGATGCGATACTGTTTCCCACAAGGTTGCTTGTGACAGTGTCAAAAGTGGGCCTTGGGCGTTGTCTCAGATGAAGGGCAAGAAGGTTGCTCAAGGGCTTTGCATTCGCCATGCGATACAAGGTGCATCAACCCACTTTTTCGTTGTGCTAACCTAAATTCTCGTTGCTAGGCAAATTGCACCGGGCAAAGCTTTCTGGCTTATCCGCCTTCTTCTCACACACTCTCTCTTCACTCTGTCACATATATCACGGTCGAGCGTGGGAAGGCGTGATAAGAAAGCGTGAGAACTGTGGGCGCGCATTCTGTCCCAAGACACAGCCATACGACTCTCGACAAAGCCTCGTCGAGTTCGGAAAACTGCATCAAAGGGGAAGATGTCTGTGCGTTTCGACGGCAAGGTCAAGGAAGGAAGAAAAGGAAAAAACATAACTTAGACTAAAGGAACTGTAAAAACAATCCCCACCGCCGAAAGGGCCGGGTCGGCGACACGCGTAAGCGTTAAATTAAAGCTGCCACGCACTTTGGCACGGATTTGTTCTTCTTCTTCCGCTCTCTCCGGAGTTGTGTGTGTGTGTGTTGGAGAGAGAGAAAGAGAGAGGGGAGGGCAGAGGGACACTTTGACGGGCTCAATTCCACTTTCCCGCTGTTGGAATTTTCTTTCTTTCCTTCTCTTGACGTGTGCCGCTGCGAAGCAAGTCACGGGTCACGCATGCCTTTTCCCTTTCCCTTCTCTTCAACTCAAATTTCTTTTGGCTTTTCTGCCAAACCGCCCAAGCACCTGCAGTTCCAAGACGCTAAGTGTTCAGCGCTTAGCCGAGATGCCCGCATGCCACGACAACATCAGCTCCCAAACAGAAACACGAAGCCCGATATCTTTCTCACTCCCCACTCCAACCAATCTGCAACATTACAGCACACAGCATACAGCATACAGCATACAGCATACAGCATACAGCATAACTTACGGTGCTCGACTAGCGTTGGAGGACGAAGATTCAATCCGTTCGATTCAGAGCTGGATCAGTTTGAATCAACATCGCATCAGACCAGAGTCAAACATAGCTCAATAATGACATTGACTCGAAATTGATCTTGGCGAAAGCCGCAATGCAGAATTGGCTCGCACTCACGGGAGCGAGCTCGCTATCCGTTCATCAACCTCGTTTTCAATCGGACGAATGCATCACTCAGCCTTCTCCACCGACACGGCCCGCGCATGCCACGCCATTTCTCTCCATTTCCATTCTCATCCCCTAATTCTAAGTCCTACGGAAATGCGACGACGTTGACCATCTGAATGACCCCGGCCTAGTGATAGATGGAATCAACTTTCAGTGCGTTTCGTGCGAATATCGTCCTTCCTTAACGGAGATTCTTTGTGAGTTGCTGCCACAAAGGATCGTTCGGAGGACCTTCAAGGTCGACCGACGGCGGGCATTGCAAGGTCACTTGACCTGAAGCGAGATTCCCGCAGGGATTGTCTAATAATCGATTATCAGATGAGCTAGATCGAACAGCTTCCTTCGAACGCGCGAACCAAGGCACTTAGTGGAGCTTGTCCCTCTCGTCAGAAATGATGACCACGAGCCGGATTTGAGGGCAGCTTAAAACGGGGCTAACCGGAGTCTAGACCTGGGCGGTGATCTGTCCAAATCCCGTGGATTGACGAGCTCGCGTCAGCCTCGCTTGTTCCAGCCGAGATGTTTAGTAACAAAATGTCAAAGCTGAACATGTGGCTCCTATCGGCAAGGGCACTTTTGCAATCATCATGCAAACACCGATGCGTGCCAACTAAAATCACTCGGCCAACGCAACATCTTGCCAGGCCGGTAGAGAACGTCTAATTTCTCGATATCGCTGCATCTGCAAACTATCAGGCACACTTCAGTGCAACATGCCCTCCTTGAATCGAACCTCGCGGAGACGAATGGTGCATCATACCACTCTGTACTGTACAGTACAACACTGCATGTTTGATATTGAAGCGTACCACGGGTCGAGGACTTCAAACGCTCGCAAACGAAGCGGTCGTCCTTCCCGTCCAGCGTTGAGCACAAGTCTCCCCGCTGACGACATTTCCGTCTTCGCATCTTCCCAGGTGTCAAAAAAGTACTGCGCGCAACACAGCTAAATATCAGACGGGACCCACAGTTTTCCATTGTTTCCGGCTCGCCTAAACGTTGAGCCGACCCCGAACATTCATGCAAAACGACAGCTGAAGAATTCCGGGCGTATCATAGGCACCATCAAGTGATCAGGCTCAGATGATCACATCTCTGAAGGCATGTGAGCGTCCGTCAATCAGCATCAAGGTTGTTTTGCATGCAGGTCATCACTGGAAAAAAAAATAAAAATAAAAAGGAAAACAACGATACAGTAATCAGAGGCGAGGACAGCCCCGGCACGCCAAGATGAGGCGCTGTGGGCCGAAAATGCAATTTGTTGTCCACGAGGAGCCGCGGGTCCTACACCACACATCACAGATCGAAGATCTCGAACGAGAGCAGCTTTTGTTCTGTCGAGAGGACATCACGCATCGGGAAAGTCGGTCACAATATGTTAAGCCACGCAACTCCACTCAAATTTGGTCAACCTTTGATTGCCGAACTCAGTTTGCCTCGGCACGCATTGCAACCCGACTTCAGCCTAGTCTTCTGATATGAACGCAGTCTCGATTGTTCTCGTAGACAAGAAAGTCAAGTGTCCGTTTTTACGGCGAATCAAGACCCCGATCGCTCATCGGGCTAGGAGCACGATTCGATGAGGGAGGAGAGTTGCCTGTACTCGACCAGCCAGTCACTGGCTCATCTGCTACACTAGCACTGTCACCTCCACTGCGCAGATTCAACGACCAATCCGGAGTATCGTCGCTCGAAGAATCGCTCGAGTACTCGCCTGGCATCGTCTCACGTCCAACCTCAGCTATCGCTGCTATTGTTGCCGCCGTAGCATCACTCCCCTCCCCACCCACTGCGGCAGCTTTCGTCTTTGCTGCCTCTTGGAACTTCTGCCTCGACTTGCCTCCGATCGGCCTGGTCGTTCTGCGGCGGTAGAACAGCAAGTATGCAGACGAGCTCTTGACAGTCTCTGGGTTGGCTACAGGTCGAACACTCGAGTCGTCAAACTCGTACCACTTGCCGTCGGCTGGACTCTTGGCAAACGCAGTGTAGTGTCCTCCGCCAAGACCTCCAAAGTGGTTGTCCACCGCATAGAGGTCGTAGATCGGAGCATCCACGGCAACCGCATCGTCGTTATCTTCTAATGGCCTGAGGATGCCCGATCCCAGCATGCTCTCCGAAAGCTCTTCCCCGCTCTCCTTCGCCTCTGCCTGTACTCTGCGCAACGCTTGCGTTCCTTCGACTCGATCAGTGAGATCCAGACCCTCCAGTGGGAAATCGACGAGCATGTTCAGCTTGTCACGAGAGTGTCGACCAGCGCTGAACCTCTTTAGATGTACAACGAGGATGTCCGGTGCTTTCCATAGATCAAACTTCTTGGTGGCTTGACGGAACTCCTTGCACGATGGACAGTACCACGGATCGTCTTCGCCGAGTTGTTCTTCCTTTGTGAATTCGTCCATGCAATCCTCGATCGACAATGTCTTGGGTCGTGCCGGTCCCGCATTCTCGCGTTCGCGAATGGCCTCGTCAATGACTTCTTCATAATCGCCCCAAAGTTGGCCGGAGTCGGACTCGACAAGAAGCTCGCGCTTGGCGACCGAGTACGCCCAGGTGACGACGATCGCACCTCCAGTAAAGACAAGAGGGATCTTCCTGCTGGCGACCGCAGGTGCATCGGACTGAGTAGCATCGGCTTCGTCATCGACATCCTCCATACGAACCTCCTCAGACTTTGAGTCAGGAGCCGTCGACTGCTTGGCAAGACGTGCCTGACGCTCCTCGAGCTCTTCGGAAAGGTGGTCGGAGTTGCTTTCGCTTCCCTTTGGAAGACCTTGACCAACCTCGGCGACGCTGAATCGGATGCGGAGGATGGGTTCGGTGTGAGAAGCAGTCTTCAGCTGGCTCGATGAGCTGGCCGAGGCAGGTGTGGCAGCAACATCGTTGTCTGGCGTGGTGACGTTGACATCAGGCACGACAACGGCTTCGCCATCCTCTCGGATCTCGGTGACCACGTCCTCGTCATTAATCTGTGCAGGTGCAACCACTTCAACAGCGTCATTACCGTTGGCCGCATCATCCACCATCTCCCAGTCCGAGATCTGCGATGTCGAGCTTTGCTCCGTCGAAGCACTGACAGCAGCATCCGCCTCCTCAATAGCTTTCTTGAGCTCGTCCTGATCCTTGGCGAAGCGCGAGAATCCGTTCAATATGTGCTTGCGAATCGCCTCGGCATCATTGACCTCCGCCTTTGGCACTGAGATGAAGAATGGAATACCCACAGGGTCAGCCCTTGACCTCCTGCTGACAAATGCCGTACTGGACGAAGCCGCCGCAACCTCACTGCTGAAGTTGGCGAAGACTGGTAGAATAGCCTGCTCCTCATCCTGGATATCCAACGACTCCTCGGCATCCTCCACCGTCCTATGATACCTGTAGTGCCTCTGCTTTGACATCTTGGGAGCAGCCGGAACCTCCCAGAAGTAGACAAAGTCGCCATCCTTGATATCGATCAGTGGCTCGTAGTCATCGATCCACTTGTAAACCTTGTGATGCCACACCTCTCCGCAAATCAGCCTCTTCGCCTCAATGCCGAACTGCGCTGCTACCTTTTGTCGCAACTTGCTGACCGTGGTGCCCGCTGGCAATTGCACTTGGAACCTCTGCATCGGCTTACTAGGGTCTAGAGGAACAAAGTACACCTGACCGCGCCACATCTTTTTGTTCGGAATGGGCAGCGTGAGGTACATGAACGGATCGAACTTGATCGAGATCTTGTTGCACTCTGGGCAGACGAGAGTGCTCCTGTATTGTCCTTGGAAGAGATCGACAATGACGGAGTCATTCCTCGCCTTGTAGATGTCCCATTGTTTCTTAGCAAATGCAACCAGATCTTTTTCATCACCACCTTCCCAATCAGGTGCCTCGATGTAAGGCTTCTTCAAGATCCTGTTCAAATCCTCATGCAATCCGTCGAGCAAGAAAGCCAACAGCTCCTGACTATCGTGCTGAGCATATCCGCTGAACTGGGGCGCGAACCTTGATAGTGCGAACTTGAACTCTCGTGGCCAGAAAGATCCGCCTTGACCGTTCCAAATATTGGAGATGAGGTTACCGAATGCATCTGCGATAGCACCTCCCATGCCGAGCGGGTTGTCGGTATTGAGCTCTTGCTTGTATGCTCCGGATACAAAGTATTGCTGGAGTTCGTAGGTGTTGCTGAGACATTGGAGAGCACTGTTCATGAAGCAAGTGTTGCCGAGGTTGTTGAGTCCTCGAAGACCACGAGATCGACCCATGGTTCGATCGACGGCGGTTTGAGAGCGTGTGACGCGGCCTTGTGTTTCGCCAGCAGCAGCTGTCGATGACGCGCTGACACTATTACCTTGCTGAAGGTTGCTGAAAAAGTCACCTTGCTGAGCAAAGATCCCTTTGACGGAAGAAGCACCGGCTTGGACTGGAGCAGGATCCGTCTGCCATCGACCCGACTGACGAGTTTCTACAACAAGGTTCATCTCGATCTCATCCAAACCGACCGACTTGAGGGTAACGTCAGGCTGATAGCTATCAGGCTTGTCTTCACCAGCATCAATGACATCGACACCCTCCTCCCCAACTCGGGCCAAATTGACAAGCCCAGAGCGCAATTCGTTCTCGGTGGGCTCTGGGAAGTGATAGAGTCTGATGTCAACATCGGCAATAGATCCGAGGTTGAGTGCTGTCTTTGCTTTTCCTTTAAGCGTCGACAAACTGGTGCTGACAGACATGCTGAACGACGGCACACCCGATCCTTGAACCTCTTCATTGTCGACCAGCTTAAGCAATCGGATGGTGGGTGGATAGAACTCGACGCTCTCCTGACCCTCACTAAGACCTTCGATGACCTGCCTTGCAAAGACGGGACCTACGACGCCATACCAGCCGACGAGAAGGTTCCATCCCTCCTCGGGTACCATCTCGTAGTCGATGTTCTCGTTGATCTGTGGTCGGAGCTGTGCGAACGCTGGAGTTGAGTCTTGGTCGAGAAGATCTGAGTTGTCGATGGGTCCGATGGGGATATCGGTCTTTTCGGTTGGATCCGATTCTCGAGATTGAGCGCAGGCAGCATCCCATCGGCGGTACCAAGATCGGCCGATGAGATACCATGTATCGCCGGCATGCAGAGGACGATTCTTCATAGGTCGAATAGTGTCGAGTTGCTGCTGACCATTTGGTCGCGATACATTGCCCTCGGATCCTCCGACCGGCGGTGGAAGATCTACAGCCTCTTGATATGAGGGTGGCTCCTCCTCCTTAGCGTCAGTGGTTCGCACAATGACGGGATTAGCAGCGCCATCGTTGAGGCTGAGCGACTTTTCCGTCAGAAGACCTTCGATGTTCTGATCCGGTGCCGACATGGTGTTGTGAGGATGGAGGATATCCGCGGACGAGATGGTTTGACGCAAGGGTGTAGGCTGAGAGGATGCAAGGGTCTCTGTGAGCTCAGAATCGCCGAGATCGCTTGCAGATCGAGAAAAGTTGGATCTGACTTCGTTCTCGATGTCGCTGCTGTTCTCGTCGATGATAGGGCTAACAGTTCGAGCCCTCTTGTATGCGCCAGATTGCTTATGGTTGTTCGCGGCAAGGGTTGATGGGAAGCGAGCGTTGGATCTGGAGTCGGGGCTATTGACAGGTGATGGTGGTGGTCGACGCACGGTTGGAGATGCAGATGCGTCAGGACCACTGGCGGAAGGTGAAGATGATGGTGGGAGGGAAGAAGAAGACTGTTCTGTCGGCTGGTGGGTGGAGTTGGTTGGTGAATCCTGTGATGAAGATGCGTTGGTCTGACTGAGATCGGAACGCATCTGCCCAGGCTGCTTTACAAGCGTATGAACAGAATACCAGTGTGTTGGCTGAGCAGCGGCTGAATGTTCGAAGCACCCTACAACGCAGCCTGGATTTAAGCTGGTCCGCTTCTGTCTCGGAACTCGCTGACACTTAACCGGAAGAGAAGCGTTCAAGCCTGGCAGAACAGTGTTCTCGGTGTTGAAGCAACTACTCTGCTTGGTGATTGTGAAATGCGTCGGAGGCTAGAGTGTGATGAAGCCGAGATGAAGGAACGGAAACATAACCATAGCCATATCACCTTCTGGAAAGCGTCGTCAGACACTAAAATCACGAATCACACACTCAGCAGGAGGAGCAACACCGGCAAAAAATGCAAAAGGTCTGTGCTTCCCACCTGAGAGAGAGAGAAAAAAAAAGATTAGAAAAAATCCTCAAAAAAAAATCCAAGGAACAAAGCGTGAATTCAAAGCAAAGTAGAGACCAGCAAAGGCGCAGCAGAACTCATGTGGAGCAAAGTGACAACTAACATTCCAAATCAAAATCATTTTGACAGCTTCAGGAGCTCCAACCAACACCCTAATCCAATCGCCCAAACTAGCAGCATATCATGACCTTGGAGATGCGGCGATCTAGCAACTACATCACTGCTGCCTGATCTCATCCCCCTCACATTTCAGTTCAGAGCTAGCCTGTTGCGCTGCACGTCGGGGCTCGTAATGCAGGCGCACAAACAAGACAACGGTCATGCGCAAGCGCATCCTCAGAGTCAGGGTCAGGGACAAGGTCAGGGACAGGGAAAGGGTCCTTCCCAACCAACCCAGATCACCATCACAGCAGCTCATGAACGTACGCCAACGCACCACCCGCAATCTCACCAAGAGTTGACAGCGTCAGGCCAACCTTCACCGGCACCTCTTACACCGAGAGCTTCTACCTTTCGACTACCTGATGTTGGACCATCATCATCAACAACGACAATAGACAACCGAGTTTCTCCAGCATCTCATATTCACACCATGCCCAGCGGATCCTTCACTGCGCCAGCTTCTCCTACCGCTGCGAGCTCCATGTTCCGCACCAACACTGTTGGACCTTCTGCCAATGCAGCTTCCCTAATTGCACCTGCAGGGCTAGATCGATCTGCAAGCGCACACCCTGACTTGACCAACAGCATCAGCGGTCTCGGTATCTCTTCGACCGAGGCCGGCGCAGGACCAAGCAGTAGCTCCAATGCCAATGGTATCGCCAACACGAACAGTGCGTCTTCCTCTGGAGGCACCAAAGAAACTTGGAAGCGCCGCAAACAAGTCCTTCTCGCCGAAGCCAAAGATCACACTGTTGCCGACCTTCAACTTCATGGCTTGCGCCCTCCACCACATAGCTATCATCCATACTACCAGAACTCATCCATCCTTGGACAAACAGTCGGACAACTCACAGCAAACACAGCAAGCACATCCAGAGACACTAACCCAAATCAGGCAACGTATGCATCCTCGCGCACCGCCATCCTTCGCCCAGACGACCCACACGTGCGTAACGACATCATCCGCATGATCGACCAGTGGCTCGCAGATGAAGGCTTTGGCGCCACACGCCAGCTTCTCATGGAAGAAGCCGGTATCAAGCGTCGAGAGCGCGAAGAAGCCGGTCTCGATGCACGCAAGCTGCGAGGTCACATTCTCGAAGGAGATTGGCCTGAAGTGGACAAGCTCCTACAAAAGCCATTGGTCAAAAATCACAAAGCTTTCCTCTACGCAGTCTACAAGCAGCAGTTTCTCGAGCATATCGAACATCGTGAGTTCCAAAAAGGCTTTACTTTCCTCAACAAGCGATTGAAGCCGCTCGAACACTATCAGCCACATCCATCCGAGTATCGCGATTTGTGCTACTTGTTGTCAGCCAAGGCGGTGACGGATGCGCCATCGTTCTCGACATGGGAAGGTATTCAACCGGGAAGAGAGAAGTTGGTCATGGAATTCGCAGCCATGCTCGAACAGGACTGGATGGAGAAGGAGGCAGGTCTGCCTGGATCTGCGTCAACAAATGGAGGTGTGTCCGCCTCCAGCGGTGGCAGGAGCGACATGAGCTCGAGTAGAGAGGCATCAGAGTTGATGGATGATGGCATGATGCCAGACGGCAGCGCCTCTGGTAAAGCATCAAAGCCATCTGCAGCAAATGGTTACACCTACGTCCCACCACATCGTCTGCTCACCATGCTTCACCAAGCCGTTGCCTACCAAGTTGAATTCGCACGATACCACCCCAAAAAGGCCCCCGTCATCTCTGGTCTGCTGCACGACTACACTGGCTTCATCGTTCCCAATTCTGTTGCCCACACCATGCGCGGACATCGCAAAAATGTCAAAAGCGTCCGCTTTGTCGGCGAAGAAGGTCGTAAACTCGTCAGCGGTAGTAGTGACAACACTGTCCGACTTTGGAATTCCAACTCCGGTCGATGCGAGGGTGTATTGGAAGGTCACCGTAGTCGTGTTTGGGATGTGGATTCGACACGCACTGGTGGACATGTGGCCTCGGCATCAGGCGACTCCACTGTCAAGGTGTGGGATGTGGAAAGTGCACAGTGTCGAACAACTCTCAGAGCGGGCGTTGGCGATGTTTACAGCTGTCGTTTCCACCCTGATGAGCGACATATTGTTTCAGCGGGCTACGACAAGCTCGTTAGGATGTATGACGTCGAATCTGGTTCTATCGTTAAAACTTTCACTGGGCATCAACTTGGCGTTTCATCAGCGATCTTCAACCCGCTCGGTAATTTGATCGTCACTGCTTCAAAGGATACAACGATTCGGTTCTGGGACGTTGTCTCGGGTCTTTGCATCCGTACCATTACCGGGCATCTTGGTGAAGTTACATCGGTTGAAATCAACGAGACCGGCGCACTTCTGCTAAGCTCATCAAAAGACAACTCGAATCGACTCTGGGATCTTCGAATGCTTCGTAAATCGAAACGGTTCAAAGGTCACCAAAATACGAGCAAGAACTTCATCCGATCCAGCTTTGCCCACACTTCACTGCTCGTAGGTGGATCAGAAGATGGACTGATCTACATGTGGGATCAAGAATCTTCAGAGGTACTGCAAACACTCGAGGGACATGGAAGAGACACTTTGCATCAGGTTACAAAGTCGACCCCATTGCCGGGTCACCCTACGGGTGGAGTGCAAGGGTCGATTTCGGTAGTATCGGATCTAACGTCTTCGTTGTCGACGAATAACAATGTTGCGTATGGAGCTGTGTGGAATAAGGCTCAGAGTTTGTTGGCTTCGTGTGGTGATGATGGGACGGTCAAGACTTGGATTTGGGATGAAGGGAGGGATTTAGAGGCTAGTACGGATCTTGCGAGGCGGGCGAATGAGGAGTAGTTCAGCACAACCAATGCAAGATAGATAAGGATTCGATTCAATCCCCATCACTCGATGAAATGTTTTGATGCTGGTATGATGTCGTCTGACAATGATGAGATAAAAGTACAAGAATGAACGAGAGTCTATGCGAAGGATACCGATCAGAAGGAAAGATCAGCCTTTCGCTGTGTTGGCGGTACGAACGGCAAAGAGCTAATCGGTGGAGCGTCTCTTGCCACTCCAGTCCACAGTGGAATTCTCCTCTCTGTTCTCTGCTGAACCTTTTCTGTTTCTACGGTTGCTGTTCCTGTTGCATCCTTATTCGCCTGATCCTGTCTAATATCCTTGATCTTCCTCGACTTCTCACTACCGATTCCCAGCTGCGGTGTGCCCTTCTCTAGACCCTCCAGCAAGATGCAAGCCTTACACGTCTTATTCGACGAGATATATCCGCATCTTGCACAATTCTGCAACTCTGTTTTTCTGCTCTGCTTTACTACTGAGCTGATCTTGAGGTTCTGCCCTGATTGAATGATATCAACGATTGAGCTGGGTCGAATGGCTTCTAGATCCTTCAGGAATGTCCTTGCGTATCCTCGGTATGCGTTTGGGGAGTAGATGCACTCGGTGGAGAAGTAGTCGAGCTTTTTGAAGTAGGCATACATAACGATCTCCTTCTCGTATGCGTACATAAACGGTTTGCTGCGCCTGATGCCACTTCCACCTACGCCTAGGTTGTTGGAACCGGATGAACCGCAGCCTTCATGTTCGGGATCTTCGAGGCCATCAGAGGGGCCTTTGGTGACGATCTCTGTACAACGCTCCAATCGAGCAATGTCACCACGAAGGACATTCATGAGCACAGTTTCTGCGATATCATCGGCATTGTGACCTGTAACGATGTGGTCTACACCCAACGCTGCTGCTCCACGGTCAAGCGCTTGACGACGGAAAACACCACAAAAGGTACAATTGTTCTTGCGTCCTACGCTCTTGACAATGTCGTCCATTGTCCAGCCATACAGCTCGCCATAGCCAAGCACCTTCAGCGGAAGCTGGTACTGCTGTTGATTACGTTTGACCGTCTCGAGTGAATCATCACGGTAGCCAGTAATACCTTCATCGATGGAAAGAAGGAAGAGATCGAGTCCATAGTCGTAGCGTTCGTTGAGGACTTTCATACAGTGAGCTAGCACCGTTGAGTCTTTGCCACCGGATGCACCGATGGCAACACGATCGCCACGCTTGAAGAGGTTGTTGGAGACAATGGTGTGGTGAACCTCGGTCTCAAAGACATAGAAGAAGCATTCTTTGCAGATCTGTTGAGCGGTTTTGGGTCGTCGAAGGACCGCACGCTCTGCATTACAAATGACGCAGAGCTTCGGAGCCATCGTTAAAGTTTAGTGTAGCTGTGTTGTAGTCAGCTGCGAGATTAAGTATAGAAGATGCTGTAGGAAGATGGCGGACTAAGTGTGTGATGGCATCAAGGAAGGCGACAGCATGTGGCAAAGCTACTTTGTTGAACCCTTTTGTTCAGAATTTCGAAGCCTTGTTTTTGACTTGTTCCTAAATCTCAAGATGTGAGAGGTGAGAAAATATCAGGCCGAGTCCCGAGCTCTTGAAAGAAAAGTTACATACTCCACTCACATCAATTTAGGTTTTCGCTCCTCCAACACTACGGCTGCTCGGATGACATACGAGGGACTTGACCATCGAGGATCCGCACCGTCAGGATGTTCAACTATAGGACGATGAAGAAGAGGGATGCTGCTGCGCCGTCCAACGAGGACGAACGCTTCGCCTCTTCTTCGAGCCCGAACGAAGCCGGTCCATCAATTTCACACATCAACGATAGCACCGATGCCGCACCCAGCTCTGCATTATCTCGACCACACAGCAGCGCGATCCCAGCGCCAACAACTGCCTCTGATGCGGGCTCTGGATCATTTTTATCAAACATGATAGCCGACAACCCCATCTTCTCCGGAGGTCTTGGTCTTATGGTATTCGGAGGTGCAATTGCAGCGCTACGCAGAGGAGTCAAAGTAGCAGCATCGACGGCGCAACGGAGATTACTGATCTCACTTGAGATCCCTTCAAAAGACCGAGCACATCCATGGTTCCTTCACTGGATGGCAGCACAGGCACGAGCCCAGTCGATGCGCCAAAGGGGCCTTCTGGGCAAGCAGAAAAAGGAAGGCTTGGTCGACTTTCTTGGGCTGCGAGACCGTTCCGGAGAACAGCGCAATCTGCCTGGAAAGGATCAAAAAGTAAATGATCCTCTCGCAATCGCATCGAGTGGCGCCTCGGTCTCGCCAGTACGCATTCTCAGCCACGAGCTTTCAGTGGAGACAAACTACACACCACACGCTTCTGCCTCTACACCAAACGCACAAGCAGCCGAGCGAGGTTCAGCACGATTCTCTCTTGTTCCTGGTCCTGGAACACATTGGTTCCGTTACCGCGGAGTATGGATGCGATTGACCCGAGAACGAGACGGCAAGATGGTCGATCTTTCGACAGGCGCACCATGGGAAACAGTCACTCTCACCACCCTCTTCGCTTACGCCCATCTATTCCCACAGCTGCTCGACGAAGCACGACAGCTGGCGCTCGCATCAACAGAAGGCAAAACAGTCATCTACACCAGCTGGGGTCCTGAGTGGCGACCGTTTGGCCAACCTCGTCGAACACGAGAGCTGGGCAGTGTAGTCCTTGGAAAGGGTAAGAAGGAGGCCATCGTTAGCGATGTCAAGCGCTTCCTCTCCCGTGATAGGTGGTATGCAGAGCGAGGTATTCCATACCGACGCGGATACTTGCTGCATGGCGCTCCTGGTAGTGGAAAGTCTTCGTTCATCACTGCGCTCGCCGGACATCTTGACTTCAACATCTGCTTGCTCAATCTCTCCGAACGTGGCTTGACGGATGACAAGCTCAATCACCTCCTCTCGAACGCACCCGACCGATCCATTCTGCTACTAGAGGATGTCGACGCTGCATTCTTAGGTCGACAGCAAGCAGCCGAAGATGGCTATCAAGCCTCCGTTACCTTCTCCGGTCTCCTCAATGCTTTGGACGGTGTAGCAAGTGGTGAGAGTAGGATCATCTTTATGACCACCAATCATATTGAGAAGCTCGATCCAGCGCTGATCCGACCTGGACGAGTGGATATGATTGCCGAATTAGGAGATGCCGAGCGGGAACAGGTGGAGGAGTTGATGGTGAGGTTCTATCGCACAACGATGCGGGAGGTGAAGATCCATCAAGCCAAGATTCCACAATCTGCTGTTGAAGCAGCAAAGCCTCTGCTTGCTGCAGCAGCTTCAGGCGGTATTGATGCCGTCGCGACAGGATATGCGTACAAGACGTTCGAGGCTGTTCCCGGACTGAGAGAGGCGGTAGAGGAAGCAGATGAGCAAGTGAATCAGCTGGCACAAGAGTTTGGAAAGACAGTGGAGGAAGAAGCTGTGGCTAGAAGAGCTGCATTGGGTCTGGCATCGGATGGAAGATTGCCCGAAACTACGCGGCAAGAGCTAGAGGGAGACAGTGCTGGTGTGCCAACGGCAACTCAACGTGTGATTCGGCCTGCACCTGCGGCGGCAGGAGGTGTAAGCATGGCCGAATTGCAAGGCCTGTTCATTCGGTTCCCGGACGATCCGAGGGCTGCTGTTGAGGCCTTTGTTGCTGAGAATGCGACTAGACGACACACAGCGAGCCTTTAAGTGACGCGTATCAACACCTTCACTTGCTGGAATAGACATATACTGCAATGTACTTGTATCCAAATTCATCATTCAATCTCAAGCATACACTCTCAATCTCTCACTCTGATGGTGTTGGGGACCGGGCTACAGGGCCCGGATTGCTTGTTTGAAGCCATGCATCTGTTGGAACCCTCGGAGAGTTCAAATAAGATCAAGGAATCTTCTCGTACGAGACTGCTCGTGGAGCCTACTCTGAGAAATCACAAAAATAGCGAAACACACAGCCTTGACGCTCACACTTTGCCGTTATCTTATTTTTTGGTGGAATTCCGGATTGTGATTGATTAATTGTAGGCCTGAACTCATGCGTGTCTTCTGTGTCATGCTCCTGAGCTACTTCGTGTGCACTGTAAGCATCCACGCACCTTCCAGGCGGCTATTCCTCTTTCCCTCCATCACTCCCACCCTCTCCACTGCATCTACTACGACCTGCGCACACATCCTGCGACGAATGCTTCGAAGCAATCCGGCAAAGAAGATCCGTCTCGCACGCTTTGACCGTCTCACCTCCACCATTACCGTTGCACCCTACGCTCGGGCCTACACGACCCCACCATCTCCTGCATCTGGACCTAAGAAGAACCACCCAAGCCCTATTGGATTTGCTGTGATTGCACTTGCTGCTTTCGGTGCTTTTGCGTACATCTCACGCTCTCGTCACGAAGATCCTCAGAAGCATCTCCGGGAAAAACGCATTCCTCACCCAAACCCACTGATCCCACCTCGCTCTCAGGAACCTCAGTAGATAAAAGAGCGACTGTTTCCTTCCTACAATCCGACACAGTACCCCTTGTTGATATCTCTCGTGTGCTTCTAAGAAAAAGGAAGTCCGGAGAGAAACGTCGCATACGACACACGTAGCCCAAGATTAACTGGTCAAATACTTTGTTAGGCAGAATGGGATTGTTCGACAAGCTCAAGCACAAGAAGGAGGACAAGCACGCCGCTGCCTCGACCACTGGTGGTGCTGATCTAGCCCCAGCTCCTGCTATCGAGACTGCTGCTGTTGCTCCTGCCGCTGCTGCTGCCCCTGCCCCTGCGGCTGCCACTGCCGCTGAAACGACCAAAGACACTCCTCGCTTCGATGCTTCGAAAGTCACCGTCGTCTTCGTCCTCGGCGGACCTGGCGCTGGAAAGGGCACACAATGTGCTCGTCTCGTCCAAGACTACGGCTTTGTTCACCTCTCCGCTGGTGATCTTCTCCGCGCCGAGCAGCAACGTCCTGGCTCTGAATACGGTGCTATGATTGCCGATTACATCAAAGAAGGCAAGATCGTGCCCATGGAGGTCACCGTTGCGCTTCTTTCGAATGCTATCGCCGAGGCTCTTTCCAAACAAGGAGCTACAGAAGCTGGTCACTCGATTCCTGAACAACACAAGGACAAGTGGACCGACGGTAAGGGTCGTTTCCTTGTGGATGGATTCCCTCGCAAGATGGACCAGGCTATCAAGTTTGATGAGTCGGTCTGCCCTTCTCAATTTGTGCTTTTCTTGCAGTGCAGTGAAGAGGTGATGCTGGAGAGGCTTTTGGAGAGGGGTAAAACTAGTGGTAGGGCGGATGACAACATTGAGTCGATCAAGAAGCGTTTCCGTAAGTATCTCACCTCGTTGATTGAACAGATCACCCGAATGACACAGTGGCTGACCGTTTCTTATATTCGCCCCCTCCTCTTGTTTTGGCGACGCTGCAGAAACCTTCGTTGACACCTCCATGCCTGTGGTCGAGTACTACCGTAAGCAGGACCGAGTCGTCGAGGTTGACTCGATCAAGCCTGTTGATGAGGTTTATGCAGAGATCAAAGCTGCTATGGACCGCACCTTTGCTAAGCTTCAGAACTAGACAAGTCCGCCGTTTGGCGGAGGCTCAACATACGTGCGCATACTTATCCGACAAGAAAGCTTTGCAATGGACTAGATTGAATCTCATGACTTTGCGACTCTGATGATGTATGTGTCGGTAGCACAGAGTGTGGAAAGCGTGACTGCAGCGCGAGTCAAGTAAATTTAGGATTTGAGTGGCGTGGTGCGTGCGTTGTGTGTTGCTCTCGGACTTTTCACGGAAAAATACTATACGCACGCGCCGCGGTGTTGCGTGTTGGTCTCTTCAAGGTTGGCTTCCTTCCACATTTCTATCTTCATCTCTTTTACTCTCAACGTCAAACATCAAACTCTCACTATCGAGACGGACATCGAAAAGATGTCACAACAAGCAACAGCATCCTCTGGTGGCCCCTCTTCGAGCAGCTACACCAAATACGCCAGCCTTCCTGACGTCGACACATCAGCTCCTGACGTTTACGAATCCTCAGTGCTTTCTGGCTCTTCCGACCCTGCGCGCACCTCTCGATCCTCACGCAAACAAAAGAGTACAGGGACGGATGACTTTGACTCGGATTCTTCCAGTGATGACTCGGACCGCAGCGCTCTACGTAAGCACGCAGGAGATGGAAAGCTTAACGAAGACATCGATGCTACTTCGTTGAAACGCAATGATGCAGCCGCAAAGTTCAGCGGTGCAACAGACCTTGGTACAGAGAACACTGACTTCTCAGGTCGATTAAAATTAAGGCGATCGAGGAAGACAAGACCGAGAGATGCGGGTCTGGAGACAAGCACATACGTGATTGATGGCGCATCAACGCGGGATGGAGCAGGAGAGAAAGAGTCAGCGGTGGATAGATTGAGAAGGTTGAAGTTCGAAGCATCTCAGTTGGAGGAGGAACTATCTGCCAGTGCTACTGGGAGTGTAGGCGACGGGTCGAAAGAGCAGGTGGACAGCGCAGAAGTTGTTGCACAGCTCAAAGTCCTTCAAGACCAACTCTCAAGACTTTCATCCTCCTCTTCCGCTAGCCCTGCCTCATCCGCTAGGGAGAAAGACAACCTAAAATCGCTGCTACAACAAGTCAAGCAGCCACCTACTTCAGCTTCGGCCTCATCCGGCGATGTACCATCCACTGAAGCCACTCATGCAGCAGCGAGTTCCACCGATCTCGTAGCGCTTGAGTCGCGGCTCTCAGAACTAGAATCCACTCTCGGTCTCCCCTCTGCTCTCCTAGACGACTCGCAACCGCTCCCACGACCTATTCTCTCCACCTTGTCTCGACTTGAACACCAGCTCTCGCTCCTCTCCCAACCGCGTCATCTTGACGCCATCAGCAGAAGAGTCAAAGTTCTCGTCACCGAAATGGATCGTGTCAACGACGTTCGTCGCAAACTCACAGACCCCACTCCCTCCTCCTCCTCCTCCGTTGACCCCAACTCCAATTCAACCTCTTCCTCGGCCTCCCTCACTCCCGCAGAGATCACCAAACTCCAGCACCTCTTCGACGTATCAACTCGTCTCGAGCCGCTCCTACCCATCATTCCTGGTGTACTCAACAGGCTCGAGACATTGTCAGAACTTCATACTAGTGCAGCACACTTTGGGAGTACGTTGGACGAGCTCGAAGATGGAAAAGAACAGAGGTTGAAGGAGGAGCAAGAACTACAGCAGTTGTTGGAGAGAATGGAGAAGAATATGCAAGAGGATAGAGTAAGAGTCGAGGGAAATTTGGAGACTTTACAGGGCAGGTTGGAGGCATTAAGCTCCAGGTTGGACAAGCTTTCTTAGCATTACATCACGAAATCGAATTGATGAGGATCACTTGAGTGAGCGTGGAAGTGTGAATGCTGAATTCGGGGCGGAAAGAAGGCCAGAATCTGGTTCGGGAATGATCTGAGCGATCTGCTTGGACGGTCTTAAGCGGTACGGCCTCAGGCGGGGGAGATCATAGAATGTATCTGCTCAGAACCCGCTTCTCTCTTCACCATCCGCTCAAGTTCTCAGAAACTTGTGCATTGTAGCCTCGTTTCTGATCTTATCAGACATCTTCAAGAGCATGAAATTTTCCCAAGTCAGGTTGAGGATGCCGGTCAAGATCGGTTTCGGCCATGTCGGCAGCCCTCTTTCCTTTCCTTGAGGATTGACCGACTTGAAAGAAGAAAAATTGCCGATTTTTAGACCGACTCCTTTTTTCTCGCGTGGCGGAGAAAAACGTGCGAAGCTTCGTTCCGGACCGCAGGCTGATTTCATTTTCCCCTGACTCGATTTTTGCTTTTTGCCACGAGTGAATGCGATTCGCTTCGCCTGTCAAAGAGAAAGAATGGTTGACGAAAGGGAGATGCAGTTCAGATGAGTTGGTCGAGAAGGGTTGGAGACAAGTGAGGAACGTGAGGTGAGAGGAGGACCCTTAAAGGGGACGGAAAGTTCCGTTCGTGGCAACTCTTTCTCAAAAGATTTGTAACAGGTTGCTATCGATGGCTTGCCTTTTCCTTGATACCACCAACATCTTTCCATATAAAACAGAGTTGATCTTGTATACCCTGCCGTCTCTGTACGGCTCACTCGCCCTCCTCTCCCATATCTCTTCACATCCTTCTCCCGCCAAGTATAGGAGTGCGGTCACTTCACCATGTCGCCACCCTCCAAGCTCGATCTCGAGCATCAACATCAACCCCACACTCCCGCCAAAGACCACGACGACCTCTCCTCCTCCGATGACTCGATCATCGACGATTACGAGCGAACCATCAACTCCTCCGCCCTAACCCGTCGTCTAGATGTTCTAGCTCAAAGATTGCCCTCTCAATACATCGAGTCGATCGGTATTCGTCCGTTGACGACCCCAGAACAGACAGGCACGGATTGGTGGAGTGTTTCGCTGATCTGGTTCTCGTGTAACGTCAATGTACTTTCGTTTTCGGCGGGTACGCTTGTATCGTTGTTCGAGATGGATATGCTTTCGTCGATGTTGACCACGTTGTTTGTGGGTGGATTTTGCTGTTTCTTCCCTGCTTACTTTACAACTTTTGGACCAAAGTTGGGGATGAGACAGATGATTCACTGTCGTTACAGCTTCGGATACTTCGGTGCTAGTATCATCTGTGCGCTCAATCTGGCTACCATGTTGGGATACTGTATTCTGAACTCGATTGTCGGTGGAACAACACTTTCAGCAGTCAGCGCTAGGGGGGATGGAACTTCAACGCTCACCCCTGATGTTGGAATCGTTATCGCAGCTTGCATCGCTCTCGTAGTCTCTTTCAGCGGTATTCGAGTACTGCACTATTTCGAACGATTCTTCTGGCTCCCCACCCTAATTTGTTTCCTTATCCTCATCGGAGTCTCCGGTACCGGTCCTTCTGGTCTACACGTTGCATCAAACCAACCCATCGCATCTACCAAATCCATCCTCGGATTCGCCGCCATCATCGCAGGTTTCATCATCTCCTACTCCGCTCTCGTCTCAGACGTCTCTCACTACCTCAAACCCACCACCAACCCACACAAACTCTTCTGGAGCGTCTATCTCGGATTCTTCCTCTCCTGCGTACCGTTCATCATGATCGGTATCGCTTTCGCTTGCAGTTCCTACGACAATCCTGCTTGGTCTTCTGCCCTCAGCGTCTCCAGCGGACAATTCTTCGAACTCGTCTTGGCGGAGAAATTGGGTAACTTTGGAAGGTTCCTCGTAGTACTCTTGGCGCTAAGTGTATGTGGGAATATTTCAGCAACGATTTATTCGATCGGTCTCAACTTTCAAACCATGCTACCTTTCCTAGGTCCCATCCCCCGCTTCATCTGGCCTCTATTCGCAACCGCAATTTTCCTCCCCCTAGCCATCGTTGGACACAGCAAATTCTACGAAACCCTCACCGACTTTACCTCCGTACTGGGTTACTGGGCAAGTCTATACGTTGGAGTAGTATTTGCCGATCACGTTATCGTCAGAAAAGCAGATTTTGGCTCTTATACAGCTAGAGATTGGAATCAGTACAAGAAGCTTCCCCCTGGTTTCGCTGCGTTGGGCGCTTGCTGTATAAGCTTGGCAGTGGTTGTTCCGAGTATTGATCAGGTTTGGTTTAGTGGGCCTATTGCGGAGAAGAGTGGAGATTTAGGTTTCGAGACCGGACTGGTGGCTAGTATTGTTGTATATGTGCCGCTGAGGTTGTTGGAGAAAAAAGTCTTTGGTAGATAGAGCCAGAGAGGGAGGAAAGTTCAACACTTTGCGAGCGCAGCTCTGTTCAATAATGTCACCGGGTTTCAATCTTCTTCATGCTGTCTGTCTGCTCATTGTGCGTTGTTCGTGATGACAAAGTCGAGCACGATGCTAGGTCCACTTGAAAATGTGTCTATTGCGAGGGTTCAATCCCAAATGCGTGAGTTCGGGCTACTGTACTGAACACCAGGTTCTTACTGCGGGGTTAGAAGAATAGTCGGAAAGGATAGCTTGGGCTGTTCAGATGACGGGACAACCAAAAGGAACAGAAGTGTCAGCATACATCCTTTCACTTAGACCTCTTCTCCATCCTCACCATGATTATGGTGGGATTGTGGTGGTAAAAACTTACTTCTTCGTCCTAAAGATATAAAACAACAAACTAAAAGTGCCCAAAAAAATCGCACTCCAAACATACACCCCCGCTCTCTGTCTCGTCGGATCCCTCTGACCCGGCACCAACACCGTCAAGGCAATAAAACTGAATGCCAACAAACTATAGATCGCCGCCACGATCTGTGTTTCCACCCCATACTGATTCTGAAATCCGCCCGCAAAATACTCCGGTCTACCGCCCGAACCCATCGCAACATACGGTGCACCTCTAATACTGTTCCACATATGTCCCGAAGTAAAGAGAATCATCGAGCCAAGACAAAGTAACATCCAGATCGGTTTGCTCGACTTGAACAACGACGGGATATGAGGACCGATGAAGAAGATCGCACCTGCCAAAGTAATGACACCTGTAACACCAGCTGTGATGAGTTTTGTGTTGAGCGGTTGCTTGTACTTGAACTTGGTTTTGAGAACTTTGTTGAGATGGTCGGCGACGTCGGGAGCGGCGAAACCACGTTCGTTGAAGTCGAAAGAAATGTGTTTCGGGTTGGGGTCTGTTTTGGTGGTGGCTGGGAAAGTGAGCAAGACGGGAGCATGTTGAAGTTGGAATTGAGCAAAGACTTGTTGACCGCGGGAGAACTCGACTTTGACAAAGACGTGTTTGGACTTGACTGATTTGTCTTTGTTCCATTGCGAGGCGATGTTCTCGAATTCAGGTTGGAAGGCAACACAAGGAGGACATTTGATGCCTCCAGTGGTGGTGGTGAGGAGTGCAGAGACGGCAAAATCGCGTGGTTGAGCAGTGATCGCGGCGAATTCTTTAGAGTCGATGTCGATGAAGCCTGAAGAGGAGGATTGGATTCGTTTGAAGAGCGAAGATTGGTCTTGGGACTGGAAGCGTTGAGCCAGTACCGAAGGGAACGAAGTGAAGGCAAAGAGGGAGATGAGGAGCAAGAAGCTGATCTTGGCCATGGTAAGGATGCTCATCCGCATGTTGACGGAAGCCGAAGACGAGCAAGGGATGGTGTTGTTGAAGAAGAGAGTTGGTAGGCCGTATGAAAGAAGAAGAAGAAGGTGAGAAGTCGTGGAAGTCCAAGTCTTCCACGTTGTCTTCTCAGACGTCCGTGCGGACACAATGTTCTCGCGCGTGTTCGGCTGGATCGCGATTAACACATAATCGGGAGATTTCGATCGGCAGAAAGTGGAGAACTGCGTTGCATATGGAACATCACTGCTTTGTTTCCATGAAACGCAGCTTCGAAATCTTATCATGCGACCACCACTTAGTCCCACCACCCCATTTGCATCCTTTGCTCCGTACTGTAGCGCTATCGCTCTGACTGGCCTCGACATCATGTCGTCGTCCTCGTCGTCAGCGTATGCTTTCAAACCGGGCGGGTCGCTTAAACTCAAGGGTGACGATGGCAAAAAAGACAAGAAGAAGTGAGTGCCCCCAAACTCCGCAACACTCTTTCAAGCATCCTTGGAAGCAAGCCGACTGAATCTCTCCATCTCTTCCACTTTTCCTTCCCGCTCTCTATCGGCACATCAGAAAGAAGAAAGTCAAATCTTCACTCTCAGAAGAAGTAAAGCACGCTTCCGGTTCGACCTCCACCTCCCATTCTTCATCGAAAGCAAAGGCTGCAGAAGAAGATGATCTCACCGAAGACAAAGAAGCAGAGCTTGGACAGAGCAGCACAACGTCAAGTGGAAGAAAGATGACCGAAGCAGAACGCAAGTTCGAAGAAGTCAGAAGGAAGCGGATGCAACAACGTATTGCAAAAGAAGCAAGGACGTCGCACAAGGAGAAGGTGGATGCTTTCAATGCCTATTTGGGATCCCTGTCAGAGCATCATGACATTCCCAAAGTCGGACCTGGCTAAAGTTGCTACGTTCGAATCCACTGCCACCGAATGTTCGAAAGTATACCATTGCAAATCTGTTCACGTGCCTGGCTGCTTTGAGCCTTTGTGTGTGAAGTTGCTGTTCATCATTGAGCAAGTTGAATCATCGATGTATGATTAGAGCATTTGAGAAGGCTTTGGAAAGAGCGCTGTGTCCGCCTGAGTACGGAGCTCGGCATGTTTGACCTCGACATGAACTAATTGCTGTGTCCGCTTTGAGATGGAGCTGGGAGAGTGAGTTTTTGAAATGTTCAGGGTCCAGTTCGAGCAGCAAAGCTGTCGATTTGCAATTTTCGCGATTTGCTTGGCTCTCTCTACTTTTTCATCACTTCGGCTATCTTCTTATCATCCGCTCGGTCCTCACCTCTTCCCAACACCATTATCTTCCAAGTCCCTCCTCAAGCCTCGCCCAGGTCGACGCTACACGGCATGTCGACTCCCTTTCATGCGGCTAGAATAGCCATCGACGAATGTCACAAGAAGGACCCCGCCTATCTCTCCCGTTCCTCTTCCCCCCCCTCCTCTTCCACTGACGAGAAGCAAAAAGTCGATGAACTAACCTACGCCGATCGTATGGAACACTGGGCCTCCCACTTCATCGGTCTCCGTCTCGACACTCCCGAGTATCTCACTTTCTGCTCCAATGTTTCTCCTTCCACCACATCCGATGTCGAATCTCTCACCCGCACCGGCGAGCTTCTCCGTCTTGCTGCTCGTTGTCAGCATCTTGAACGATTCCTCACTCCCCGTTCTACCTATCCCGACGGCAAGGCTGGATACCTCAAGTGGAGGAGAGATCTGTACAAGATCCAAGCAGATCGCGCCAAGCAGTTGCTCCTAGAAGCTGGTGTGGAAGAGAGAGAGGCTGATTGGGTTCACAAGTGGGTCAGCAAGACCGAGTTGAACCCTGGAAAGGAGACAGGCGACATGGGAACACAACTCTTGGAAGATGCAGCGGTATTGGTGTTTTTGCAGGAAGAACTGGAGGTGTTTGCGGGAGAGCATGGGGATTATAAGGAGGAGAAGTTTGTTGATATTATTAAAAAGACTTGGAGGAAGTTGAGTAAGGTTGGGAAAGAGGAAGCGTTGAAGTTGACTATGCCAAAGGGGTTGGAGCCTATTGTTATGAAAGGAATCGCGGAAGTTGAGGGTAAGCAGGTGGAACAGCAAGGGTAAGAATCATTCACATCAGTCCTAGTCCGAGTGCTAGGAAAGTCTCATATACCCAAAACGTACAACGAATCTTGTTTGCTCTTGAACAGCTGTATCCCACTTCAAGTGCATGCAAAGATTTCTCAGCGTTTCAAAACACTCTCACATCTGTCTGAAGCTGTGTGTGGCCTCTCCATCACCGCTTGAATCTCTTTCTTTCCAAGGTTCTTCATCTGACATCTTCCCTTTCCTTGCTTCACACAGATCCACCACCTCCGACCCAACGATGAACGGAAATCGCAAGAAACAAACCTCATCCTCCGCTTCCATCGGGTCCACCACCACGCTGCCTCGTACTCTTCGACCTAAAACAGCCGCCGAAGCCGAAGCACTTCTCGCCGCCCGCGCTGCTGCTCCCTCCTCCTCCTCACCAGAACCGGACATGTTCGGAGCCCGTCTTCTCACCAACCCTTCCGACATCTGGACTCACAATGCTTGGGACCATGTCACCCCTCCCCCCTCCCACTACGCTCAAGTCGCTGAAACCCTAGCTCGTCAGGCTGAAACCAAACTCACTCTCGAAGAAGCTGAACCCTACCATTCCTCCCCCGCTGGATACTGGGATACCTTCTATTCCTCCCATGAAAATCGATTCTTCAAAGATCGGAAGTGGTTGCATCTTGAATTTCCCGAACTGGTCGAAGCTACCTTGTCCGATGCGGGCGAGAAAACGGTGTTGGAAGTTGGATGTGGTGCAGGAAACACCGTCTTTCCATTGTTGGAGATTAACAAGAATGACAAGTTGAGGATTCACGCTTGTGATTATAGCAGCGAAGCAGTCGGAGTGGTTAGGAGTCAGGATTTGTATAAGGATCCACCTGGTGGAGCGTATTGTTTGTCGACAGTATGGGATTTGAGCTCGACTACAGAGCTTCCGGAAGGTTTGCAGCCAGGTAGCGTCGATATTATCGTTCTCATCTTCGTCTTTTCTGCCTTGCATCCAAGGGAGTGGAACCAAGCGGTGAAGAACATCAAGAAGTTGTTGAAGCCAGAAGGTGTTGTACTCTTCCGTGACTACGGTCGTTACGATCTTCCTCAACTTAGGTTTAAAAAGAAGAGAATGTTGCAAGATAACTTTTACCTAAGAGGAGATGGAACTAGAGTATACTTCTTCGAACCAGAAGAACTTTTTACCATCTTTAATGCTGAACCACAAGATACAACTACAGCCACAGTCGCTGATGGAGAAGCAGAGGAGAAGGAGAAGGTGGAGGAGAACGTTGAGGTCAAAATTATTACGTCGGAAAAAAACGGAGCAGACTCGACGGAGAAGTATGACTTTACAACACTTCAAATGGCTATCGATAGAAGGTGTATCGTCAACCGCAAAGAAGAGAAGATCATGTTTCGCCACTGGATCCAGGCCAAGTTTCAGCTCCTGAACAAGACAGAGTAAAGCTTTGTCTTCATGTCGACGATATCAAGCAATCATAATTTATAGAGATGCAAAAAAGTTGTTCGATAACCGCGCTCTCTTCAAATTTGCCTCCCGGCTTGCTACAACAACTTTGTCTCCAACCCGACTGTTTGTCTTTCCGTCGAAAAACGGAGATCTTCCGTTCAACGACGGAGCCCACAACCTTGGTCTCCGTTTTGTAGCGGAAGTGTAAAAACTTTTCGCGATCAAAACAACGTTCCACTTTTGTCGAGCATGAGCTTACCACACCGTCGAATCACTAAGCTTTTCGAACAACCCTGCTCGGCAATCGAAAACTCATCGCCCATCAGGGGCCTCCTGCTAAATGAAGAAGAAGGGGCGGACATGTTCAGCCGGCTTCCGACACATTTCGAACGCGGACACAAGAGTTGTGGGAAATGTGACAAGATTGTCAATGACACCAAGAGAAGTGAGAAAGATACATGCGCAATGAACAGTATGATGCGAGCATTAGAGACGAAGGCTCTCTTCAGCTGCGCTTTTTGTCGGAAAGAGTTTACAACCCTAGACGCGATGGTAAGTATCGTCGCCTATGGTCACCATCTTCCGATCTATGCATTCTGCATTCAATCATCCGAATCATCGGACATAAATTCATCTTCATCTTCAAATACTGCCATATCCTCGAAAGCAACCTTGTACCTCAAAATACCACCAATACCACCGAAACCCTTGCAGAACTGCATACCTTCCTGCGACCTATCCGTGACGAACTCCAAGTTGGTACCAAACTGCCTGTAGTTCTCCGCCAACCATTCGAGCAACGGCATTGGTTCCTCAACCTGTTCCATCGCTTCGCCTGTAGCCCTATCCATGAATCGAGTACGATCCTTCTCCTGTTCCTTTGTAAGCATCAAGACGTGCTGGCTACCTTCACTGTCCTTGAGAACGTAACGAGTGACATCGAGGTTTTCCCAAACAATCAAGGTCTCAACTGCACCCAAATCCAATGCCTTGAAAGTGTCATCCAAACCGAAACAGTACTTGCCGGTCTCCATGGAAATCTCGTCAAAGTACTTCTGGATCAACTTCTTCTCCTGAACAAACTTGACATTGGACAATGTCTCGGCAGCCAACTCGATGGCCTGGTTGAAACCGTTCTCTCCACCATAACTGACATCGACGATCTTGACGATCTTGGGCTGGAGTCGGTAGTCGAACATGTCGGACTGACTCAACTCAGTCTTGAAGTCGGCGGAACCAGCCAAGACGAGACCAGCGACATTGCACTTGTTATCGGTGATAAAGTGTTGGGTGGAAAGTTCGGCAATCTTACGAACGTAATTGTGACGAGCTTCTTCACGAAGACGTGCGAAACGCAGAGCTGACTGACCACCACGACCGTGCTTTTTGGGCAAGTCTACGGACAACTTTTGCAAGACGGTACGGGTGTTACCCGAAAGAGTACCAAAGAGTGAACCGTTACCATCCATAACGATGAAACCGAACTTGGCATCTGCTTCGAGCAACTCGCTGAGCGCTTCGGTGTGGAACTTGTTGTCGCAGAGGTAGAGTGAAGTGTTGATGGGCTTGAAAGGTTCGAAGGAGAAGTTGACCTTCTTTTCCTTGCCTTCATCTGTGAGGATAGTACCGCAGTAGACTACGAGACCGTTGTCGGGGACTCGGTTGTAGAGCTTGAGACGCTGCTGTGTGGAGGTGATAGCGGCAAGGACGGAAAGACGGTTGACACGAGACTTAATGTTGGAGGCGGTACCGTATTCCTGTGTCAACATGTTGGATGCTTGGGAGATTTGGGACTTTGGTGGAAGGATGAGCGAGATCATCGAGGTACCAGCACCACGAGCAGCATCGAGCTGCTTGACGAGCTTCTTGACCTTCCAGATTTGGATATTTGCCTCTGCGGCGTCTGCTGCGTTAGCCATTGTGATTTAGATGAACAGGGTGGTGGTGTTGGTGGTGTGGGCGAAAGGTGAGAGTAGGTCCAGGGATAACCCAGAAGTGCTGGCGGAATTGAGTCGTGAAAAGGGAATGAACGTCGATGTCCGCAAAGTGTTCGTGGAAGCAACCTAAAGAGAACTGCTGAACGTTCGAGAGAAGCCAGACGGGAGGTCACGATGTGGTTTGTCCAAGAATGCCGCTAGTGCAAAAGCGATAAGCACGAACGAGACGAGAGGAGCCGGTACGAAGAAAGAAGTAGGTGGTGATGAAGGCGAACTGATGAACAAGGTCGGCTGAGCGATAATCACCACCAGCACACAGAGCACAAAAAAAAGTCAAGTCGACGCACCGTTAGGCTTGGATTTGCGTCAAAGCGTCTGTTTGAGAAGAAGAAAAAGATCAGAGCTTCGGGTTGTCTGCATCGCAGTGTGCAGTTGCAAATCTTCTCAGACAAAGCTATTTCTGACGCCACTGCGCAGTCAGTCGAATTTACTGTGTTTTCTGCCCTTCCATGTTGCTGCCAAGCAGAGAGAGAAGGCAAAATTTTGTGCCGATGGACCACTAAGATCGAGCCCCGATAAAAGATCGGGTGACTTGTAACGGATCTAACACGCTGACTTTGTCGCATTCACGAGAACGCGACTCTCCCTCTCTCGTCTTTTTCGGATGGCATCCGGCTGAATGAGCCCGGCAAGGTCGGCGCAGTCTATGCTGTACACACACAAACACATCACAGCCAAAGCTTTGTTTTGCCAAAGAAGGAAGAAGCGCTGAATCCAATGACAAGAAGAGCAAGATGGTGACCGATGGTACAAGCTCGAGTTTTGCTTTTTGAGAGCTATAAGAGAGGGAACAGGACAGCCCGGTTGTCTATTGAGCTCGCTTTCCGGTCGGGCCTTCTTTCCGGAATAGAACTGTGCGTGCCAGAAGTCAAGAAGAGAAACGGTGTGGGGTCCAATCATCGCTAAGCTCTTCCAACGTCAACCTTCACCAACGCTCAGTCCAATCACCGCTCCCATCAACCCCGCCTTTCACCTTCTTCATCCCTCCCTTCCCCTCTCCACCATCATTTCGACTTTGCCAGTCTCGAATCCGACCCGCTATCAGGACCCGCATCTTACCACGCAGTTTCACAGCAGGTGGACATCCGCACGAGGACTCCGTCATAAGCTCCTCCACATTCGAACTGAGCACTGGCATCATCGCATTCCGGTCTCGTACAGCTAGATAGACATCTGAGATGTCTCGCTCCTCGAAATCAAAGCCACGCTCGGCCAAATCCACCATCGTACGCATACAGCATGACGCGACCCTCAAATCCTCGCTCGTCCACCTTCCCATGTGCCTCTATGCACCTCTGGTCGATCTCTCTGTCCCACCCCAATCGCTCGTTGTTGAAATCGACCCTTCACCCACCACTCCCTCGGCGCTACCTTACTATGCAGGTTGGTCTGGCATGAGCGCAGCACCGCTCTCTGTTCAGCAACTCAATGGCTCATCTGCCGCGCCAAATGGAAAAGCATCCGCATCAGACGTCCTCAACATCTCCCCTTCCCTTGCAGCTGCTTTCTCCCCGCCACTTCAAGATGGAGCCACGTGTTCGGTACGATTGCTGCGCTCACCGCCACTGCCAACAGCAACCAAGATCGACGTGACACCCTTGTCAGCGGATGACTGGGAGATTCTGAGCTTGCATGCAGAGGAAGTTGAAATGAACATGCTCGGCCAAGTAAGGGCTGCAACCACCAATCAGGTCCTTACTGTGCATGTTGGAAGAGGTGGGAATACGATGGTACGCTTCCGAGTTGATGGTACAACACCCAGCACCGGCGCTATCGATGCAGCAGAGCCGGACACCGATGAAGCGGACGCAGCAGCTGCTGCTATTGCCGTCCGACTCTCCACAGACACCGAAGTCATCATCGCACCTAGACTGCGCAAGAAAGCCGTCGACCCTTCAATGCAGGAAGAACACTCTCTTCAGCCCACCAATAAGCCGACTGCGAACGGCACGGGGGCTGAAAGCGAGGCGCAAGTGCTCAGACAGACTTTGCCTAAATTGCTTTGGCGAGTGCTGCCCCAACGTTTTGCCGAAGGACTCGACTTGTCTAGCATTTTATCCGGAGTAGCTGTCGCTTCAACTTCAAGCATGGGACACTCTCAACTACAACAGGTCTACCCAGATGGTAGGCTCTCAGTGACAAAGGTCTCGTGTCCCACCAACAACAGCGCTTCGGAAATGTCAGCCAGTCGAGACAAGAGTTCTACTACGGCTGCGAATGGTGACGATGATGCAACCCAAGATAGCAGTGCACCAGGTGCAGTCCCTGCAAGGCCGACTGCAAGTGCTCGCTTTCTCAATGCTAATGATCTCCCCGGCAGTCGAAAACACTCTGATGCAGCATGGCCAGAACGACACGTTTTGATCGGCTCTGCATTGCGAGAACAACTCGGGATCCAAGACTACGACTTGGTACGATTCAGTGCTCCACCTCCAGGCGGACTCTCCAAATCCACTCCCGCCAAGCCCGCTTCCCAGACAGACACCGCTGCCGATTCTTCCTCATCAAGCAAAGATGATGAAAATGAACTCGCAGGGGTGGAACAAATCCTAACAACCACGAAAGAATCCATCGCCGCTTGTTTCCGTTCCCGCACGCTCGCCTCTTCCTCTTCCAGCACCACGTCCAAACCGTACTCTGGCTCCTCTGCCCTTCTCCTTACAGGTGGTGCTGGGTCAGGTAAAACCTCGCTCACCAAACGACTTGCGTCTGATCTGTCTCAGGATTACAACCTCTGTCTATCCACCACCTATCATGATTGTTCGCCGTACTCAGAGGAACGCGTCCCCGTCCTCCGTGCCCGATTTGGAGAGTGGCTCAACGAAGCAGCCTGGAAAGCACCCTCTTTGCTCATCCTTGATAACATCGACAGGATCATTCCGGCAGAGATGGAGCATGTTGATTCGCAGAGATCGAGACAGTTGGCGGAAGCATTCGTGGCGAGAGTCAGGGATTGTGTTAAGAGCTTCGGAGTCTTTGTGATTGCTACGGCTCAAGGTGGGACTAGTGTACATGGTTTGTTGAATAGTAGTCATTTGTGGCTGGATACTGTGCAGTTGAAACCGCCAGGAAAAGAGGGAAGGCGCGAGATCTTGCGATTCTTGGTAGAGAACAAAATCAGAGGGGCCAGGAAGGGACGTCTGGATCAAGGGGCAGCAGTGAAGATGGTGGATGGAGAGAAGGGTAAGGAAGGGGAGCTTAACTTTGTGACACTGGCGACTCAGACTGAAGGCTATCTGCCTGCGGATCTTAAGGATTTGGTGGAAAGAGCAACTCATCAAGCTGCTATACGGGCTGTCAATGACGGTCAAACCACAAGCACAGTTGTCAATGGCGTCAGCAAGAACAGCAATCGGGGAATTGCGTCTAATGGTATCGGTAATACGGAGGAAGAAGACGTATTGTCGATTACGATGCAGGATTTTACTGCAGCACAAGAGGGTTTCACTCCACTCTCGCTTCGGGATGTCAAACTCGAAAAGTCCACGGTAGCATGGTCTGATATCGGTGGTCTCGTCGAGACACGCAGAGTTCTCAGGGAAACTCTGGAATGGCCAACCAAGTATGCTGCTATCTTCGCATCTTGCCCTTTGCGTCTTCGATCAGGTTTGCTTCTGTACGGATATCCGGGTTGTGGAAAGACGTTGCTTGCTTCAGCGGTGGCGAAGGAATGCGGATTGAACTTTATCAGCGTCAAAGGACCCGAGATTCTCAACAAGTATATCGGTGCATCTGAAAAGTCAGTTCGTGATCTTTTCGATCGGGCACAGGCCGCCAAGCCTTGTGTGCTGTTCTTTGACGAATTCGATTCGATCGCGCCAAAGAGAGGACATGATAGTACGGGTGTAACGGATAGGGTTGTGAATCAAATGTTGACGCAAATGGATGGTGCCGAGGGATTGGATGGAGTGTATGTGTTGGCTGCAACGAGTCGGCCGGATTTGATTGATTCTGCTCTACTTAGACCGGGTAGGTTGGATAAGAGTTTGTTGTGCGATATGCCGGGGAGAGAGGATAGGGTGGATATCATGCGGGCTATTGCGAGAAAGGTCAAGTTGAGCGATGAAGTGGATTTGGAGAAGTGGGCGGATAGGACTGAGGGATTTTCAGGTGCGGATCTTCAAGCGTTGCTGTATAATGCTCATCTGGAGGCTATTCATGAGTCGATCACTGCTGCTCAGGAGGAGAAAGATGGAGAGAGCAAGAAGAAGGATAGTGCTGGAGGGGATGGGCAGATTCAATTCACATCTATTGGTGGTAGTGCCGGTGGTGCAGCGGGAAAGAAAACGCTCAGTGGTGCGGAAAGGCAGGCGCTGGTAAGGAAGCTGGAGCTCGTGCTTAAGAACACACAGTCTCATCAACATCAACACAAGGTCAACAAGGCAGGTAAGATTCTACCTTCGTATCTTACCTCCACTGCTGCCGCTCCCAACGGCATCGTTCATGATGACGTAGAAGAAGGAAAGCAGGAAGGAAGCAGGAGGAAGACGTTCGTGACAGAAGCTCATTTGGAAACTTCGATCAAAAGCACCCGTCCAAGCGTTCCTTTGGAAGAACAGCGAAGATTGCGTAGCATTTATCGGACTTTTGCCGGTGATAGAGATGGAAATTTCCCTGATGGTGAGGCTAGTACGCAGATCGGTGCTAGAAGCAGCCTTATGTAGCCTTCCTCGGTTTGCTTTGTTCGTATAAGGAGGTTTGGTTCCTGCATAGAAATGGAAACATCTCAAAATGAACCAGTGGGAAGATCAAACTGAGTTCATCGTGAGCCCTTTCGCATTTAGGCTGGCATGTGATAGTGAGCCGATGCTTCTTGTTGATCGTCGAGATGTTTGTGATCCGATTCGTCGGTCCGAAGGTTCGCCATGAGTTCGGAACAACTGTTGGAAGCGATAGTGGTTGGACCCTTGAGCGCGTGAAAGGTACGGACAGGAGAAAAATTTCAATGCTCACTCTGTGAGCTGTTTGCGTTGCAGAAAGTTGCGAATGGTGAATTGTACCACACTCGTCAGGTTGGTGATTAGAAGTGCAGACGATAGCATCGGTGTTTGCAATAACAATCGCTGATCTCTCACCGTGCACCGATGTACCCTAATGCGATCCATTTGGAGTGTTTGGTTTGATCGCATACAGCATTAAGAATGTCATCATATGGAGGGCCAAGCATTGCTCACTGTTTGGCGTGCGAAAGAAAGGATAGATCCGAAACTGATAACGAAAAAAGAAAATATCGTATCGATCCGCTCAGCCTCCCCCGCAATTGCAGCATACGTTGGTATGTGGCGCAAAGGAGATAGAACAACAGCTGCTTTGGTGGCGTTCCCGATGCAAAATCGTGAATTGTGACTTTGCGAAAGAAGTGATGGCGATGAAATGTGATTGTGGCGTCAACTCTTCGAACTCTATTGGAGTTCCAAGGCAGATAGCGGCCGGGGTCAAGGCGTATGTTGCTATAGACCAAAAACAAGATTGTGGAATGGCAAAGAAGCTATCCGAAGTGAGAGAAGTAGATCTCAGATGATCTGTGAATTGACCGACGCTGAGATGAATGTCTTCTCCTCCAGCCTTGTAAGGCCCAACGAGGAGGAAAATGGGACGTGATTGCAGGCTGCAGTGTGGGGCCGGGAAGAGACACACACAGAGAATTCGAAGGCGTTCCCACTTTTCACGTTCAGCTGTGCTTTCTCCTTGCTTCGAAACGCTCCCACGGAGACGTGCAGCTATGCGAGTGTGCATGCAGCTACAGTTCAGATCATCCTTCACGCGTAAGCCTCTGTTTTTCCCTGTAGCAACTCTGCCTCCTTCCATCCCGTGCAAAGCAACTTTGCCGTCGTTGCCGAGCTCTCCCTGCCTAAGCGCTCACTACCGCTGCTCGGCGGTGTATCTTGAAATTCTGACCCTTGTCCTATCTCTTTCTTCGTCGCTTCTTACTTTCCTCTGCTGATGAGGAGCAGACTTGCTGACACCCGTGTACAAGAACGAACTTGAAGTCGTCTGTTGAAGTACAGCATACATCATCTCTAATACCAAGGTCACACCATCGCTACAGCAAACTCAAAAGCGAAAAGAAGGCTCGCCACCGTAGCCGAGCCAGATGGGAAAAAGCTTAATTTTCCACTCTTCCCTCGCTCTCTCTTTCTTTCAGGTTAGCGCGTGGCGATAGCGGAACGGATTCCAACTTCAATAAAAAAATCTAAAAAAAAGTAAAATAGGAATTTCACCGAAGCTCTGCCCTGCCTTGCTTTCCAGGCAGGGTCTTGACAGATCGGAGTGCAGAACGCAGCTGTGTGTGTGATAGAGAGAGCGGCCTGCAACAAAAGAGTGTACCGAAGTTCGTGTTGTTGTGTCTTTTGAATTTCACGTTCTCGCTTTCAACAGCGGGCACTGCCTCCCTCTCCCTCTCTCCCACCCTCGGGCCATCCGCCACTCGCCTTTCACTTACTGCATAGCTGGCTAGAAAGATGACCCTGAAAGCGTTCAATTTGTGCTAGAACAGTCGAATCAAGTCCGAGGCTTCTTACACTCGCGACTCTTCGGGTCAAAATTCGGAACTCTTGTGTGAACCCTTTCGAAAATTGTACCAGTCCAAGGTTTTGGGTCAGGGTTGAAAGGTTTGAAAGGGTCGTATAAGGGTTTAGAACTGGACAGATCTCGGATGCTCCACGGTTCGAATCACGAAGAGCTGAACCAGCTGAAAGCACACAAGTTCTCAAGTGGAAATGAAAGGAAGCTGAGTCGAGCTCAAGGTTATGTGCTTTGTACCTCATGTAGTCGATTTCACGCTCCTTCCGAGGAACGAACGCTACCGTTGCTCAGCTGTGCGTGCGTGCTTGCTTGCTTGCTTGCTTTTCCGCCACCCTTTTTGCAAGCCTCTGAGTCTGAGTTTGGCTTCCTTATCGCTCTCTCCGCTCTCTGTTGCTCTCGCTCACGGCACTTGGCCTCTGCTTGTTGCTCTCTCTGCCTCTGTCTCAGAATATAAGAAGTCTGACACCCGCACTGATCTCTTATCACTCTTGAGACATTATCCATTGTCCATTCCTCTTCGGAGCAACCCTATATTCACACCTTCTTCAGGACTATACTTTCCTTCACTACCAACACCACCATCTCTACAGTCCAGACACAGTCACATACATTCACCTAGCTGCTGCTGCTACTACCGAATACAATGTCTGCTGCTACTCAGTCTGCACCTGCCACCAACGGCATCTCCTCTTCCCCCTCCAAGGTCGCATTCGACCACAGTCAGGCACTCAAGAAGATCGCTTCAGTTCCTCTTGTTTCCGACTCGCTCACCTTTGCTCAGTCGACCATCAAGTCTCACCCTCTCCTCGCCACTACTTACGGCTATGGTGAAAACCTCTTCAACCACTCGCTCAAGGCTGCTGAGCCCATCACCAACCGCATTCACCCTCAGCTTGCCTATGTCGATTCGCTCGCAGTCAAGTCGCTCGACTTTGCCGAGAGCAAATGGAGCTACCCCTTCCACGCCAACACTCAAGAATTGATTGACGCTGCCAAGCTCCCTGCCGATCACGCTCGCGGATTCATCCAGGCTTACGCCTCGGCCTTGCAAAAGGCCTACGGAGAGCGTCTCTACACTCCTGCCAAGTCTGCCTACGAATCCCACATCGTCCCTGCCTACGACACTGCCCACACCAAGTTCGACGAGATCAAGTCGCAGAACGCCTACCTCCAGCGCGCTACCGACATTGTCAAGGACCTTCAAGCCAACCTTGCCAAGACCGTTGAAAACATCTCCTCGCGTAGCAAGAAGGAAGGCGATCAGGCTACTGAAAAGGCTCAGGGTTTGAGCAACGCCATCTTTGCCGAGTTGGAACGTGTTCGTCACTTTGCCCAGAACTTGCCTGCCGAGAGCCGTAAGCGTGTGGGACCGGTTATCGAAACTTTCACCGAGACCTACGAGCAGTTGAGCAAGGAGGCTCGTAACCCAGAGGTCCCTGCTAGCACTCGTTTCTTGAACGTGATCAAGTTCGTTCGTGAACAGTCGTTGCCCGCGCTGCAGAAGGCTATCATCAACCCTCCTTCGCAGACCCAGCAGAAGGCAGAGAATGCTGTTGACTCGGTCGTCAACGGTGCCAAGTAAAATTTCCTACAAAGCACAGCAGTAGATTTATAGATGTTGACTTGGTCTCTGCGAGACATTTAATCCAGCCTCGATTTGGGGGCTGGATAGCTTTGAAAGCATACTCTTGACTTGTTTCTTGTTCCCGTTTGTTGTTCGTCTCTTTTTTGTTGTTGTAGTTTTTCCACGCACTGCGGTTCGGCCGCCTGACAATTCTCAGAATACCCTTTCCAAACATTCTCACATCTGCCCGCCACCGTTGTTCCACATTGTGTGTGTCAAAGTCTAGTGGAGCCTGTCTTGCACAGTCTGTCAAACTTCCATCTGATCATCTTTCTTTTGGAGATAGACATCCTCTATTGCAATGCAATCAAACCTTCTTCGCATCAAGATGAGAAACACGTAACGGCATCTGTGGACCCACATCTTCCTGACCCACAACCCTTGATCTTATCACTGCTGTCTGTTTTGCTTCCACCTCCCAACCATCCACCACCTCGAACTTAAACCTCCCTACTAAATGGCATAACATTGCTTTGAACTCTGCCAAAGCGAATCTGTTTCCGATACAACCTCTTGGACCCGAGATAAACGTCATGAGGTGCATTGGTAGACCGTTTGTTTTCGCGGTTTCAGGGAGGTTTAACCAACGTTCTGGGTTGTATTCGTGGGCGTTGGGGCCCCAGATTTCAGGATCGGAATTGATGGCTTGAATGGGGATGAAGACTTCTCGACCTTTGGGGATGTGGACGGAGGTGATGGTTGGGTTGCCGTTTCTGTCTGGGTAGGTGCGGGAGAGGGGAATGTCGGCGGTGGTTTTGGCGACACGGATGGTGTTGGGAACTGCAGATTTGCAGCGGAAAGATTCTTTACAGACTGCATCGAGATAAGGCATGTTCATGAGTTCGTCGTAGTTGGGATCACGATCCATGGTGGGGTTGAAGTGATCGTGAATTTCCGCCCGAAGCTTTTCTTGAATGGTAGGGTTTTGTGCGAGGAGAAGGAGAGTCCATGCGGTTTGATTCGATGTTGTTTCATGACCAGCAATAAGCAGAGTTGTTATCTGACCGATCAATTCAGCATCATCCAGCTTCTCCTTCGCACTAACATCAGCCGCCATATTAGCTCGCATCATCAGATGTAGCAAATCTTTCCCCGCACTAGTAGCGGAATCTTTCTCATCAAAATCCGCCTTAGTAAACCCACCCCCTTCACCCTTGCTAGAAGCTCTAGCTTGGACTTCAGCCTGCATTTCTGTCTTGATCTCTTCTTTTTTCCGATCGACGATTTCTTGTGAAACTTCTTCCAAGATCTTATACGCATTCTCCGTCGCCCGCTTTCGTTTACTAGGGATGCGATCCACCCAACGAAGAAGTGCATAGTTCGACAAGTAGATCTGAAGGAATCGCATGATATCGATCTTCAAAGTCAACTTGAACAACGTATTAAATGCATTGCCCAAAACATCGCCTGCCCGCTCTTGAACAACGGAAGGATCGGGAGAAACTTCGAGAGATTGAAACTTGTACCCGAACCCAGCATCTCCGATGATGTCTAGTGCAGCACGGGTGGTCCACCATGACATATCTAGCACTGGTGCACCTGGTTTGCTCGCTTCCAGAGAGTATTTTGATTGTGCTACGAATGGTGATTTTACTCCATCAGCGCCTTCTGCCTTGTCGGAGGTGGAGAGATCGATCATGGTTGCGATCTTCTCTGCTAGCTGACGGGAGTACTTCATAAAGATGGGATTCAACTCTCGAATGGCTCCAACGTTGAAAGCTGGTTGCAAGATTTTCCTCTGCCTTTTGTGGACATCTCCCTCTGCGACGAGAACCCCTTCACCGAGGAAATTCTTGAGTACGAGTCGAGTGGAGAGTGGTTTTTCGTAGTTGTAAGAATTGGCACTGGAAAGCATGTGTAGCATAGCCCGCGGGTCAGCAATGAAGAGACGTGGTGTGTAAAAGAGTCCACGGTAGACATAGACTCGAGTGCCGAGTTGACGGACGAAGGAAAGATGACCTTCGGTGGGAGGGGAACGTCGGATGAAGCCAAGGTTTCCGGTGAGGAGGGGCCATCGATCGGTTCGACCGGGACGAGGGAAGTGTGAGTACGCATCGGTGCCGAGGATGTGGAGAGAGATGAAACGGTAGGCGGAGAGAGTGAAGAGGGAGACCGCGATCGAGAGAAGGAATAGAAGCGGCAGGAGGATGGTGATTCCGAGGAGGGAGAGGATGGGATGGTGGTGAATGAGCGTGAGTGGTCGGTGGACTAGATGGGTGAGGAGCTGGTCCACCGACGGTAGTGAGATATGGTACTGCATGTTCGAAAGAAGATTTCAAATAAGGTTCGTCATGAGGTGGGAAGAGAAGTGGCTTCTTTGGGATCTTCTAGCACTGATTGGCTGGCAGAAACCGTTAAACGAGAAATTCCCGTCTCAACGAAGTAGTGTGACCACTTATATGGGAGGGAAAGATAGGATAGATCTAAGCAGAAAGATGTGGATGACGCGGCCGACGAAACAAGGTGGTGGTGGTCAACACAGAGGAGAGAGTTGGCAATGCACACTGTGACAGGCAGTGAAGCGCGGCAAAAGGTTACACAATGTGGAGAAGATGACAGTGAGCGGGTGGTAACTTTTCAGCCTCACCGACATGAATCCTTCTCGTTGTTCTTGGCCAACCTCTCCTCTCCGTTGCTGAGAACACATTCTCCCTCATCAGTTTCCAATCCTTCATACAGCCGAGAAAGCTACCGAAACAACTTCCGATCAAATACCTTTTCGTCTCAAAATCGTATGCAAAGTACAGCATCGCAAGCCGAAGCAAGCCTTCTTAACGTTTCCGCAACCTTGCCTCAAGGGCCAAGCTTTCTTCTTCTATCTATGCCGAAGGTGTACCTATGAAACAAGTCGACGTTCTGCCTTGGAAATTGGGCATGCAATCTTGCGAAGGACCGTGTGCATTCTTGTCTACTGGGCGATACGCTCGGGACCGTCGGCTTCGCAGAGCGAAAGGTCCGCGGAATGCTGTGCGGTTACCACCAAAGCCCTTGTGGAAACCTCGACAGTGTTTGTGTAAGATCGTCACTTTGTTTAGCATCATTATATTATTGTACGTTTGTTAGATCATTAATCTCTGTTGCCTCCACACCGAAACCCGAAACTTTGACTTTTCCAAGACCCTGAACACTCGATTCTTTGTTACTTCTTCTCACCATCACTCCATTTCGACAAACCTTACTGGAATCACGGCGAGGATGCCATCCAAGCTGGAGCAAGAGGTAGCTCAGCGCCTCTCTCAATCGCTACCTACGGCAAACGAGCTCCTTGCACAGCGCGTCATCTCCCTATCGCGCTCTCTTCCAACGGACAAAGCTTTCGTCAATGCTGCACGCGCATTTGGCAGGTTCGAAGAAGCTTTCTTGCTAGATCTACGGAGTTTTATCGCCTTGCATCCGGAAACATCATCACACAGTAGCAATGGCAATGGCGAAGCAGCGCGATCCTCTTCTAAGGAGGATGGGGAACCACAACTTCAGAGAGCCGGTCTCTCAACCCTGGGCGGAGAGAAGCACGTCTTTCGAGCACCTAATTCCAAGCCCAAACAGAGCCTGCTCGGATTGGACAAGCTTGCTGCTGTGAAGCGTACAGAGGCAAGTGGATCAGCACCTGCGAGCAAACGACAAAAGGTTACAGGCACTCAGCTTAGCCATCTGGAGGATGATCTTGATTCGCCCGCGTCAAAGCCAACAGCGTCCGAGCCAGTGTTCAAGGCGCCTTCGAGACCAGCTTCGGCAGCGCAGTCGCAAAGCCGTGTACGTGGCAACGAGACTCCCAGTCATCCAGGTGGATTAAGTGACACTGCTGCACGGAGACTTGAAGAGCATCGTCGAAAACGTGCCATGGCTGCTGATGCTAGAGCGGACGCCTCGAGCAAAGGCACACAGACGACGTCTGCATCGTCATCCAACAGCGCCTCAACCTCGCGCTCGCACACTATCGACAGATCAAAAGGAGACTCTTGGCGTGCATCAGACCGTGATCGAGATCAACGCAACAGCAATGGCTACGATCGCGCTCGCAACGGTGATGACTCGCGTGATCATGGCACTCCATCCTCAAAGCAACGGCTCGAAAGACGGACATGGGATTCAACACCACGTCATACTCCTCGTCGCACCGATGAATCCGATCGCTGGACACCTAGGCACTCCAGTTCCACCCCTCGATCTGGTCCGTCAGACTCCACCCGTTCAGCCGGATCTCGAAGATGGGACGATACACCTTCACATCGTAGTTCTCGCTCCTCACCTCAACCCGAAGACAGTACCTGGGAAGACCCCGAAGATACCCAACTCGACCGCGAATGGTACGACATGGAAGAATCTACCACTCTTGCAGCTGATTCTGAACACAATCCCTTCTCACAGTACTCCGATCTCGATACACCCGCTCCCTCCTCCCTTCCCGCCTCAAAACAGCAACAGCAAAAGATGACTGCACGTCAAGCACAGTACAACTCGGACGCAGACGCATGGGAACGTAATCGACTACAAACATCCGGCGTCGGTCCGCGTACAGCCATTGATCTCGATAATATGGATGATGAGGGCGAAAATCGTGTTCATCTCTTGGTCCACGATCTTAAGCCGCCATTTTTGGATGGCAAGACGGTGTTTACGAAACAATTGGAGCCTATCAATCCGGTGAAGGATGGGTTGTCGGATATGGCAGTGTTTGCGAGAAAAGGAAGTCGGTTAGTAAGAGAGACTAGGGAGAAAGCGGAGCGGGCGAAAGCAGCAGGCAAAGTCGCCGAAATGGGCGGCACCACTCTGGGTAACATCCTCGGTGTCAAGGCTGACGATGACGATGATCCTGCACCCAACACTTCCTCGACTTCTGACATTCAGTCTGCTGCCGCAAATAGCACGACTGATGGAACGCAAGAGCCAGAAGGTAAAGGTGACTCCCGATTCGCCCGTCATCTCAAATCCACCACCGGCGGTTCGGACTTCTCACGCACCAAAACACTCAAAGAACAACGTCAATTCCTTCCCGCCTTTGCCTGTCGTGATGATCTCCTCAAAATCATCCGCGAGAATCAAGTCATCGTCGTTATCGGCGAGACTGGTTCTGGCAAGACCACTCAACTCGCCCAATTCCTGCACGAAGACGGTTACACTCAGTACGGCTTTATCGGTTGCACGCAGCCTCGTCGTGTAGCAGCCATGTCGGTGGCAAAGCGTGTTAGTGAGGAGATGGAATGCAAGCTCGGTGGGTTGGTAGGCTATTCGATCCGTTTCGAGGATTGTACGAGCAAAGAGACGCGGATCAAGTATATGACCGACGGTGTACTGCTTCGAGAGTCTCTCAACGAGGGGGATTTGGATCGATATTCTGCGATCATTCTCGACGAGGCGCACGAGAGGAGCTTGAGTACAGATGTCCTGATGGGATTGTTGAGAAAGATTTTGAAAAGAAGAAGAGATCTGAAGCTCATAGTTACTTCAGCGACAATGAATGCGGAGAAATTCGCCAGCTTTTTCGGAGGTGCACAAACCTTCACCATCCCCGGACGAACCTTTCCGGTCGACGTACTGTTCTCCAAAACTCCCTGCGAGGATTACGTCGACTCGGCAGTCAAGCAAGCGCTCTCAATCCATCTTTCGCACCCCAAAGGCGATATTTTGATCTTCATGACAGGTCAAGAAGACATCGAAGTCACATGCTCCGTCATCTCCGAACGTCTTTCCCAGATCGATTCCGCCCCACCCCTCCTAGTCCTCCCTATCTACTCTCAAATGCCCGCGGATCTTCAAGCCAAGATCTTCGACAGTACCGAAAAAGGCGAACGAAAATGCATCGTTGCCACCAACATCGCCGAAACCTCGCTCACCGTCGATGGCATCATGTACGTCGTCGACGGTGGGTACTGCAAGCTCAAAGTATACAATCCCAAAGTTGGTATGGATAGCTTGCAGATCACGCCGATTAGTCAGGCGAATGCGAATCAACGTTCGGGTAGGGCGGGGAGAACTGGAAGTGGAACTGCTTATCGGTTGTATACCGAGTTAGCGTTTCGGAATGAGTTGTTTGCGAACACGATTCCGGAGATTCAGAGGACGAATTTGGCGAATACGGTATTGATGTTGAAATCGTTAGGGGTGGAGGATTTGTTGGAGTTTGATTTGATGGATCCTCCACCGCAAGATACTATCTTGAATAGTATGTATCAGTTGTGGGTTTTGGGAGCGTTGAATAATGTAGGAGAGTTGACGGGGTTGGGGAGGAAGATGGGAGAGTTTCCGATGGAGCCGAGTTTGAGTAAGATGCTTATTACGAGTGTAGAGTATGGATGTAGTGTGGAGATGTTAACGATTGTAAGCATGCTTTCTGTGCCTACGGTGTTTTATCGACCCAAGGAGAGGCAGGAGGAGAGTGATGCGGCGAGAGAGAAATTCTTCGTTGCTGAATCCGATCATCTTACCCTACTACACGTTTACAACCAATGGCGGAATAATGGATATCGCGATTCATGGTGCACTCGTCATTTCCTCCATCCCAAAACCCTTCGTAAAGCTCGAGAAGTTCGGCTGCAGCTGGAAGATATAATGAAGTCTCAAAAACTTCGTTTGGTTAGTTGTGACACGGATTGGGACGGAATCCGGAAGTGCATTACTGCCGGGTACTTCCATCAAGCAGCTCGTTCAGCTGGAATTGGAGAGTATGTCAACTGTAGAACGGGGATTAAGATGTTTTTGCATCCAACAAGTGCGTTGTACGGATTGGGATATTCGCCGGAGTATGTGGTTTATCATCAGGTGGTGTTGACGAGTAAGGAGATGATGAGTACGGTTACGCAGGTTGATCCGAATTGGTTGGCCGAGCTGGGAGGTGCATTTTATTCGATTAAGGAGAGAGGGAATATGAGCGGGTTGGTGAGGAGGAAGAGAGAGGGTGAGTTGGATAGAAGGACAGAGATGGAGGAAGAGATGAGCAGGGATAAGAAGATGAAAGAGGAAGAAGAGGGGAGGAAGAGAAGGGAGAGGGAGAAGAAGGCGGGTGGGGAGACGCCAGCGATTGCTACTCCAGGAGCTACGCCTTTCAGGTCTCGGGGTCGAAGATTTCTGTAGCGCTCGCATCATGACTTATCCTTATCATTTCAGAAATAGCCATAGACCTGTATCATCGTCGTCCTTTTCGATCATTCGTACTGTGTTTTGCTACGTGAGGTTTCTGAATTGCTTTCGAATCAACGAGTGAGTAGTCTAGTGAACAACTTGACCAGACTTGACTTCCTTGCCAGTCTTTTTGATCTTTTCCAAAACGGTCTCGTACGGCGCTGAGCCCTTAACAACGACCGACTGATTCTCTAGTGAGACGTCAAACGAATCGACTCCTGTTGTATTCGAGGCGGAGCAGCAAGTTGCAAGTATGTCAGTCCTTTTCTTCGCCTTGCTTTCTTCAATCATCTATCAATGCGTTTGTGGGGATGGTGATGCTTACCTTCGAGCTTAGACAAGACTCTAGAAACAGCTCCTGAGCAGCCGGAACAAGTCATAACTACCTCGAACTTGTATTCGTGCTGTAAAGATCGGTGATGCAGAATGAATTGTCAGCTTGACAGTAAAGTGGTATGGGAAGTGATCAGAGACTTACTTGACTCATTTTGAGATGGTGCTGGGGATGATATGGTTGACGGTAGGTGACGGTGATGATGATGGTTGGAAGAAAAGATGGAGGGAGAGCAAGTTGTGAAGATCAAGGGTCCAAATCGGCACCTCCACACGGGCCAGCGGAGTTAAAGGAGACTCAGCCAAAATTAAGCTCGGAGGCTTTTTGAACTCTTTTCGCACGCCATCCTCACTTCGAAATGTGACACGTTGATGGAGTGAAGCGCTCACATTGATCACAGACGATTCACTTTGAACCGACTTAGAGAATAGTAGTGACGACTGATGTTTTGATATAAGGCCTAAGACAAAAGTAAGGCACATAGGAAGTCGGTAGTTCGGTCCGAAGTAGCTTCGGAAACGCGCCGAGGACTGATGTCAAAGCTCTTGCGATAGCAACCACCACCAACTAATAATGGCATGATTGTGTGTCAGCGTTATTGCATGATACTACTGTAATGATGAAAGCAGGGATCAATCTAGCATTTTTGAGCTAGGCGGAGCCCCAATCCTTCGCCTTGGCACCATGTAAACCCTTATACAGCCTTCCGTAAGGTTGTGGTTCACTCCAACCACTTAACACCTTCTCCCTGTCGACCAGATCATACACCTCAACACCCAACGGTCTGCAACACTCCAATGTCGGATCCTCCTCTCCTTCCACCGCTGCACCCTCACCCCACATTGCTTTACTCAAATCTCCACCCGGACATGTACTAAGTGCGCAAAGTAGATCCGTTTCAGCAAAGAACTCAAAGTAATCCCCCTTCTGAGCCGGACACGTTTTCATAAAGTACTGATCCGCCTCATTCAACCCTGTACATTGAAACACATTCAACACATCATGCACATCTCCCTCTTCCAATCCCCACTCTCTCACCGCCCTAACCAAGTTACTATGGCAATGATAATCGAAATCTTCCCCTGTCAACATTCGATTGACATACGGATCGCACCTTGTACCCAGCAAGTCGTGCACCCTTCCACCTTCACCGTCGATACCATAGTCCTTCAATGAATCTCCAGTGATAGTGCACAGCGGACGAAGATAGGGAAGACAAGACCAGAGTCTGTCGTAAATCGAAACATGAGCTCGTTGCAACTGTCGCGTTCGGGAAGCCCAGAACTTCTCTCTGGGATTGTGAAGCGACCAGATGTTGAGATCACCGACTTGAGCACCGGAAACGGCGACAATACGACAGAGTTGACCTGCTTTGACCGACCATGCTTTGCCAGAGCGAATGGGGAGGACGAAGGAGCAGGAAAGAGTTTTGGGTGCAGAAGCGATACGGTCGTAGAGCGATTTGTCGACGTCGAGAGGTGTTCCAGGTAGTGCTTGGTATGCTGCCTGCGTCAGGCGGGAGTTGGTGGCCATTTTTGGTGAGGTTCGCCTTGAAGCTCTGTACAGTGGAAGGTTGGAGTGATGTTGGAACCGGCTAAGAAGAGTTCAAGACAGTGTTTGTTTCAATCACTAAGTGTTGCAGAGGCGTAGAACAGGCCTTGTGAGGTTCATCCCTGATATCGAGAGTGTTACTCGTGCGACATCGGGAGAGGAAGAGATAAGATACGAGTCACTTTTGCGGTCGGAAGGATGCGCGATTGGTGGTTGCGATTTGCGGGGTCGCATGGGGGACACAAAGAAGAAGAAGCAGAGAAGAAGGAGGTATCCTGCCGCGGAACAACTCGAAGTGCAATCACTGTTCAAAGGCTACAACAGATCGCTGTGGTTGCCGTCAACTTGCCTTGTACTGCATGTCACCACATCGGGTTCGAGTCAAGGCGGAGGCTGAGGCGGGAGAGAAGCACGACACAGTGACCGGATTCTTGGCTGCATATCGGTGAAATTTTCAGAATCTAATCCACCGGTCTCGCTTCGGGTAAAGAAAGAAGGACAGCGATGGCGCTTCCTGCGGAAAATCAAATCATACACCGTCTCCGTGTGACTGTACGACCTAGCCACGAGACCTTGCAACCACTTTTCCCCTTCCTCGCTACAATCCTAAGCGGCTTGTTCTGCAATATAGATGCAAGCCATTACTCATGATCACAGACAGGGCAGACTTAGACTCGGCAAAGCAGGGTTGCGGGAGAGATAGGATGCACAAAATAGTGAATGGCATCTGATTGGTTCTCTCCGCTGCGTCGCTTGCAGCTGTCAGAAAAACAGCTAAGTTTAGCCACGAAACTCGTGACTGTTGTGTTGCGCCGCCATTTGTTGTTGTGCGGTGTACTGTGCCATGAATAGTTACTACTGGGAGTGATAAGTCTGCAAGGCCACATGACAAGACTCGTGTGCGAAAATCTTCCGAAATCCTCACTTCTGACATTGAATTTTTGTTGTCTTGGCACTATTCGACTTTGCTCTCCGTTCCATTTGTTCCCTTCTGGCCAATCCCATTCATGGTTTGGTGATACCGAATCTCGTTTCTTCTTACAGATAGCATCTCTTGCCATCACCATGTCCACTCATTTGGAATCTATACAGCCCATAGAGCAACTTTGAGCCTCGACCGGATTGATTGTGCAACGTGGCTTAGACTCTTTTCGTCTTGTTTCCCTTATCTCGGTGCTCTGTCGATGTTCGGTCCAAACGGTCCTCTGTATTCCATCACCGAACTATGCCCTCTCCACATCCATCCCGCTTTCTTCATCTTTTCCCTTTGACCCCTCCCCACACTTGCTGCGCAGATGCTAGCATCGAAAGAGATAGTATGAACCAATCATGAGCGAGCATTCTTCATTGTCAGTTGTTCATCGAGCGAGTCATGCAGTCCAGCTATTCAAATGCAAGGCTTTGTGCGATCCTGTATTGTACTCTGCTGTTCTGCAGTGCTGAACTGACAGTCGCCTGTTCTACACAACGCCATCTCTGCATCAAGTCGGAGCTCGACTCTGCACATCAATCCTTTTCTGCGCCATGATGATGTTGTCACTCCTCAAAGCCTAAAGCAGTGTGCGCTGGCTGATCGCGCAAGACTAGCGCAAAGCATTGCCAAAGATACGGCAATACCCGCTAATGTCAGACTGGTCCCGCGTCAATGCCAAACCTTCCTGCGCGAAAAAATCTCGGTGTGAGCATTGCTACAGATGACCTCGGCTATCAGTATTGTCAGGTGTATCTCTGCCCTACCCCCTTCCTGCGCATCTCAGACAAGTTATGCGAGCTTTGCTCTCTAATCTTCTTCCGAGCCCCCTTCTAAACCTGCGCCTATCTGTCACCTCTCTCTTGCTTCGCCCCGTGAATGAAACGGAAGGGTGGGATTGGCTGGCGATGCATCCGTTCCTGCTTTCCGATATGAGAACGTACAAATACTATCCCCACATTTCTGTCAACCAATCGATCCCCTTCGTCTGCCATCCCTCCCCCTCCTCCCTCATCCATCCTATCCCTCCTTCCATCAATTATGGCTTCAAACGAAGTCGTCAAGATGGCCACTCCACCTTCTCCCACCGAAAAGGGCCTTGATGCTTACCCTAGCACCGACGTCCTCGAATCCGGCGCCCACCCTAACCAACCTCTCGAGGACCACGAAGAGTACGGCTTGCACAAGAGCCTTAAGCCTCGCCACCTCATCTTCATCTCGATCGGTGCTTGTGTCGGTACAGGTATCTTCCTCGGTGTCGGTAACTCGCTCAAGAATGGTGGTCCCCTCGGTCTTCTCATGGGCTACAGTCTCATTGCGTCTATCGTCGTGGCGGTGATGATCATGGTCTGCGAGTTGACCACTTTCCTTCCTGTTTCAGGTGGACATATCCGTCTGGCTGGTCGATTTGTCGATCCTGCACTATCAGCAGCTATGGGTTGGAACTACTTGATCTGCTGGACTCTCATCTTGGCTGCCGAGTTGAGTGCCGCAGCAGTGTTGGTGTCATACTGGATTCCTACGAGCCAGATCAACCCTGCTGTATGGATCGCCATCGGCTCCGTGATCGCACTCGGTCTCAACGCGTTTGGAGCTGGCATCTACGGTGAAGCTGAATTCTGGTTTGCCAGCATCAAGGTCGTCACCATTCTGGGTTTAATTTTCGTTTCCATTTTTATTACTTCAAAAGGTGGACCTGGTGGCGAATCGATTGGTTTCAAGTACTGGAAAGATCCTGGACCTTTTGTTCAATTCCGTGGTATCGACGGCACTACTGGTCGCTTCCTAGGCTTCTTCAACGTCCTAACGCAGGTAAGCATGCAGATATGGCTCGCAGTCTAAGGCTTGCTCGCTGACACAACTCTTTGACGCTTGATAATTAACGTCCTAACGCAGGCATCTTTTTCCATGATCGGGGCTGAGATGTTGGCGCTTGCAGCTGCCGAGTGTCGTAACCCTCGTAGAGTTCTGCCTGTTTGCTTGCAAACCGTCTGGATCCGAATCGTATTCTTCTACGTCGTCTCCGTGTTCATGGTTGGTCTTATCGTTCCTTCCAGTAACCCTCGTCTTGGTACCGAATCCACCGCTGCTGCTTCTCCCTACGTCATTGCTATCCAAACAGCACGCATTCGTGTCCTGCCACACATCATCAACGCCGCCATCATCACATCGGCTCTTTCTGCTGGTTGTTCCGATCTCTACACCACCTCCCGTGCCCTCTATTCACTCGCACAGAAGAAGCAAGCTCCCAAGATCTTCACCCGAACCACCAAGAATGGTGTGCCTCACTACGCCGTTCTCGTCTGTTGGCTCGTCGGCTGTCTCGCCTACCTTGGAAGTTCGGCTGGTTCAGGTCAAGTCTTTAACTTCTTAGTCAACCTTACCGCTCTTTCAGGTATTTTGACTTGGTTCTCCATTGCTATTACCTACCTCCGTTTCCGAGCAGGACTTAAGAAGCAAGGTATCTCCCGTCAGAGCTTGCCTTGGAAATCCCCACTTGCCCACTTCGCCGCTTACTGGACGCTCTTGGTCATCGGTATTGTGCTGATCTTTTCAGGATGGGAGGTGTTTAGACCTGGGAAGTGGAATTCGGCCAATTTCTTCAGTAACTATTTGCCATTGATGTGGTTCCCAGGAAGTTACCTTGGATTCAAGTTTATGTGGAAGACAAAAATCGTAAGCACATCCGACATGGACTTTGTAACAGGGATTAAGGAGATCGAGGAAGATATGAGGAGGTGTGATGAAGAGGATGAATTGAACAAGCCTACAACAACGATGGGTAAGATCGCAAAGTATTTTGAGTGATTCAAAGATACCTTATCTGCTCCACAATCGTGGTACCGTGTCCCGGATCATCATAGTTCCTAGACAACCCCACATCGAAATGACAGATACAGATGATCCCGTTATCTAGCCGCGCTGACTGAAGCACGTAACGAATCATTCAGCCTTGAGCGTTTGTTCCTGTTGCGGGACAGCTATCAGTCTGATATTTCTTGAGGTCATGTGACGGCACGATGTCAGGTAAGTCCATGAGAATCAGTGACAAGATTCAAGGTCCTCGTGAGGTGTGAAGAGAGATTCTAGGAACATGTGCGTTCTCAAGGAAAGCTCAGCCATCAAAGGCAAGCGAAGATGCATGGCGACTCTGTCGAAGTGGCAATGGTCGGCGGAGGATGAGTCTTGATCGAAACACGAGACTTCATCGTTGAAGACGACGTTTGGAGGTTATAAGTACTACACCCGGTCGCTCTTATGCGCCAGCCCCCCTAATCCCATTGCTTCTAATCCTCATCCACTCTATCAAAAACCGCCTCACCACTTACCTTCTCCCACCGCCACACCTGATCCAAGCCGTCTCACTCAGACTCGAACACACAGCCGACTACCTGTAACTCCTGGTATGGCATTCGTCTCATCATGTCACCCAACCCACCCCACTACAATGGCACGCCCAGCGCAACAACGGTGAACAACTTCCTCAACGAGTTCAACAACTACGCTACCAGCCTTCCGACCTCGCCCGACGACGAGAGAAAGGCTCGGCTTCTTGCTGATTGCTTGCGTGGCCCAGCTAAGGCATGGTACCAGACTCTCCGTCCTGAGTGCAGACAATCGTACCGCCATCTGGAATCAAAACTGCTCCAGCGTTTCGATAGCGATGCCAGTGATGCTGCGAAGGCCAAAAGACTATTCGATGCTCATGTCTCAACTCTGTCCATGGAAACATTCCGCAATCATGAGAACTGGGACAAGTGGCTCAGCGATGCTCAGAATCTGGCAGCGGCGGTGCCCGTTGAATACATCACCTCGATCACCCTTGCTTTTGAGATATACGATCAGGCTCCCTTCAGTCTCCAGGAACTTCTTGGGCCTCCACGGTTCTGGTCAGTTGATGACTTTGCCAAAAAGTGTCGGTCTATTCCGTGGGCAACTTACAGGGACATGGTCAGCGCGGCTGAAAGACGGGGCAAGCGGTATACCCCGCCTCCTCTGCCTCCAAAGTCTCCCCTGGGCCCAGAAATTCCTGTAGCTCCGGAACCTATCAAGCTCCCTCCGCCTCCCACGCCCGTCCACGACTCGCAGTCTCCTCGATCTGAACAAGGCTCTCTGCCCTCCGAAAGAGGTTACATGTCTAGCCCGCTCACGGTTTGAGCTCGCCTTGGAAGCAACGATTCGATGCTCCGATCGAGTCTCGTCAGGATTCGCTTGTTACCCGTTCATCACGGTCAATGATATGCATGGCACGATCAATTTCGATTATGTGCGATAAGTAAGCTAGCGTTGGGGAAAATGAAAGAAGCAGTGCACGCTCCTTGTCACATATGCCTGCCCCTGAATCCCCGTGCTCCCACTCAAAATGTCAAAGGTGTTTCCACGGTGGCTGGACTCGCGGGCCCTCTTGCAAAATGAAGTCGTCATGTCGACCGCATGTAATTCCCCCCCCACGCACTGTTCCCCCCCACTTCTCCTTGCAACTATGCCAAAGTGTTGATACTCGATCCCACCAACACGGCTGTGCCACCCTGACTTGTGAAGTGTCGACTTTGCCCTGCTCGCTCGGTCATAAATGAAGACGTGCTCTGCCAGGGCTTCCCTTCCCGACTACCACTTACCCTTTCCTACCTTTCTCCTCTCGGTAGCGACACACACAAGATGGTTTCTACTTTTCGACGCAATAAGTTCTCCTTCATTCTTCTCTTCCTCGCGCTTACTGTACTAGCAGTCTCTGCAGGCGAAGCTTCCGCGCCAACCCTGGAAGAAGCACCTCCCGGAGCCTCACCTCCTTCAACTGGCGGTAGCGATACTGGTTCCATCTCTTCCCCTGCCGGTGGATCCGATGCTAAATCCATCCTCAAGGACCAATCCCACATGATGGGAAGCATGGACGATTCCACAGACGACGAATCTGCCGGTCAGAAACGTGACGACGGTGCTGGAGCAGGACACCACGGCCAATGCGTTATTTCTTGTGCTACCAAGTCCACCGACGGTGCAGGTTGCGGTAAAGATCTAAGCAAGCCCGATTGTTTCTGTAAAAGTCAAGACTTTATTCAGAGTACTTTTGCTTGTATCAATTCGACCTGTCCCGCTCAATTCCACGGCGCTGCTGGTGTGATCACTACGATCTGCGGTGGTGCAGGAACACCGTTGCAGATTCCAGGTTATCAGGGTTCGAGCAATCTTGAAAATATGCCCAAGGTCAATGATGATGGTCAGAAGAATGCCACTTCGGGTACACAGCCAGGATCAGGAAGTCAAGCAGGAGGACTCACATCCACGTTTACTATGCCTGCTTCTATGCAGACTCCTCAAGCTGGTAGTGCGGTTAAGAGCCCAGGTGTAAACAGCACCGGTAGTGGCGGTGATGGCGCTTCTTCTACTTCGGGTGGTGAGAGGATCGGTGGAGTGGTGGCGGTGGTCACCGCGGTTGCTATGCTGGCTTCAGCTGGCATTTGGAGTCTGTTCTAGTTCTCGCAACATGATCTAGCTAGCATTTAGCATCGTTCTCAATTCCATCGCTTGCATCTTCGATCGTACAGACGCTCGTCGTTCTCTTGCAATGCAAACCTTACTTTCATTCACAAAGCTGTCACGTTTACTCTGCACACACTTTCTTGAGCCTTTGTCTGTGATACACTGCTGCAAACCATGTTCATTTAAAGATCAACTGCATGTGAATTTTGAAAGCTTATGCCATGAAAGTCTGCGAACCCATGATCCTACTTGGCTTCATTTCCGCGAACTCTCTCGTGACCTTACTCAGTCCGTCAGATGCGCTTCTCTTCATCTGCTGACTAGCTGTACTGTTTGCTGGTGTAAGTTTGTAAAGCTTAATACCATGCTTTGGCACCGTCACCTCAGGCAGGCTACTCATGAACGGACCACCTTCCACCTTCATCTGATCCATCGGCACTGGCTCGGTCGGGTCCTTAGAGAAGTCAACACCTTTCCACAAATCATATGCGTTCCAACTGTCCTCTGCCAGGTCTTCACCCTCAAGATACTCGTCGTAAAACACATCAGCCATACTAATCTTCATCTTCTTATCCGACTCACTCACATTAATAGCTGCCACTGCATACGTCCCATTGCTGAGCGCAATCTTCCAAAGCTGAGTATTACCATCCTGCTCCTGCTTCTTCCAGATTCGCACAGCGGGAGAACCTTTGGGATCTTGTGAGATGTCAATGACGTGTTTGTTCTTGATGATGGCACGGGTTTGATTGGTCATTTTGGTGAGATCGTTTCCGAGGATGAGTGGAGATTTGACCATTGCCCACATGGAGAAATGCACCAGACTTTCGTCCAAGTTGAGACCACGATTGCCGACTTCGAGCATGTCAAGATCGTTCCATGCTCCGGGATAGGCTTTCTGTCCTAGGCTTGCTGCAAAGTCTAGGATCTTTGCAATGGAGCAGTGGAAACCTTGCAAGTTGCACGTAGTGATATCGGTGCAAGGACAACGATCATCGTCTCGGTTGAAAGAGGGGTAGATATCGCCAGAGATGCGCCAAGAGTTGGCAATCTCTGTTGCAAAAAGCCAGGGCCAGTCTTCTCCCCAGTTGCACATAGAGTAGAGGATAGGATCACCTGTAGTCTTGTTGAGTGCCTGGGACATAGCGTTGTATCGGTCAAATGAGAGCTTAGGGGTACCGCTGTTTCCTTGAGAAAAGCAATTATCGTACTTGAGGTACTCAAAACCGTCATTAGACCAAGCTTTGGCGTCCACATCTTCGTATCCAAGCGAGCCGATGTGGCGGCCGCATGTCATGACACCAGCTGAAGAGTAAATACCAGCCTTGAGACCGAGACTCTTGATCTCGTCGACGACCTTCTTCAGACCACCAGGGAACTTTTCAGGGTTGGCGGGTAGAACTTTGGTGCCGGGATCACGTTGATCTGCTTGCCAGCAGTCGTCGATGATGACGTAGTTGTAGCCGTACTTGTCGAGATTCTCTGCTTTGATGGCGCGGGCGGCGGAAAGGATGGTATCTTCGCTTATGTTGCAGGCGAAGGTGTTCCATGTGTTCCAGCCCATCTGAGGGGTCCGGGCAAGGCCATTGTTGAGAGCGGAGGCAAAACCGGCGAGTGCCAGAGGCGCAAGGGCTACAAAGGATGTCGGGACCATAGCGAAGAATTGCGATGGCGGAGAACGTAGAGGAATTAGTCGATCAGGAAGGCAGTGTGGATCGAAGTTCCTGACCTTTATATGCCTTCGAAGGATCGCTCGGGTCGAGGATGAACTAGGCGTGCTCCCAGTCCCCGCCCCATGGAGAGATTCGGCGAGACCGGTCATGCCGGTCCAGTAGCATGACTTTTCCCCAGGTGAGTGGAAGAGACTGTATCGCCGATTGTAGGACTTATTGGCGTGGGGATTTGACCGGCAGGAGACGAGTAATGCGGGGTCCCCATTAGAAAGCATAGGAAAGGAGAAGCGAGGCGACCAACTCCGACCGATACCGAACATGGTCACGAGCGCGCAACTCTTTCCAGGAGAAGCATGATCTTACTGTACCACGGTCCATATAGACGAATAGAAACGGCGGAACGGAAGATTGAGCGGCATTCTTCGGTACTGATCGGCCATATCCTTCGCTCTTCCAGTACTTTGCGAGTGTTGCAAGACAGCAGCTATACCAGCCAGTCCCGCTTGCCGAAGGGGTTCACAGCAAGAACATTGATTTGCAACTGAGAGCGGCAAGATGGAGCTCGGCTAAGGAAGCTCGACGGAGAGTTGCATACTCGAGGCATTGGTGTGAGCCCGTTGGAAAGCGGTGTGGAGTGAGAGAGTGAGAGAAGAGGTAAAGTGACGATGTTGGACAGGCGGAGTTGCAAGAGAGCAAACACAATTCAAATCGACGGTTCAAACTCGGAGCAAAGACTTCTAAGCGACACAGTTCATTGATTTCTTGCCGAGAGTTCTCACATACAACGGTGAATTCTGCTGGACCGATTTCACCGATAATTCAGTTTTGTTGGTACTTGCACCGTAACATCATCCCTAAGAATCAAGACGTGTGGAGTCGAGAAAGGGTCCAGAACGCACAGATGCAGCCCGCAGCTACAGCATTTGCCGTTCCCTCTCATCACCTCTTGCCGCCATTACGCGCCTTCACTTCGCCCAACTTTCGGTAGAGATCTCTCACAACTTTGCGGCAGGCTATGATGGTCGCTGCTCGGTCTCGTACTGCCTCGACACAATGGACGTCGAACTAGCAAAAGAGCTACGTGAAGCCACCGACCAGCTTCTCGATCTTGGACCTTTGAAACCCTCTGCTTTCCCACCCTCGCCTCATCTTCAGCAACGGCCCCTCATAACACCGACCAAGCGCATTGTTCCTTCTCCATCCGCACTGCCAAAGTTCTCTGCTGCATCAAAGCTCGAAGTAATTCATTCGCCAACCGATGTACGACCGTTCCAATGGCCTACACCGCCAACATCCGCACAGACTAGGGGAGTACAGGACAGCCCGTCAATTCCAGCAGCAGGTGGAAACAATGAACCTATCAAGATAGAGCTTGGAGAGAGCTTGCTCGATGATGCGGATGACAATCTACCTGCACGAGGGCTGAGCAGTCGGATAGACTCCGTCAAGGCTGCAACTTCACAATGCACAACCGATTCAGTTGTGTCGCGTCTTCTCGACGACGACGACAACGATGATGCCCAGCATCGGGCAGCATCACCCAGTAAGCTTCGAGTGCGTACACCCATCAACGACATCTACATCAATCAGTATGGAGAGCGCGTAGTCAATGGCAAAGTCGTTGGTCGTATACTCGGCGGAAGGCCGCGTCCAGCATCACGAAATGAAACCCATTCACAACAAAGTGGCAGCAAATCCTTCGATCGAACCTCAAATCCAAGCATAGCACGCCCATCCTCACCATTACGTCCGCCATCCGCTCACACGCATGACTGGTCCAACGATACGAAGACAAACGCAACTAGTCCACCAGCTTTCTTCCTCGAGTCCTTCCCAGATGCCCTCGGTCCTGCACCTACACCGATCCTGCCTCCGCTTTCCTCTTCGCCAGGCAAGAAGAAAGACCGCAGGCCATCAGCAGGGCACCGACCACCTAGCATTCTAAAGGCTCCCCGTGCTGTATCTGGTGCACTCATCCTATCCCACGATGATGACTTCAACGAAGCAGTCATGGTTCGTGATACAAGCTTTCACACTGCATCCGACTTTGGCTCACCGTCATCCTCCTCCTCGAAACAGCTTTCACCAAGACCGAGGAAACCCAGGCTATCTTCTACGTCATCGAGAGCGGATGCCGACGCAGAAGTAGCGACTGCCCTTCAAGGCTTACAGCTTCACGGTGTCAATGGAGAAGGCGAGGCGGAGGGAAAGGGACTGCTTTCGCCAAATGACGGAGGGTCGACGGTCGATAGCGCCAGGTCAAAGATCGAGCTGCCATCCTTCAGGAGGCCAACACCAACCATCGAGTTGAGTCAGGCAAAAGTGGAGACGGTAGTACTGCATGGTAATCGCAGGCAAGCAAGGGCATCCGGTGTGGTCTTAGGTAGCAATGGCACAGATGCGAATAGTGTATCAAGAGATGCGTCGCCAGCCGTTTCTCCGCCGCTAGATGCATTGGCTTTGTCGGCTCTGCAGCCTCACAAGGACAATGCGGACAGCACAGGAGCGCCGGTCCGGGAGACAGCTACAGCCAAACTAGAGCCAGATGACGATCCCTGGAACACACACGAGCCAGCCATACACCCACGACACGCATCAGCCTCGGAGCCAACAAGCCCGCTCATATCACCACGAAGCCTTAACGAAACGATGCCACGCCAAGACGGAGCTGCCTCGGATGACGATAAATCATCTCTTGAATCTGCTCCCTCATCTCTCGTCTCGCTTCCTGTCTCCACTCGTACCTCTTCCTCCCGGTCTCCCTCTAACGCATCACTCGAACGTCGCTCTATCAACTCGCGTCGTCGATCCTCCTCCCATCGTCGCCCTTCCTCTCCCACCGAAGTGTTTGCCCGCGAAGTTCGCATTCGAGGCTGGTCCGAAGTAGGCTCCCAAGCTCGTGGCTGGGTTGTCTTCGAGCTTCGCATCTTGACCAAACAAGGAACGCCCATCATCACTCACAAGCGCTTCTCCAGCTTTGTCAAATTAAGAAGAACTCTCCTGGAAGAGTGTGAAGATCAAGCGAAATGGTTGCCTCAATTGCCGACGAGGCGGACAGGGTTGTTGAGTAAATATGATGCAAAGTACTTGGAGAAGAGGAGGAGAGCATTGCAGAGGTGGTTGGAGACAGTGGCGCTGGACAGGGTTTGGGGTGGAAGCGAAGGTTTCAGGGAGTGGGTGTTGGATGGTGATTGACCTAGAGCAAAGAATCGTACTGTGTAATCTTAGAGAAGCAGTATTTGAAAAGCCTCATAAAGCTTGCGCTGCTGTCTGTGCGTCTTTCCCTGCTTAGAATACGTCTATCAAAATTCCTCCGTCTGTATGGGCAATGTGAGAGCAGGAACCGTATGATATTGCATGTTTTCTGAATTGGTGAACATTAGCGCAATGCTTACTCCTCGTCAGCTTCAGCAGCAGGAGCAGCAGGTGGGTTACGAAGCAGAGAGTCCTGTCGAGTCTTGCCGCGGAGCTCCCATCGGTCCTGTCATCACAAAAGACGCAACTATTGTCAGTTTGGAAGCTCAAACAGCCTTTCAAGGTGGATTCCGGGGTGGACTTACGTCGGTGTAGGAGGCAGCGTAGTAAGTGAGAACGGGGACGGTAAGACCCCAAAGGAAGACGGCACGTGCTTTTGAGGGTGTCAATCGGAACCTTTGGTACATGGTCGAGTGCTGAAATCGTGCGAAGCAATGTGAGGCATGGTTGTGGCGATGGGTTGTTTGCAGAGCAGAGCGTTGTTGAAGAAAGAGCAGAGTGTTAGTGGAGATGCGATGGGTTGAGCTGGCGAAATTGTTGTTTTGCACTTACCATGTTCTGCCATCGGTCAAGCGCCGGGTCGGCCTTGTATGGATCTGTATCGCATCAAGAAGTGCAGCATCATAGCATGAATGTCGTCAGTCAATCATTGCCTTTCTAGCTCGAAACGTTCGGTCTCCCCCTTGCTTCTTTGTCGTCTTCCAGCCTGAGCGTTGCCGCAATTGACCTCCTTGCAATGATACTTACGGTATCCTCCGCCTGCCATTTTGACTATATATTCGGTCCTTGCTTAGTACTGAGTCGTTCTGTTGTACGTGAGAGCGCTTCGAGCCGTATCGTCTCCTTTGATGCTGTGGACGATGTCAAATGTTGGTGGAGATACGGTGGTGTTGAGAAGACGAACCTCGAATAACGCGATATTGCGGGCTCGGAGCCGTTTCGACTTGCTTCCTGAACACCCTGGACTCACTTTTTCTCGCGCGAGAAAGTCGCCTCCACTTTCGCTGCTGAACCCTTACTCTCTTGCCGCACTTGTACTTCTTTAACTTTCCTACACTCATACCAACCTAACTTCCTTCAAATTGGGAGGCGTCAAGATGAGCGGCCGCAGACCTCCACCGCCGCCAAGGCCCTACAACGATGACAGAGGTGGATACAGAGACGATCGAGCTGGACCTTCCAACAGACGAAGACGCAGTCCCAGCCCCAACTACTCCAGATCTTCAAGATACGAGGACGGCTCGCGTGATAGGAGACGAGATGAACGAGCACCTCCGCCTCCGCGTGGAGATCCGCCACCAGCAAGAGATGAATACAGATCTAGGGATAGAGAAGATCGGTACAGAGACCGACCCCCTCGTCCTAGACCAGCTGCTTACGAAGACGACACTCCTGTTCCTCGACCTCGAGACACCGACTCAGCACAGAGACGGCACTATGAAGAACCTCCACGTAGTAGAGATGCCCAACCTCGCCCTTCAGCATCATCGAGACGTAGTCGCTCACCCCAACCTCCACCACCGTCCGCTCCAACAAGGCACGCCGACGAGGCCGCTACTTCAGCAGGTGCTGAAGAAGCAAAAGAGCCAGGCAGCGAAGGAGAAGAAGGAGAAGAGGAAGAAGATGCAATGGCAGCAATGATGGGCTTCGGCGGTTTCGGTACGACAAAAGGAAAGAAAGTGTCGGGAAACGCAGCAGGTGCGGCCGAAGTGAAGAAAGAGCGTACTTGGAGGCAGTACATGAACAGGTACGTATATGCTCCCGCAAGACCTCCCGCTTTCGAACAAGTGACTGAACAGCAGACTGACTCTTTCCTTACATCCATTCTCCTCTTCTTGTATATCATTCGGACACCAACAGAAAGGGAGGCTTCAATCGACCACTCGACAAGATCAAATGAGCTCAACCCAAATCAAGTCAATCATATACCATACACACTTCTGCAATGCACACAAACTGTTGTCATCTTTTTGTCTTGCATTATCTTGCGCTTGAGATGCCTACTTGCCTACTTTCAATTAGCGAGAACAACTTTGAGCATCTCTGCTCCGACCGCACCTGCCTCCTGGAATCGATGCTCAAAGAATGACCTTGTCTCTTCAAATCTTCTCTGATAGCTGTCAAAGTTGCCAAACTGCACCGCTTGAGCCCACCCTCTCGAAGCGATCACAAACTCGGTATCATCCGCCCTAAAGCTATGATCCCTGGCCGCAGCATGACAAGCCTGTCTCAACCTCTGCGGAGAACGGAAAAGATACTCGCAGACACCAATCCAGATTCGGAAGATTGGTGTTGCGGCCAAGTCAAGGTGATCATAGGGATTGATGCCAAGTGAGCTCCAACAGTCGACGATGGCCAGGAGGGAGAGATGCGAGTTGGGTGGAGTCTGCGTTTGTGCGATGGTTTCTGACTCGCCAGAATCGCTGTTGGCGGCCGAGGTTGCTTTGCGGGCAGCCATGTGGAAACGGTCCAGAAGCTTGTCACTCATGAGGATCGGTTTGCGTTCCTCCTTGGTGCCAGTGCGCGAAATGACGCTGTTACTCTCTTCATCCTTTTCCCAGCCAAACACCTTCTTTCGTGCTGCGAACACACTCTCCATCAACTCCTCCTCGCGCTCAGCGACCATAAGTTTGAACAAGTCCGTGCAGCTCTGAGCAAATTGCGTCACTTGTGTCTTGGCTGCCGGGTTGAGTAGCGCCAAACCAGCATAGACATGCCACTTTGCGGAGTAGATGCGAAGGCAAATGTTGATCTTGACCGTCTCGATACCACCGGGGTAGCGTTCCGATTCCCAAGGATACTGATGAGAACAGCACCAGGCGGTGCCCATCGAAAGGAAAGCGGCGTGAGTCACAGCTTGTGTATTGGCGGTGACCGTGTCGTGCTCTTCATAGCTGAGGTAGACAAAGTTGGACTTGAAGCAGGACATGATTCTTTCGACGAGTCGTAGCTTTTCATCCGGCGCCCGATACTGGATGAGGATGAGCGGTTGACCAGTGGGATCGACCTTCGGACCGTGCATGGAGTGGCATGAGATGATGTAGACATCTTGTGGGAGATGCTTTTCGAACGCCTCCTTCTCTGGCGCCTTGACGGAAGTCTGACCTGCAACGATGGCACCGATTTTGGTTGACGAGCCGTACTGCTCCACGACCTTGTCGATGTAAGCAGCCTCGACCGAGTAGATGATGTAGTCGCTCCGCCGCGAAACAAGGTGACCGTCTCTCAGCACGTTGATACCCGAGCCTTCGAATTCTTTGCGGAGGTTGTCGTAGTTTTCAGGTCGATCGCAAACGTTGACTCTGTTTGCCGGTTGCACAGCAAGTGTGGGAGAAGATACAAAGGGGCGCAGAAGGGGAAAGTCAGCAACCGCCCACATGCAATTGCCTGCAGTAAGGTTTGTCCTAGTCATACTTACTTCTTCCAACCAGCGTCGCGCATTTTGGTAGCGTAAAGTCGACCCATGTCGCCCATACCAATGATGCCGATTTCGATGGTATCCATCTCTGATGTGGATGACGACGCCATCTTGATAGCAAGCAAAGTGTGCTTCTGAGGTTACGTGAACTTGGATCTGCAGGTCTCTGAAGCTATTGATGAAATCGTTGGTCTATGCGATGCGACTTTGGCAGATGTTGATGGTGTTGGTAGTGAAGGAAGCCTTGCAGAACGTAGCAGTGAATCGTAGCAACTAAGAAGAGCTGAGTCCTGGTTGGAATCGGTCAATCCGAAAGAAAGAAGATGAATGATGGTTTTCGGAACGTTGAGGATCCAAGGCTCCGGTACCAAACGGTCACTTGGCCGGCATAAGAATCCTAAATGTGACAATTGAAAGGAGTTGTGCAGTCACAGAGTCAAGTACTGGATGAGAGTATGTGACAGTACGAAAGGATTTGAGCGCATTCGAATTGATTCCGAAAGCCGACCCTCACTCTTCTGTCTCTGCTTCTTCTTTTGACTGACGTCTGTGAGTTCTGCTGATTTTAAGCTCGTTGCTTCGAAGCGATGTGATTTCTTTCAGAGGTGGAGGCTGTGGCTTGGCTTGGCTTGTCAAGTCACGAGGGCTCTCTCTGCAACCGCGAGACCAACACCACTTCTCGCTCACCTTCTGACAAGCGCAGAGAGGTCCATGCGTCTCCTTTTTTTTTGACTGGCTCTGCAAGCCGAAATTTGTTCACCACCTTACTGCTGCGCTTCTTTTCGCTTTTTGGACCCTGAATCAGAAGATTGGAAACTGGAGACTCTCTGACGACTCAGCACTTCCCGTATCGGCTCGCACTGGCAGCTTCCACAGCATCATACTCTTCTTTAAGGTTGAATGCACCGCAGTTAGCCAGCCTCCGAGCCAGCCTTTCTCTGCCCCCACCGCGTCTACGAAACAACATCGCAACAGATCCTGACGCCGTTCGCGAAAGCAACAAACCGACACACATTCTCTCCGCACTTTGGAATCTGTCCACCTTTCTTAATTTTGCACCTCGGCGCTTCGTTCAAGCCCACCTTCCTTACCATCGTCACTCTCCTTGGATCCTCCCCTCTTTCGTCTATATCATAGCATGACAGATTCATCGTAGCCTGGCCAAGGTCCCATCTTTGCGGCAAGATGGCCTTCTCACTCCAGGAAGCTCTCGAACAGATTCGCAGCGACAAAATCAAGGAGCGTCAACAAGGTCTCGAAGCGCTCGAACACATCTTCTCTGATCTCGACAATGTCTATAATCTCGACCCCAAACAGGACGGAAAGGCATGGCTCAAGACGTTTCAGTCGCTCTTTGCATGCGTGCTCGCCGAAAAGGCAGCATGTATCCGTAAAGGCTCCTTCTCCGATGCTCAACCCGTGGCTCTTGCAAGGTTTCAGCGAGCAGCGCAGATGCTTCGCTCTCTCGTCGAGAAAGCTGCATCTCTCCTTACACGCAAAGTAGTCAAAGCCCTCTTGACCCACATTCTTCAGATGCTCAACCATCGTGGCACTCTTCTCCGCCCCATTGCCCCGGCCTACATTTCTGCACTCTGCGCAATCCTCAAGCATCAGCATCATGTCGACCATCTCGACCCCGAAGATTGGTGGGCTGCCTCTTCTCTCTGCTTCGATGTCCTTTTAGCACGCGACCTCGATGGTACAGCTGCGCCCAGCAACCCGGAAGAATGGCTCGCTACTATTCCCAAACCTCCGCCCGCAAATGCCAACCGACGTACTCTCAGTCTCGAAGACGCAGTGACCGCAGAGTGTCTTCGACATCTCATGGCGTGCACAGTTGCTCCTCTTCTCGGTCCCAATGGCTATGGTGTTCAGCTTCTCGCAGACTATACCCGATTCCTCCTCATCTTCAATATGGAATCATCAGCGCATCTGCCTATAATGACTGGACTCGTCATCTTGATCGAACATCTTGAGCTCAATCACACCCGCGAGGTCCTTTATGCCTCGCTCGCCCTGCGACTTGTCGTCCTCGATCTTTGGTATACCAAAAATCATCTCTTCAAAATCCAGCTCCTCCTCTTCCTTCGCATCGTTTCGCCTCTCCTCGCGTCTTGCGCCACAAAGCAATCCGAGGTCGGCTTGCCCCATGACCATCCTCTTTTGACGGCCATGCGCGTCGAGGCTACTAACTTTCTCGAGCTCGCCTACGAGACCCTACTCCGAGATCCCGATAACCGCTGGGGCCTTGAACCTTTGAGGTTGGACGCCTTGGTATTTCGTTGGCCGCAGCAATCCCGTGTTGACCGCTCTCTGTCGAACCACACTCTTTCTAACTCAGCTTTCTATCTCGGTCCCTACTCGACCGAACAAGACACAATCGCCTGGTGTCGACTGAGCCTTCAGGTCGACCTTCTCGAGGCTCTTGTGTCGTTGGACAGCCTCTCGGAGGATGAAGGTGCTGCTACTACTGTTCATCGCGAGGAAGTATCCGGTCAATTGCCATCATCTACCGCCACAACCAGCCAGCATGCGTCTAGCCCTTCAAAGGTTTCAAGCGCGAACGGCAAGCGTGCATTGGGCCCTTCATCTGGCAGTCCACAGAAGCGGAGAAAGACGGAGGCTACAATCAGGTCTTTCAAGGCCTCCTGGCTACGACACCTGCTTGACATAATCACAGGTGCCGAACAACCATCGTCTCAGACCACTGCTGTTCCGACCAGGCTCTGTGCTCTTCAACTACTCACCTTTGTCGTGCTCAATCACCCAAATCTCATCAGATCAGACGACATCGGTGACAGACTCCAAAAAAAGCTCCTTCAGCTCCCAGTCCACACTGATACTCCGGTCATTTCGTGGAGCTTGATCGCCTTAGGGGCCATCGCTCTGATGTACGATACAACAAAATCTAAGATCACGGACAGCAACTTCGACTGGGTTAAAACTCCATCGGGCCGATTTGCTACGACGAACGCGATGCTGGGTCTTCAGCACAAGAATACTTGTCGCGCTGCGGCATTCCTGCAGTGTATCTTGCTGGTTAGGGGAGCGGCTCCTGACGACGAAGAGCTCTCTAGCATCTCTCGCTTCCTTGCCGAAGTCGATCTTCAAGGGCCACCGGTCATCTGCGACACTGTCTGTCACCTCATGACGCTCATCCTCCTCCGTACCACTTCAGACCGCAGATACCAGCACTTGGACCCCCGACGGAAGATTGGTGCGTGGTTTTCCAGTATCTACTCCCCTTCAGATGCATTCCGCTCTTCGTCATCGGCATCGAGCGTTCGGTCCACAAGCTTCTTCCTACCCTACCACGATGTTCTCCGACTTGTGGACTGCATCATCACCGAACGAAGGTCTGCGTCGTCTGATTTGACGTACACATGCAACATCGCCCGCACAGACGCTGTTGGTGAACTGCTTTTTCGCCGCGAACAGGTACGACCTTTGCGCGAACTCACTCTCAGATCCTGCATCGATGACAGAAGAGTGACAGAACGCCTCGAACTGACGCGAGTCACGGACGAGCCTCCACCGCTGCTCTCTGCAGAATCTTTCGAACGCATGATTCTGGTGCTAGATAAGAAGATCAACGCTTGCGTACAGGCTCTGCAGGAATCCTCATCAGAGACAGATCAGTCATGCATCACTTGCCATGCGGCAATTTCAGCGATGCATGTTGCCATGCTCGTCATCGACACTCGGTCGCGTTCGGCAGCACGGACTAGTTTGTTGTGCATTCCACGCGTTCGCAATGGCTGTCAGGTCATAATCAAAATCATCGACGATGCGTCCAAGTCGAAGACTATGCGTGCTGACGAATTCAGTCTTGTCATTCAGCAGCTTGCTCTGCTCTTGCCAATCGACCCATCTGTCCGTCGTGACAACGCTCCATGCAACAGTATGCTACGGTATCCTGGTGCTGCAAGCGGCATCTCAGTAAGCAACTTCGCGAACAACCACGGAGCCGATCGGGATCCGCCCCCAGCCTCGACAACTGATCAATCTGCCGAACGAATCTGGACAGTGATTCGCGAAGCAGACATGCTAACAAAGATGTTATCATGCTGTGAGCGAGTCCTTGAGCGCGCACTGCTCGGCGATGAAGAGTCCGAAGAGCAGCCAGCATCTGCTGCTGCCACGAGCAGTCATGACGCTTTCGACGACATGCCCGAAAGTGGATCGTCCGCAACTTTGCGTTCCCGTAATGCAGACATTCAGCCTTGCTCGCCGTCCATCGACGCTGTCGTCGAAGTGATTGTTGGGATTCTCGGCCAAGTACCAAAGATGCTCACGGGAAGTGGCGACTCACAGCGCGACGAAAGAGTCGTCTCTCTTTTCTTCGATTGCCCGGTGGAAGCGATGATCTCCTTTGCCCCGGCGTTGTTCAGATCGCGACGCAATGGTACCCTGTGGATCAGCCAGCGTGATCTTGTCGATGCTCTCGATCGTATTGGCTCAGAGCTGCTAACCTCGTATCGCTTGGCCAAAATTCCTGCAGCCAGGATTGCTGCGGTGCGTGCCGTCACCCAGGCCGTGCCTTTGCTGTTAGAGGAGCTAGACGAGCACTCGGACCTGTTCGACAAGGTGCAGAAGCTGGCCGTCTTTTTTGCAGACCAAATTGGCAGAACGAAGTGGCCAGCGCCATGGCAAGTGCAAATTGCATGTGCTGACTTTCTTGCCGAGTGTCTTCGTCTTGATCCAGAAGGTCGCATCTGTCGATCTGGCAGCGCTCGTGGGCCTGCATTTTCGCCGCTCAACGCTTTGCTGCAGGTAAACGCGGATGCCGACATTCGAGTTCGTGGACTGGGCTCGCCCATCGCTTCCACCGTGTTTGACAAAGTCTCCAGCGACGAAGCGCACGTTGCCAGCATCTACTCCACCTTTCGCGATGGTTTGCCGAGTGACTCCAGCATCCCTCAGCAGATTCTCACTCGGGCACTGAGCCTGTGCAACGTGGCTATTGCAAACTCCTCTGTCCGTAGGTCCTCGCTCTTCCATTTGCTCGAAATTGTCCTTGCGACTGGCATGTTGCCTGTCACTGTTCAGCAAATGTTTGCACTAGTCGCCGCGCGTCTAGGCTTCTCGGAGGCTTCAACTTGCTATCAGGCGTTTGCGGCGCAGATCACCTGGGGCATGGCGACCAATGCCTACGATCCCCTGCAGCTGCCTTGGAAGGTTCTCGGCTTCGCAAGTAAGCGCGAGTGTCTCGAGGCCACCTTTGCTTCTTGCGGGAGCATGCTTCTCGCTCTCCAAACTGCCGAAGGCCGGACACAATTTGAGGCACTCGTTCATCTCACGCGGCGGACTCGTCAGCAGGGCTTGCAAGAATGTCTACCTTTTCTGACCGCTGCCTACCTCGGCTTTGCGGTCGAAACAGGCCAGAAAGATCGGCAAGCCAACCTGCCTAGCATCTGCGAGCAGACCCTGCAAGAATTGTCTCTACTCGGCTTTGCCGAAAGCGACAATCACGCTGAGCTGCGACGAATGATCACAAATTCCGATGACCTTATCGTCACCATGCTGCTCTCACTCTATCATGAACCGGGTACTGATATGTCTCACAGCCGAGAATCTGCTATTGCAAGTCTCATGCAGCGAGATGCAACGATTGGCAGGAACCTTTCAGCGCTCACGCCCGCAAACAATGGTTCCAATTTGTGTTTGCACGAGCCAAGCCGACCTTTCTTCCCGGCTGCTGTCATTAGCGCGGCTTTGTCAGCGTTACCTGGCCTTGGCATCGAGCCCTTCCGTAGGGATGTCACCTACAACGTGTTGCGCCATGTCTTTCACCAAATCGTTTCGTCGCGATTCATCAATGATCAACTGCGTCTATGCGGTGCCTTACGAATCTACCTTGCGATGTGTGGCGATTCCTTCTGGACCGATCAACTCAACGCACGACTGTTGATCAAAAGCATGGAGCAGCTACTCGATCAACCGCATCTCCACGAGGATTTCCGACCCATCCTTGTCTTTGCCTGCAACCATACGCATGTCGCCGAACAGTCTTCCGAAGCGTTGATTTCATGCATCATGGCATGGTCGGCCGCATTGACAAGCGCATTGGCCGACAAAGCCGATGCTGGAGACTGGCTGTTGGAAGCTGCTCGCGCTGTCGCCAATTCGTCTCCGGTGGCGACGTCTGCCACAGTACTCCTGTGGCCTGTTCAAGTCACTGCAATAGAGTCAGTCGCAATCGAAGGCCGCATTGACCTTGACACGTTGTCTTTCGCTCTCGATGCTTGCCCACGCGCGTCGCTACAGATGCCAGCGCTGTTGCGGATTCGAACCGTGCTCAGGAGGACGGAAAAGTCAAGACTGAATCGCTTCTGCCGGGAATCCGCGTGGAAGCTCCTAGAACGCATGGCCGGCTGTGACACCGCAAGTTCAGAGCGCTTGAACGGCGAGGCACAAAGCGATCTCATCAGCGATATCTTTGCTATCATCATGAGCAACGGAGAGGCTGCCTTGATCGAGCGAAAGGGACATGATCGGTCGCCTTCCGAGACCTTCCTCAGCACCACCGACACAAGTCAAATTAGCAGTCTGTCCACCGCAGCGATCCTTGCGATACTTCAGCTCGCACAAGACTTGCCTCTGGAGCACGGCTATCAAGCTTTCGAGACACTGCGGAATGCTGCAGCAGCCATGCAGACGAGTCTCACTGAACTCCATTCCACCAAGATGCCGTCAGCATCCAAACAGGAGCTCGATCGAATCCGTGCAGGCATTCGCCCGCCTGTGTCGAGTGGCGCATCTCCGCAAGCCGACGACCTGCTGGATCCAGCCTTGTTAGATGCATCAACCTCGTCCAGCCGCTGGATCTGCAGTCTTGCCTCTTACCTATGTGACCTCCTCACCGCTACCCGACAGCAGCCGCTCTTCCTTGCCGTCGGCTCCTTCGTGTCGACAAGCGCAGCGGCAGCCCGTGCCCTTTTGCCCGTCCTTCTCCTCTGCTTCACCTGCACTGACATCGATCTTGACCCAGCGGCGACGGCGGCGCGGTCTCACAGCAAGAAGCGTGGCTCTGGAAGACATGCGCCATCGCTTGGCCAGGATGTCATACGCGGTAATCGCCGTGCGTCAGTGGCGAAGCACTTTGAGCAGGTGTTGGAATCGAGCACGTCTGATCCCGCATGCAGCGAGATCATCGTCCGGGCTCTCCTGGAGGTGAGGTCGTTCCGCCCGATGCATGAAGAGCCGGACAAGGTTTGCTACTGGTACAATGTCGACACCAATCTACTTGCGCAGCGTTGTATTGCCTGCGGCATGTATTCGGCGGCAATCTTCTTTGTTGAGCATGGTACAACGCAGCAGGGCGAGAGTCAAGCATCTGGCGTGTCTGAAACACGAAAGGGGACAAACCTGCTCCATCAGGCGTACATGAACATCGACGACCCGGATGCTTTCTACGGTATCACAGATGGAGATGTTCGAGAACTGCTTCTCAAGCGGCTCCATCACGAGGGACAGTGGCTAAGGGCCTTTCAATATCACGCTGCTGACTTTGAATCTTCGAGCTCAGACGGAGTGCGACGACTCGGCTCTGAAGGTCAAATGCTTCGTCAGAGCCTTTCGTCCTTAGGTTTCAAACGGCTGTTCGATAGCGTCGGTCCACGTTCAGAAGCTGGGCTAAGCCTGTCCGTGCTACCTTCGTCGTGTTACGGATTTGATAACGCCGGCTGGGACTTGCCAGAAGCTGGAGGTGCGGCGCCCATTAGGGATCGTAGTCTCGATACCGTGCTTCAAGCACTGCGTCAGCTCGGCGCAGAGCAAGACGCAGACAAGGCTCTGTCAATGGCCATTCCTTCGCGATTACAGGCGCTGTGCTCAACGCCCATCGAGAGTATCACGGCCATGCGGGCCATCGAAGGCGATTTGCTTGCGCTGGGTCAAGTGAAGGAATGGCGCAAAGCTTCTGCATCGCTCGGAGCAGATGAGGCAGTTGTGCACCTCCGTGCTTCCTGGACACGCACTGGCATCGACCATCACTTTGACGTGACGGAGAAGGTGCTCAACACACGTCAGTCGGTGCTGCAGGCTGCACGACAGCGGCTGGCAGCTATGCAGATCGGCGATACTCTGGACGGCTCCGCAGCAGAGGCTGGAAAGGTGGAGCGCTCGGTGTTGGTGCTGCTCAGTCGACAGGCTCGCGAGCATGAAAAGCTGCAGAAAGCCATCAATGCGACGGCGAGGGCAGAGAGGATCGAAAGCGTGATTGATGACGGTTCCAATGTAGCACGTGAAGAATTTGCTGCTGTACTATGGGAACAGAAGGAGCACTCGCCAGCTATACAGCTACTCTCACAGATTGTTGACGGCCTCAAGGTCAAAATAAGCTCTCCAGCTCCACAAAAGCGTCGGGGCGCCCGATTGTTGGCTTTGCTGGCACAGTGGCGTGCCACTGCGCGCTCACAGCATCCTCGAGAGATCGACCGCGCCTTATTTGAGCCGGCACTGAAGCTCATTGCAGCTCCCTTCACTTCCGAGACCGCGAACACACCGGGAGATACAGCTGCAGCAGAAGAGCAATGCGAGATTGCCTACCGATGGGCACGATTTGCGGAGGAGCATCACCGCGGCTCCGATCTCGCTGAGATCACACGTCTTCGTCTCTATGTCGATCGTCGCCAAGAAGAGATTGCACAAAACCAGCGCGAGTGCGAACGGACGACGTCCAAGACGGAGCGTGGCAAACTGCTCCAATTCCAGCGACAAGCTGAAAAGATGCTGCGACAGGATCAGACCCGTCTGACAGAGCTCGAGGCGTCAAGAACCCACTTTCTACATCGCAGCGTAGCCATGTATTCAAGAGCACTAGCATCTGCGGATGCCCATGACGATGCGGTCGCTCGACTCATCTCGCTCTGGTTCGAGAACGCAGCCGACGCAAACCTCAATCGACTGCTGACCACCTCCCTGAATTCGATTCCATCGCGCAAGTTCGTTGCATTGATGCATCAACTGTCGGCTCGATTGACCGAGTTGTCGGATACAAATGACAGCATGGCGCCTTTCCAGACAAATCTAGCGCAATTGCTGCTGCGCATGTGTCAAGATCATCCCTTCCACTGCCTCTACGCCGTTTTTGCCCTGATCAAGACGGGCGCAGACACCAAGGCTGCTTCGCAGCGTCCAAGCTCTCGGAACTCTTTGGGCCCTTCAGATAGCTTGTCTTCATCGCCTTCGCCTCAGATATTGCGCTCGACTGCTGCAGAAAAGATCTGGAACCACGTCAAGCGACGTCCAGCGCTCAGCAAGAGGATCAAGGCGTTCGAGGAGCTATGCTTGGCTTATGTGGAATGGGCAGAATACGATCTCACCTCACGCCCCGATCGCTACTTCCAGAGTAGTGGAAGCATCAAAAAGGGAGCGCTGCGCATGCCCCCGTCAGGCGAACTGAGGTTGGCTCGCATGCGAAATGTAGACGTGCCAGTTGCGACTGGGCGGCTCGAGATCGATCCAACATGTAGATACGAGAGTTTCGTTTCGATTGCAAGGTACAGCGACTCATTCACAACAGCAGGAGGTATCCATTTGCCCAAGATCAGCGAATGCATCGGCAGCGATGGCAAGCGATACAAGCAGCTCTTCAAGCGTGACGACGACTTGCGACAAGACGCCGTGATGCAGCAGGTATTCCGCATGGTTAACGAGCTACTCCATGCCGACCGACGCACTCGAGAACGACATCTTACCATTCGAACGTACACGGTGTTGCCGCTTGGTCCACAGTGTGGCATGCTCGAATTTGTCACCAACACGGTGCCGCTTGGCGAGGTGCTGCTAGCACTGCACGAGAAGTATCGAGGCAACGACCTGACTCCAACACAGGCAAGGGCCAAGATCCGGGATGCACAGAGTCTTCCGGCCGAGGTCAAGCTGGAAGCGTTCTTGGACGTATGCGAAGGGATGCGGCCCGCCTTTCACTACTTTTTCAGTGATGCACAGAGGATGCCAAAGGAATGGTACGAGACACGTTTGCGCTATACTCGAAGCGTCAGCACCAACTCCATCGTGGGACACACACTCGGGCTCGGTGATCGGCACGTTTCCAACATCTTGTTGGACCAGGAGAGCGGAGAGTTGGTGCACATCGACTTTGGTGTAGCTTTCGACCAGGGCAAGTTGCTTCCGATCCCGGAACTGGTACCATTCCGACTAACACGCGACATTGTGGATGGCATGGGTATCAATGGTGTTGAAGGCACGTTTAGACGTTGTTGCGAGGAGACACTGCGAGTGCTGAGAGCTCATCAGGATGCTATCAAGACAGTCCTCGAGGTTTTCCGACATGATCCCTTGTTTGCGTGGACATCAAATCCGATCAAGGTCGTTCAGAAGCAAGCTGAAGACGAGAGCTCGATGCCGACATCGAGCGTGGATCGATCGGGAGCCATTCCAAATGGTGGAGCCCGAGCGACGCCTGCTCCGACCCCAACACCGACGCTAACCGCTGGACGTGGTGCAAGCTCGCGGTCGACTACACCGCTGGGTATGCCAGGCGAGGTCGCAGGAGGGGTTGGGACAGACACGGCTGAGTTGAGCGCCGATCGTGCCATCAGTTCGGTGATGGCCAAGCTCTCATCTTCACTGAGCATCGAATACACGGTCAACGACTTGATTCAACAGGCGATGGATGCAGGCAACTTGTCGGCCATCTTTCATGGCTGGCAGGCCGCATTGTGAGCTGGAAAGTATGGCGAAGAGCCACGCGACCAAGCATCAGTGGCACGAAGAGCGGAGAGAAAGATGTCATCGGAATCGCGTACGGTACGAGAGCTCGGATGCGTTTTGGCGAGGTGAAGCCGATCTGGCATGCTCGATGCCTTTGTAATCAAACAAGCAATCATAGAGATCCGTTGTCTATCATTTCAGACTTTCAGACGATAGCATCGACGGTGAAGGTGTGACGTTGATCAGACGAGTGCGCGAGTCTCCGAGATGGCAATGAGAAGGCAATGTTATGGATGCGGGGTAAGAAGTAGCTTTGCTAAGAAGTTTCCGACACGAGGATATGATAATTGGAGATAGCTTCTTGGTGGTACCGAATGACGTCTCTGAGCATGCTGTTGTACTGTAACCTAAGAGGCCCGTGGAGTGAAACACGGGGTCGGAAGCAAAGGAAAATAAAGCTCGTTTTGGACAGCAGAACGGAAGGTGAATTCTTCGATTTGTGGGGTCGGTCCGAGACAAAGCTCTCATTTGACGGTCTCGATGCTCATGAGTGAGTTGGTTCGTCGTCACCGTACAGTACTGTACTGTGTTTGGACAGATGATGAGGTCAGGGCTCAAGCTCTTCGTTTGCATACGGTCCGGGTCCAGACGGAGAGTTGAGCGAAAGGGTGTACATGCAGGTACGGGCCCAACAGTTGGTGTCACGAATGACGGAGCTTTTTGCAACAGCGGAGCGACCCACCACACTTCTCGTCTCTCTATGACACCAAGCTTCCGAAGATAGAGCAGCTCGGGTTCGAGAGACTGCTGCGACACATCGCAAAGGCACTGTCAAATTGAGTGTCGAGTTGCGCGAATTTGATTACCAAATCAAAATCTCTGTGTGAGATGTTAGGCCGGACGAGTGGTAACCTGCTGACAACGACGTTGTAGAAATCGTTGTTTCACGTTCGAACCAGGCTCAGGAGATACAGTGCGTGCCGAAAGTGATCAAATAAATTCGTGGTCACCATACATCTTCACTTTACACAACATTCTGCAATGAAACACCCCATGTCACCATATATCAATAGAAAGCCCTCGATCTCAGCTACATGATGGTGTAGTTCAATGAGCAATAGCATGAATTTTTAGTGTCCTCCAAAATGTTCGCTTTTTTTTGCTCATTTGATCACTTTATGACAATGAACCCACCACATCACATGTAGCCTCTTACAGCCGCTGCTTCATCTTGTGACAGCCTGTACACAATGAAAGGATGTTCAGGGACGTTCTAGGACTGTTTCTGCTTCATAAGATGTGGTGTAGAACATGAAAGGACCGATTTTTACCACCATAACCATCACTATACCATCATGAGAAAGATCAGCATACAGCGCCGCAGGGACATCATCCAGAAGCTTCAAAATGGGCTCTCACATCGTCAGATAGCTAAGGAACTAGGTATAAGTGTTGGTACTGTCAGTAACATACGAAAAAACTTGCAAGTTGATCTGCCAAAGCCAAAAATGGGTCGCCCAAAAAAGCTTGGCTTCCACCATCATCGCTTCCTGGAGCGTGAACTCAAGCGCAACACCATTCATACTTTACGCCAAGCATGCCAGGCATTCAAGGAACGTTTCAATACCATTGTTTCTCGAACAACAATGAGGAAGGAGCTCATCAAGATGCAATTTCGCGCGCGAGTTATAAGGAAGGTTCCAAACTTGGAGGAGAAACACATCAAAGAGCGCATTCAGTTTGCTGAGGACAAGAAGCATTGGACTGTCAACGATTGGAAGAATGTCATATGGTCAGATGAGACCAAAATCATGCTCTATGGCTCAGATGGACGGCGTCATTGCTGGGTAAGAGCATCTGGTATCTCAAGCAAGATATATAGACCTACAGTCAAGTATGGCGGCGGTCGCATCATGATTTGGGGCTGTATGACTTGGGCAGGCGTTGGGAGGATGGCTGTGATAGAGGGGAACATGGATAGGAAGCAATACGTCAATATTCTTGAGAGGAACCTTGTTCCAACAATGCAGGCGCTTCAGGCATTCAGTGACCTGAATCACATCACTTTTCAGCAAGACAATGACCCAAAACATACATCAAACCATGCAAAGGAATGGTTTGAAAGGAAAGGAATCAACGTCATGCAGTGGCCATCACAATCTCCAGACCTGAATCCGATTGAACACCTCTGGGGGAGGCTCAAAAAGCGACTAGGACAGTATGCAACTATGCCTGAAAGCATCCTGGAATTGGAGCACAGAACAGCAGTAGAATGGAACAAAATCTCGGTGGCAGAATGTAGAACACTCATAGAGAGTATGCCCAGGAGAATAGAGGCTGTTCTGAAAGCGAAGGGAGGACATACAAAGTATTGAAGTACACCAAGGAGTATAAGCAAGAAAGTGATCAAGTAAGTTAATATCTTCTCGATTTTTTTTAAATTCAAAGACATGAGCTTTGCTCAAACAGACACCACCATCACGTAGCTGAGAAGTAGAGCTTTCTAACGGTATATATTGATGAGTACATTGAACTTGTGGTCATTGTGTTAAACAAGGATGTATGGTGACTACGGATTTATTTGATCACTTTCGGCGCGCACTGTAGGGTGCGGCTGCGTCATCGACGTGAAATTGACAATTTGGGATCCGCACCTCGCATTTCACTCCGCCAAAAGTGGGCTGTACAGTACTACTGTTGTGGCTTGGATAGTTTGTTTAGAGCTTCCCGGATCCTCTACGTCGGTTCCACAAATGAATCAATCAATCTCTGCCTCGCTCTCGATTTGTGAACATGCTTTGGTTCTGCTACATGGGCGTGTTCCGTTGCAAAGCGGAAGATCTACGCCCGCGCTCATTGAAACAAGAGCAATGATTCTCCGTCACTACACGGAGCTTGATAGCACCAATCCAGCTTCCCCCTGGAAAATTGATTGTGATCAGTCCTATGGCTGGAAGATAGTATGAATCAAATAAGTCGTCACAAACAAGGTTGAAGAGCTGAGGTTGAAAATGCAAGAACAGAGCTTGCTGAAAGTGACGTTGCTGCAGTCTCGTGGACCACCTCGCTTAGCATTAACACGAATTCGGGCGCGTCTGACGGTGTTTCAAGAGAGAAATTTCGAGCGAGAGCAAAGATACAGTATCCAGTTCAGCAGCGAGGGGAGGCGAGCGGAGAAATCTGAGTGTGACGCCAGAGCATAAGAAATGCGCATCCGTGAACTTGGAGCGGCAGCAGCAACATGCAGAGAAGCAGCCCTTTCAAACGACACTTCTAGCTTGTTTGTTCGTGGGACCGCGGATCCTTCTGTCCGCCTCTGCAGGAGACCAGTGTGTGACTTGTGCGAGCGGCTAACTGCACTAATTTACTGCTGGCTTGCCACAGCACTGTGACTCTGAAAGCGTAGAACCTCGGCTCCCGTCACTCTCTTTGCTCATCAACAGCGAATTTCCGTGCCTTCTCCTGCCGCCGTTCGGTAGTTCGTTTTCATGCCAGCCTTAATTCTCTCTTTCAGGAGGCAGTAACGCTCTGATCGTGCTTTGACGATGATGATGGTGGTACTGTAGCTTAGTTCGTGTGATTGCGAGGATGCGCTGTGGTGCAATCTTCCGTTCGCTTGCAGCTGGCAGCTTTTGGCGAGCTTGTCAATTTGCTCATCGTCCCTCGTTCAAATGTTCCGTGCCTTTGCCTTGATGTGATCTTGTTGCGGGCCTTCTTGCGGCCGCCAATGAAGAGCTTTGCATCTGAAACCTGCGTGGATGCAACTGCTTGCGCCTTGAGACATGCTTTACTCCACTCCTTCGGCGGCCCTTCCCCTTTGAATCCGTTTGCAGCTGAGCAGGACCAGCTTCGCCACACTGCCGTAGTGCCTTCCAGTCAGTAGCCGCCGTGGCAAACGGCCATCTTTGTTCACCGTAGACCTGTCCTGCTCAGATCATATATACACCCCGCACTTCTTCATCCCTAATCTTTTGTTCTCCACGCACGACAATATACACGTTCTTCACCATGTCTGCCGCAGTACACGACTATCCGAAGGAGGCCGGTCGCGCCCCCACTACTCGCCCATCCATGGGCGATCAGAAGCTCACTGACACTAAGGGCCCTTCCATCGCACCCGACAACGCTTGCGACGAGCCATCACCATACGCACCCTACGGCTATGGCAAGAAGGCCATCGCAACAGACCCCGTCACCGGCGAGGGTTACGACAAGGTTTACGGTGTTCGACCCAAGACAACATGGCACTTGAAGCCAGCTGCTGAGCGTAACCTCTGGGAGTTCATCGCCTCGATGGATCTTGCTCCCGACGTCTGCTACGCCAAGCGTGACACTTCGCAGAAGTTGCGAGGTCCTCCTCCTACGCAGCCCATTTGGAAGGAGAACGTCTTCATTCTCTCCACCGCATCCCTCGCACCTATCCTCCACACAGCATGGAATGCCGCCTTCCCTAACCACACCATGCACTGGGCTCCTGCGTGGGTTATGTACCACACCTGCTTCATTCTCTTCGCCGTTCGCATGATCAAGCGTCTTCATTGGTACATGGCCGAGTACGGCACCCTCGACGAGCAGAACCGTGGTCGTGACATGGTCGACGACAAGCACGTCAACCACCTCGGCCAGTCCATCTTCATCTACACGATCTTCCGTACTCTTGGTCCCTTCCTCCTCGCCTGGCGTGGAGACATGACCAACATCTGGTCGGGCCTCTCCTGGGCAACTCCTCTCAAGATCGGATGGTGGGAGATCGCTCTCGACTACTGGTTCTACCTCTACCACCGTTCATGCCACGAGTTTGACTTCCTTTGGGTAAGTTACATGCCCCTGCCTTGATACGCTGCAACCCGTTACATTCATATACTGACCTTCTCCTCCTTTGACCTTCTCCTCCTTGCTTGCGTGATGCCGATATCTTACAAACATCCGAAAGTTCGTACATCGACAACACCACGCAACCAAACATCCTACGCCCATTCTCTCGATTCTCGCCGATGACTACCAGGAGGTTCTCGAGGTCTTCGTCGTTCCCTTCCTTGCCACTGCCATTTCACCCAAGATGAACTTCATCGAGATGTGGCTCGTTGTTTGCTACACTCTCTACGTCGAGGCTCTCGGTCACTCCGGTATCAGGGCTTACTGGGCTCACCCCGTTCTCGGTGCTGTCCTTGCTCCCTTCGGCATGGAGTTGACTGTTGAGGATCACTCCAACCACCACCTGTACGGCAAGGCCGGTATGAACTACGGAAAGCAGACCCGTGTCTGGGACAGGCTTTTCGGTACCGTTGACCCTCGTCGTGAGACTCAGGAGGTCGGCATCTTCGGCTCGTAAGATGCTTCTTCAGTCTCAACACAATATAGTCATACTCTCTTTCACTCTTCATATGTACGCTTAGTTTAGTTTGTGTTAATCTCATTATACATCATACATCAAGTACTGGTACAAGTCGTGTGTGAACATTGACGTGAGCAATACCATCTCTGCTTAATTCGATTGCAGTGACGGTGACGTGAATCATCTCATAAAGTATTGATGGAGGGTGACGCTAATCGTAGTGAGCCCGCGCTTCTCATTCGAGGGTGAGTTCACACTCCATTGTGCGCTAATCATATTGAGCCCGCGCTTCTCATTCGAGGGTGAGTTCACACTCCATTGTGTGCTGAGTTGAGTTTCGGTTAATCTCATAATACATCAAGTACTGGTACAACTCGTGTGTACCATTGATGTGAGCAATAGCATCACTCCTTGAGTCGATTGCAGTGAATCATCTCTCAAAGTATTGATGGAAGGTGACTCTGATCATATTGAGCCCGCGCTTCCATATCGATGGATGAGCTTGGATCATTCGAGGGTGAGTTCACATTTCATTGTACGCTTAGTTCAGTTGCGGCTAATCTCATTATACATGAAGTACTGATACAAGTTGTGTGTGAACATTGATGTGAGCCACTGTGAGCCATAGCATCTCTGCTTGAATCGAATGTAGTGAATTTTCTGAGGGTTATGACGGAGGGTGACGCTCGTCATAACTGAACTCGCGCTCTCATGTCGATGAACTCGGATCATCGTCTGTGAGGGTGGGCTTATACGTAACTTCGGGATAAGGACTTGCTCTCGCATTCGCCCGTCGATGCGATGCGGTGAGCGATACAGCTGTGCTCGTCTGGCCATCGAGCGCTGTGTGCTGTTCGTTGTGTTTTGTGTCGTTGTTGTGTTGTGCGTGATTGCTGCGGTGTCTTTGGTTTCCTCGGTTCGCACTGTTCCTGCGGTGAGTTCCGGCGGTGGACTTATGCGATGGCAGCGCTGGACTTTGTTGCTGCGGTGTCTGCGATTCTTGCGGTGTACACGGTCGCTGAGGTGTGTGGACCTTGTTACCGCAGTGCGTATGGTTCTTGCGGTGCCTATGGTTCTTGCGGTGCACACGGTCGCTGAGGTGTGTGGACCTTGTTACCGCAMTGCGTATGGTTCTTGTAGTGCCTWTGGTTCTRWCKGTGTASWCGGTCGCTGAAGTGTCGATGTTTGCTGCGGTGTCTGCGATTCTTGCGGTGTACACGGTTGCTGAGGTGTGTGAACCTTGTTACCGCAGTGCGTATGGTTCTTGTAGTGCCTATGGTTCTAACGGTGTACACGGTCGCTGAAGTGTCGATGTTTGCTGCGGTGCCTGCGGTTCTTGCAGTACACACGGTTGCAGAAGTGTCGACGCTTGCTGCGGTGTCTAGAGTTCTTACAATGTACACGCTCGCTGAGGTGTTGATGTTTGCTGCGGTGTCTGCGATTCTTGCGGTGTACACGGTTGCTGAGGTGTGTGAACCTTGTTACCGCAGTGCGATTCTTGCGGTGTACACGGTTGCTGAGGTGTGTGAACCTTGTTACCGCAGTGCGTATGGTTCTTGTAGTGCCTATGGTTCTAACGGTGTACACGGTCGCTGAAGTGTCGATGTTTGCTGCGGTGCCTGCGGTTCTTGCAGTACACACGGTTGCAGAAGTGTCGACGCTTGCTGCGGTGTCTAGAGTTCTTACAATGTACACGCTCGCTGAGGTGTTGATGTTTGCTGCAGTTTCCATGGTTGCTGCGATTTTCAAAGTTGCTATGGTCTCCGCTGTTGAGTTTTGCGCTGTAGCGATGTGTGAGCTCCGTGTGAAAGCGGACGCTTTAGCTCGAAGTGCTGAGTTGAGACACGTATGTGTCCACGCTTCAGACAAGAGGTCCTGCCAGTCGACGGAGCTAGCTGAGCACACGATCCGACTTGCGAATTGAGGTTCCGCTCGTCAACGGAACGAGTATGAGACACAACTCGGCTCGTAGTCGGAGCTTCCGCTCGTCTACGGAGCCTTCTGCATCAGGCCCATTCTGCGACGGAGCATGATGGACAACTGTTTGACTGAATTTGGCAGTAAACTAGTGTACAAACGCTCGATGCTCACTACGACCGAGTTCGAGTTGCAGTCCCTGGAGTCTTCCTCTTGGACGATGTGGGAGCAGTGCCTGTACCTGCTGCTGTGCGTTTGCGCTTAGGTGTCTTGGAGTCGTCATCAGCTGTCAAGGTGGCATCAGAGGTTTGCTCCACATCCGCAGTCGCTGATCCAGAGGCTGTCATGGAAGTGCTGCTTGTTCCTGCTGCGTTGCGTTTGCTCTTGGCAATGATGCGATCCGCTTCCCAGTTGAGGTAACCCTCACGACCACGCTCCCAAGCCCTGACATCTGTGCCTACACCATCGTCATCACCTTCGCCGTCGCCGCCGTCTTGCTTGATGGGTCCAGCACCCGAGTAGAGTGGTGCACCCAATGGGTCAGCAGCACGAAGTTCTTGGAGCGCCTTGAGAAGTGGGATAGTGTCGGCTTTGAGCTTGCGTGCGTGTTGGCCGAGGGTTTCTGTGAGAACCGGGGCTGCTGGCTTGCTCTTGTCTGTGGCGGTGGAGATGTTGGCCTTGTCATCGGCGTAAAGAACAGCTGCGAAACGTTCGGCGAGTTGAAGCATTCGGTTGAGACTTTCTTGAGAGGCGTTCTGGGCCAGGAGGAGCTTGTGCTGTGTTGCTCTCGCCTATGAGTTTTAAGAACAATTAAGAAAGGTCAGTGCTGGGTATGATGAAGATGGATTTGCTGGGCGGAGTGATACTTACTGCAGCAATCTGGCGTTTAAGAGAATCCTCAGTCTCTCCGAGCTGATAGCTCCTTTCGTTAGCACTGAGACTGGACGAGGCTCCAACGAGACTCTTGCGCGCTGGTTTCGTCTGCGCTTTGGAGGAGCTTGCTCCACCTGATTGTTGAGGTCGAAGATCCAAGCCTCGATGATGATCCAAGGTCATGAACTTTGCCTGTCGCGAGCGAATACCAAAGACAGAACGGAAGCAGTAGAGCTCGAAAGTGTCAAGGGTGTGGTCGAGCGCATTCTCCATCAGCGTCAAGATTCCATGAATTCCCTGTTCTGCTTCGAGCTCCCCACCGTCGACGTCTTTGAGCAGATCGACGACTACATTCTCGAATTCGGTTGCAATGCTGTACAAGTGTTCGTTCGAAAGATAGACGAGCGCGTCAATGAACGACTTGGGGTTGTAGCCAAAATGCTCGGTGAGAAGCTCGAGGTGCGCATCAGTGGACGCTTCTTCTTTCTGAGAGGCTGACGTCAGAGGCTGTTTCTTCGTCGCTGTTGATGGACCTGCTTCTGCGGATGCTGGGATTTCTTCTGTTGCTACCGTTGCTGTGGTTGCTGCGGTGGAAGAAGTTGCCGTAGTTGCTGTCTTCTCGGTCGGTGCAGATGCCGTTGCCGTCGCGGCTTGTGAGGATCTCCGCGCCGAAGGCATTTTGTCCTTTTCTGTGCTAGACCTTGCCTAGATGAAGAGGAGGGGTATATGATCGGTGATGATGACGACCGAATGGATGGCTGCGTGCGAGGATACGGAAGAGGAGAAGAAGAAGTCCAACACCCAAGTTACTGTATTGCGCAGATGCAGGGTCGCATAGCAAACAGCTGAGCCACTCTCTGCGCAATCCAAAGAAAGGTCAAGACTTGAGAAAGTCGCGTCACAGCAACGCGTGAGAAAAACGGTAGAGCTTTGTTACGTCGTGCTACAGACACAGTCTTATCCAAAACAAAATCTCGGGACCTGGAGGTTGCAAGTCGATCACTCCACATTGGCACACAAAGCGCTCACGAATTGACTTTAGACAGAGAGAGAGAGGTTGCGCAAGTGCCACCTTCTTGAATTACGACACTTCAACATTTTGAATGCAACCAACACTTGGACGAGCTATTCTCTTTGCAACACTACCTAAACCACAATCACATCTGCTTGCTCCGATTGCCCGGTCCCCATTGCTAGCATCACTACCATCACCGTAACTGTCGACACCTGTGCAACTGCCAGATTACCTGTCTAACCAACGCAAGTGACTGAAACTCACTCAGCATCTTACGTTCACCGTCTGCATCTCTACCAGGCTAGCTTCTAAACGCACCAGCTTCCTTGTTCAAAGCTCAAGGCTCTTCAATTGCCACGATCACACGTCAATCCACCACTCCCGCGCGCTCACCACCCTATAGACACTACTCGAGATGGAGTGCTCCTTCGGTATCACGGGCAAGGGTTACACCATCATTGCCTCGGATTCCAACGCAGCTCGTTCCATCGTCAAGATGAAGTCCGACGTCGACAAGCAAAAGGTACTCAGTGATCATCTCGTAATGACATATTCCGGCGAACCAGGCGACACTCTACAGTTCTCTGAATGGATCGAGCGCAACAGCAGACTCTACAGCATCAGGTAAGTACCACATTCGCGCTTGCACAGCTTCACATGGCTTCGACTCAGCCACCTTGATAGAAGTCCCGGGATCAGTTCCTAACCAATCATCGTGACTCCATTCCTCTTCGCCTTCGCTTTTCCGTGCCATCACCGCCGATCTCGCGTCAACCTCAACCACCTTTGCCACCACCGACACTGCTGACACTGCCGACACTGTCGCAACCACCGCAACCGCTACCACGAATGTCACTGCTGTCACCGCTGCCATCACCATCACACTGCAATTACTTCACTTATCAACTCCTGCCACACCCCTGCATACCGTGCCAACCCCGCCTCGCTTCTCCTTTGTCTCAACAGGAACCACGTCGAGTTGAGACCAAAGTCTGCAGCGTCGTGGATCCGTAAGGCGCTCGCCGAGTCGTTGCGATCCCGCAACCCTTACCAAGTCAACCTTCTTCTCGGTGGTTTTGACTTGCCGAGCTCTGAACCTGCTCTGTACTGGATCGATTACCTTGGTACCCTAGCTACCGTCCCCTTCGCCGCGCATGGCTACGGTGCATTCTTCGCCATGTCCACCCTTGACCGATACCACCGTCCAGACATGTCTCTTGAGGAAGGTCTTGATTTGCTGCGCCGCTGTATCAACGAGCTCAAGCAGCGCTTCATCGTCGACCTTGGCACCTTTACCGTTCGTGTTATTGACCGCGAAGGTGCACGCACTGTGCAGCTCTAAGGTGCCGGCCTGGTCTTGTCGAACTACTTGTATGCAAAACGCCATTCCTCGTATGTTATCATCATCTTCGATCAGTTGTAATAGTATCACGTCTCCGATCTTCCGTGCCACGTCTGTGCTGAGTTGCTGTTTAGGCTGACATCTCCCTCGTCCGCACTGGCGTCAGGCAAGGCACGCTGTCTGTCAGCATGACAGCTGGAATCATTAAATGTATAAGCCGTTTCCACCTCCGAAGTGAAGTCAGTCGGTGGGTTCTGGACCGACAGTCACTCGAAAGTGGTGCTCAAGCGTATCACCGATACCCAACCGTCAGATTTGAACTCAAAATTGAATAGCACATCATTGGAGGTCAGAAGGATTTCATACATCATTCGTAGCCTTCTTCGTCCTCGCCAGCGCTGTTGTCATCGTCACCGTCCTCGACATAGTCGAAAGACTCTGAAGCGACTAACTCTTCGTCGTCGTCTTCATCACCTACGTTCTCATTTGAACGCGCATGCCGTCTGCTTTCGTTTTGCGCTTCCTCCTCACCCTCACCATCGTCAGCTGAGGCAGGAGGAGATGGAGGGTCCGGCGAAGTCATCGAATTCAATCTGTTGAGAAGGGCGAGAGCGAAATGAGAATGCGGTCAGAAATTCGGACCCCAGGACATCCCGTGGGTTGCCCCTCGGTGATTAGATCGGGAGAACTCACGTGCGAACGAGCGGTTCTGACACCTTTGCCACCTCAACTAATCGCTGGCGAAAGTCTTTGCGCAAGACTTCAGCATCCGAAAAGCTTGAGGATGGGCAAAGGGCAAAGGCAGGAGGTGGTCAATAATGTCAGCACAAGAGCGCCTCTGAGTATGAGCATGAGCCAATCGGGGCTGTCGTTTGTCATTTCTTCTGATTGCTTATGACAATGGCCACTCACTTATGAATCACGCAAAAGCTTCGAAGCTTGAGCCAGTCGATGTCCTTGTGGGTTTTGTCGACACCTGGAATCTTAGGGGCCACTTTGAGCTCGTCGTCGCCGCCCCACAAGTTGCAGCGCTGATGATCGACACCGTTTGCCTTGGCCTTTGTCTTCTTCTTTGTTTCGCCTTTGGGGGCGCCGAACCACTTGATGAAAGCTGGCTCTTTCACTGCCGCTTTCAATGCCTGCGCTTCAGGAGTGTCGTCGAGAATGTGCTGGCGGATGACGGCAAGGTCCTCCCTTTCCGGTTGCCAGCGACCCGCGGCAAAGAAGCTTCGCCCTCCTGGCTTGATGAGAACGTGATATCCTGCGAACGGACCCTTTCTTCCTCCTCGCGAGAACGACGCCATCAGATTTGTTTTGTAAGGCGTCTTGTCGTTTGAGAATCGCACGTCTCGATAGATTCGATAAACCAAGTCCTTGGTTGGCAGCCATGGTACGGTATCGTCCACCTTCTCCATAATGTCGTTCAATACTGCCTCGGTGAACTCGGTAAAGTTCTTCCAACAATACCGATAGACTGCATCATGACGTGCAAACCAGTCTCGTTCGTTGTTAGCCTGCAGATCTGCGAGAAACTTGAGAACATTGGGACTGAGCTCGCCACGAGCGACATGTCCTGATTGGGGCGGACCAACGAGCTTGGCTACGACACGAGTGACACCTGGCTGCCAATCCTCCTCTTTGGTGCTGTTTGAAACTGTGCGCTTTGACGAAGTCGATACGTTCTTCTTGCGCCGTTTTGCAGGTCTATCTTCTTGGTCCTCCTCCTCACTCGCAGCCTCTGATTGTTCTTCCTCGGGAACTTCATCTGCACTGGTGGATGCTCGATCTTCAGCCTGGTATTCGTCCTCGGTCAGGTCGTCAACTGCATCATCCGCGTCCGATTCCTCGCGGTAGCTGAGTCGCTTACTTGTCGAAGCTCTTGCAGATCTTCGAGAGCTCATTTTCGCCACTCTTTCGGCAGTTGAGCTTGATGTTGATGTGGGTTTGCGTTAGTTGCCCTGGGCCCACGTCAGTAGGGTTGTGTGGGTATCGAATTGTTCAGGATGGTCAATCAATTAGTCGAAGATAGCAAGCTATCGAGGCGCAGCTAACCTAACGTTATCCGCCTCAAAACCTCCACATAGCGGCTGCGAAGATCTACGGCAATGCAGAGCGAAATGTTGGAGAATGAAATTCTCTTTAAAAAATCCGCGGTGAAATTGAGGTCGAGAAAACACAGCCAAAGACTGAAACCGTGCCCGAATGCAACTGGACGAGCGCTGCTCTACCTCTATGGCTCATGAACATTCTTCCAAGCCACAGCGCAGTATTGCAGCAGAATCAAATTTGATCCATCCCATCTCATTTGTGATATGCGCCCGCACACCTCTCGAGGTAGAGGTCTGAACTTAGTTACAACACAGAAGAAAGGGATGTTGGCGTGGGAAAGACTTGTCGTAGACTTCAGGGTCCAGCTGCACGTCGACTCTGTTTTTTTTCTTTTCCCCTTCCTTTTGGTCTTTTGCGCGTGGTGCACGGGTCACTCGCGCGATGCTCCACCTGTCAAAGCGCTAATCATCATCATCATTCGCACTTCTTCACCCACTTCTTTCTCACACTCTACCATCAACATCCGCGCCTTCATTCCATATCTTCACAAGCCTTTGAACACGCATTCTAAGCTCAGACCGAGCCAACGCCGTTGGAATCTTCTTCCTTCTCGCTCCTTCCACCACTGGCACCGCTGGCACTACAGCAACCACGGTCACTGCAAGCACCGCAGGAACTACACAACAATCAGACGCAGTCTCTTCGTCGAAAATTAGCAAGCTTGAACCAACATCGGTCCAAAACACATCAACTTTGTCCACAGCGTCAAATTAGCGCAGCAACTCCTGTTATCGACGTAGACATTGGTCGCTTTCATCCTCACGTAGGCCAGCGCGCCGAGTTTCGCCAATCAGACCGAGCGCTAGCCTCTCAACGATCTCCTCGATATCCTAAGTGTCCCGAGTATCTCCGGTGTCACCAGTGTCTCGAGATTAGCAACATCCGTCACTTCATCTACGTGCATCTTCGCCATCTGAGCTCACGACTACGAACGCACCGTATATACAGTGAGTTCCTTGACGTCCCCCTTTCTCTTCTATCTCCCTTCCCTCACCCGTTCCCTCACCCGTTCCCTCACCCGCTCCCTCATCACTTTCCTAACCCCTTCTTTCACCCCTTCTTTTAATCCAATCTCATCTTGCGCGCATAACTATCCGATCTTGTCATCCCACCAGACACCCCAGCAACATCGACGTCTAGCTTTCTGCCCTTGTCGTCGCTTGATCACTTAACGTTGTGTGAGTAAGCATGCAGATATGGCTCCCAGTCTAAGGCTCGCTCGCTGACACCCCTCTTTGACGCTTGATTATCGTGGCAAAGCTCTAGGACGTACCTTCCACAGACACGTACCTCTTTCTCTGCGAACGCATTTTCTCAAGTCCGATCATCCCTGTCAGTCAACCCGTAAGTACTTGTTTTCATCGTTCAGAGCGCCGAAGAAGCAAGTGCTGACCCTTCATTCTTCACCCTTCCACTCAGACGTTTCTTGAAAGATGGTCGCTGGCCGTGGTGGTGCCCAGGAGGCACTTACTCTTTACGGCGCCGCTCCCATGCCGGACGGCGGCAATAAACAAGGTCGCCCGATGCCGCTCACTACGAATCTCTTCAAGGCTTCCATCAATCTAAAGGCCCTTGAGAACGTCCAGCTTCTCTCGGTAGAGATCACTGCGATCGAGGAAGCTGGCGCCACACGTAGACCTGGCGCGCGCGAGACTCTTCCAGTCCGCTTGAACCGCGAGATCCTGGTTCACGCTCTTCAGTCCGCAGCTCGGGATGGGAGCCACGGTATCACGCAAGACTTTGCCCGTCTGTTAGGCTATGACGGTAGAGCTCTCGCGTATACCATGCTCCCGCTTCCCTCCGACCCTCTCGAATGGGAGACCACGCTACCACCGAAAGCTGATCTGCCCCCCGTTCCGGGTGCTCCCGGTGCAGTCCCTCCTCGACCTGCTGCCACCGCTGGCGCAGGACGAGACTCCAAGCGACGTTTCAAGATCCGTCTTGCCTTTGCACGCAGCATCGATTTCGGTCTTATCCTCGAGGCGTGCCGCGGAGATCGACGTGCCATCATGGCACAGGCCGCAAACCCCGCCGAGCTCATTCAAGACGGCATCCAGGCACTCGACATCGTGCTTCGCAACATGCTTCACGACCGCTACCTGTCCGGAACTACTCAAGCCGCTCAGCGTAAGTTCTACGATCCTAGCAAGGCGATTCCGATCTCTCAAGGCGCAGAGATCTGGCCAGGTTTCTTCCAGTCGGCTAGACCTTGCGCCGCTGGACTCGTCGTCAACCTCGATCCAGCCTTCTCGGCTTTTGTTGGCGGAGGTGCTTTCATCGACGTCGCTGCTAAGCTTCTCGGTCTCGGTGGCGGTGGTGGTGGCGACTTTGGCGGTCGCGGTGGTCGAGGTGGCCGCGGTGGCCGAGGTGGACGCGGTGGTTTCCGTGGTGGACGAGGCGGTTATGGGGGTGACTTTGGTCCCGGCGGTCCTTCAGGTGGCGGCGCGACCCTCACCTCTCTTACTCAACAAGACCAGCGCCAGCTTAGGCTGCGTCTCAAGAACATACAGATTCGCGTCACTCACCGTCCGACCAACAAGCTCGAGTCGTTCCAAGGTTTCACGCCTCGACCGGCCGACGAAACCACCTTCGAGACCAAGGAAGGCAAATCGTATACGATTGCTCAGTACTTCCTCGAAAAGTACAATCTTCGTCTTCGCTTCCCTCGCCTTCCTTGTGTTCGCATCGGCGCACAGAGGTCTGCGGTCCCGATGGAGTTTTGCATCGTAGTGCCTCAGGGACCCATTCCCGCCACCAGCCTCACCCCTATGCAGTCGGCCGATCAGATCAAGGTCTCGGCCATGCGTCCCTTGGACCGCAAGCGCCGTGTCGATGATATCCGCCGTGAGGTTGACTACGACAACAACCCCATGCTTCGAGGCTGGGGTATCGCCGTTGATCAACAGCCTCTTGCAACTGAGGGTCGCGTCATCACAGCTCCTGAAGTGGCTTACGCGCCAGGCTCACAGCGTCCTCGCGTTGGATTTGGTTCGTGGAACCTCGTTGGCGCCAGATTCGTATCCCCGGGCGCCGAGCTGATCACCTGCGGTGTCATCGACTACAGCAATGCCCCCTTGGGCGCCGTTCAATCTTTTATTGCCACTCAACTCGATGCTTGCAAGAAGCTCGGCCTACGTATTCTCAATGATCGGCCTCAGATCGTCAAGCAACGTCCGGATCCTTATATGATTAAGCAGCACATGAACGAGCTAGGACGATCTGTGTTCGCCGAGGCAAAGCAAAGGCTGGGCACCGCTAGGAAACCACCACCTCCTCAGCTTTTCTTCATCATTCTCGATCAGCAAGACCAGGCGTTCTACAACTCCGTCAAGAGAGCTGCCGCACTCGAACTCAGCACGCCCGTCGCTACTCAGTGCGTCAATGCTCGCAAGGCTTTCAACGAACGCGGACAAGCCCAGTACGTCGGCAACGTAGCAATGAAGATCAATGTTAAGCTTGGCGGTACCAACCACGTCGTTGCTGGCGAGCGCGACCTTCCTCGCTTCGGTAACCAGACGATGCTCATCGGTGCCGACGTCACACACCCAGGTCCCGGCTCGGACAAGCCCTCGATTGCTGGTTCCGTTGCCACCATCGACGGTGGTGCTAGGCGGTACTCGAGCGAACTTCGAAAGCAGACGAACCCTCGTGGAGGTGCAGCGCAAGAAGTCATGCTGCACTCGCAGAGCATGATGCTCGGCCACCTCAAGAAGTGGCAGGCCGCGAACCAGGGTCGCTTGCCGGACTCGATCGTATTCTTCCGTGACGGAGTGTCCGAGGGCCAATATCAGGCCGTCCTGGATCATGAACTTAGGGCGATCAAGGAGGCCAGTCGTCAGATCCGCCCCGACGCCAACATCAAAGTCACCTTCATCGTCTGCGGTAAGGGACACCACGTCCGCTTCTTCGCCAAAAACGAGCAAGATGTAGCTGGCGATCGCTCCGGTAACCTTCCGCCTGGCATTTGCGTCGACAAAGACATCGTCTCTCCATTCGGCTTCGACTTCTACTTGCAGTCGCAAGCAGGCCTTGTAGGCACCGCTCGTCCTTGCCATTATGTTGTTCTCCGTAACGAGATGGAGTTCTCGAGCGAGCACCTTATCCGCTGTATCAACTCGCTCTGCTACACGTACTGTCGAGCAACTCGATCGGTCTCGCTCGTACCCCCCGCTTACTACGCCGACATCCTCTGCGAGAAGGCTCGAGCTTTCGTCTACGGACCGGATGATGGCGAGACCGTTGCTTCCTCCGAGAAGGGCGAGGACATCCGCGATCTACCACAAATCTCCGAGAAGGAAGCAGGATCGATCATGGAGCATTTTGCTCTCAGCCCGACCTTCACTGACTGTCTTTGGTATATGTAGGCGCATTGCTGCCTGCCTTGGCGTTTCCGCGCTGCGATCTCCACTAATCTTATCGTTACATCGTCTTTTGTTTTCCTTGTACAACAAATAATGTCCTGTTCTTCCCAGAGCAGGTTGACCCGGGAGACAGACCCGGGAGCGTTAATGAAAATTTTCCCAGCATATGGACTTTGGCCTGCGAGATCGACGGCGTGCTTCAAAAAGATTCGTTGGTGAGCAAAGTGAGTGCTCGGCAATTCAGACACCATCACCACCGACATTCAAGTCGAGAACAAGACTCATGCGTATTGACGGTGCCGGCACGCGTTACCTGATCCATAAAGTGAGATCGAGCCAGATTTCTTTTGAAGGCCTATTTTCGGCAAGTCCGCGCGGACGGCCCGTTCGCCTTTGTTTCCAATTCACAACATACATCTCCACCGTCAGTTCGCAACCTCATCTTCCTTCTCGCCCACATCCACCTCCATCTCCTCTCCAACAGCAGCTTCATCTCAGCATGACTCGGCGCTGAACAGAAGCACGTCAACCACAGTTCAAACCACCTCTCTGCGAATCCCAAGTGTCTTGCTGATTTGGCCAATCCATCGCCGAAACCTCCACCTCGACTGCGGGCGTAACCCACGGACACAGGGCTAGCCGACACTTTCCATCACCTTTGCGCCGATTCCGCCCTTTCTCATCCGACTCATAGCTTCGCCATGACAACTTCACCAACCACAGCCATGTCACAGAGGGATGCGCGTGGTGCCGCGCTGCTCGAGCAAGGGCGCAGGCAAAAGGCAGAACTCGATCGCATGGTCAAAGCGAGCTTTGCACACACCTCCTCATCCTCAGCCGCCGGTACCACTTCTCGCGCTGGCAGGATGCATCCCAAGGACGCAAGCGCCAAGCTGCTGGATGCAGAGATCGACTTTGCACGCAGGAATCTCCGCAACACATGGCTCAATCTCCTCTTCACATGTACTTTTACTCGCGAAGCACAATCCATCGACGGCTACATCTGGAACGACACATCGTACAGCCTCATCTCTGCCTACCGATCCTACATCTCTTCAGCGCAAAAGTCAGTCGATCCAACCGTTCAGGCACCAGGTCGTCGTGGTAAGTCGGCTCAGGATGCAGCACGCGTCAAGTCAGAGTATCGCAAGTTCCTGCTAGACGAAGAGCTCTTCTGGCATGAGCTCGTCGGCAGACTTGTTCGCCTCTTCTCACTCGACGAAGCCCGCTCCAATCTCGAGGTACTGGGCATTGACGCCGACAAGGACGGAGACACTTCCGTTTCATCCTCTCTGCCAACCGATTCTTACGCATCGAGAGCAACGCGGCAGGCCAACGAGCCGGACGAAACCCTGTCCCAGGCAGCACTTCTTCCTGCCAAGCGCACCCATCTCATCACCTTGCTACACAAGTTCCTCATCTTCTGCGGTGATCTTGCCAGATATCGTGAAATGTCATCGCACGATCACGAGAACGACTCTCACGGCAGCAAAAAGAGCAAGAACCTGCCCAAGTATGACTTCAGCCGAGCTTCTGCGTTCTACGAGCAGGCCCGCCTCATCTTGCCGGACCAAGGCAATCCATCCAATCAGCTCGCTGTCGTCTCAACCTACAAGGGCGACACGTTCGGCTCTCTGTACTACTACTATCGAGCGCTCTGTGTCAAAACACCATTCGCGAAAGCAAAGATCAACCTCGAGAAGCTGCTTGCAAAGCCAACCGCCGCGTACCTCGAGGAAGCCGCACGCTCGTTTGATGGTGCTAGTCCCACCTGGGATGCAGCCAAGGACAAGCAGGCCCGCGACCCGCAGCTAGTAGCTCGGCTTTCTACCAATATCGAAGAGTCTCAACAGCTGGCGGATGCATGGACCAAACAGGTTGTCATCTTGCACGGCCTGTTCTATCGACGTAATCACCTCGACCACATCATGTATCTCTCACGCTCGGTCTTGGCCACTTTCTCCACTCTGATCCGCGCGAGAGCGTTGCGTGCCGATCAAATTGTCCAGTTCCTCGTCACTGCGCTGTGTGCGTCATGGACCACCCGACTCTGGCGCAGCGCTCCCACCTCGACTACCAAGGAATCACCACGACCCTCGCTGGATGGCTCAGAGGACCGACACCGACCTACAGCAATCCGCGGCGAGCGCTCGTCCAAGAAGCGCCCTCCCTCTCCGGAAACGGGGAGATGTGTCGAGTTTCAGGTAACCGCTCACGTGCTCGGCGTGTTCCGCGAGTTGGCAGCAGCAGGCACATCCGAAACTCGGGCTGCGATCGAAACCAACAAAGAGCTGGAACTGGCATTGCATCAGACGGATGGACAGTCGAACCCGACTAGCAACCTGACCGCAGTTGTGCGCAGGACTTTGCCCGCATTGCGAATCGTGACCAAGTGGACCAAGACACATCTCGAGTACATGCAGCGCATCGAGAAGCGTGCACGAGATGCAATGGAGCAGTCCGGAGAAATCGATCCCGTGGTGGTACGATCCGACATGGAAGTGCTACCTGACTCGGAGCGTCCAAACCCTCACCTGATCGCGTACGCTGACACACTCGAATCGATGGACCGATGCTGGTCACAGTATGTGGATCTCATCAACAGCCTTCGCTATGCTTTCCCCTTCGACTCGCTTCCCAACATTGGTAAGGTGGGTGCCGTAGGCGCACCGGCTTTGTGTCTGGAAGAGGACTCGGACATGCGAGGCTTTGCGCCCACGCGCAAAGCAACACAGTCGACCATTCCTGGCGGCACCACGATCAGCGTTGGAATGGGAGAAGCGTGCGCAAATATCGAAGCAGTCAGGCCAAGCCAAGTGCATCCGAACGAGGAGCAGCTGATGCGAATCGCTGATCTCATGATCGACGCCAAGGTGATTGCCGAGTCAGATGCAAGCCCAATTCATTTTGACGATACGAACAACGTCTTCGTTTACGAGAAGAAGACTGGAGGTTCGGCGCAGACAGCCCCAAAATCGGCTGCAGCTACGGCAGCAGCAGCTCTAGCTGGGCAAGCTGCGGGAAACTCGAGCCGAGCTGAGTCATTGGACGATCCAGTAGAGGCGGCGATGCGTGCCGCGATGGCACACGCTGCAGGATCCAAGAGTGGTGGCGGGGCAGATGTTGATTCAGTGGAGCAGTCGATGCGTGATGTGCAGGTGCGAGACAACGGAGTAACGGCACAACAGCTGCTGGTGCCATCACAGGTCAAGCCAAAGTCACTGCAGAACAAGGACGAGTTGGCGCGTCAGCTATTTGCTGCCTATCCTATTCAATCGCAGGGAGGAGGAGGAGCGAGGCATATGGCGCCTTCCAATTCAAACCCTTCCGCCTCGCCGCAGGGAGCCGGAGCTGGCGGCAATCAGGATGCTTTGCTACATATGCTATCGCAGCAAGTGGGCGCAAGTCATGGAGGAGCCAATACGAGTAGCAACAATAGCAGCCATTCCAACCTCTTGCTTTCGAACGGCGCTCCCATCAGCTCGATTTGGGCACCAAATCATTCTGATCTGCCGCCACACCTCCAGACCTACGCAGGTGGTGCTTCTGACACGTACCAGAGGCACATGCAGCAGCAACAAATGGCAAGTCACTTTGCAGGCGGGGCATATCAGCAGCCATGGGCCAACAATGGCTACCCACATCACCAGGGTAACTTTGCAGATACGTATGGTAACACGACCCCCGATCCGTTCAATCCACATGGGTATGGCGGAGCACAGCATTTGCAGCACAACCACCAACTGCACCAGCAGCATCACGCCGCATTCTCGCCCTCTCCCTTGCATACATCGCAACAACGGACGACACCTCAACCAGGCAACATTCACAGAGACAGACTTCCGTTTGGCGGTGCGGGAGCGGTGTCGAGTCCATCAATGCAAGACCCATACTATCCTGGACCCGCTGGTGCAGGGGGTGGAGCGCACTCGCCCCGCTTCTCTTAGTCAAGAACAGCGCCAACGCTCATGCTAGCTTCATCTGTTTCTGTAAAGGCACGCTGCCATGAATCAACGGTAGCGTTTATCTCGTCAGTTTGCTCTGATGCTTCGGTTCCTTGAGTGTCAACGGTGACCCTTGAAGATGGTCTCGATTCCGGTTTTGTCTTTTTCCGTGCGAGAACGCGTGTTAGGAAGATCTGAGAAAACAAAAGAGCAGCAGACCGCGATTTTGCCTTTGCTGTCTGACTGTGCGAAAAAAAGGGTGCGAATGAGTCTTCTTTTTCCAAGTCAAAGCGCACACTCTCACGCTTTCTGACAATCACCTTTCATCGGCTGTGAGCTCAATCTTCCTGATCAGCACAACCACCTCCAGCCTGGCTTGTCACCCCTGCTTTTGCTGGCTGCTTTCTTCCCAATACACACATCAAAAGCTTTATCTGTCGGCACAAGGGCGAATCGAAAATCATGCCTACCGTCGCCGTCGACAAGGAGCACTTCTACAAGGCTCTCGGTCGCACTTACACCACCCAAGAGTTCGACGAGCTCTGCTTCCAATTCGGTATCGAGCTTGACGATGACACCACCGAAGAAGTCACCAAAGCCGGTCTCGGCGAGCGACCGCAATTGAAGATCGACATTCCCGCCAACCGATATGATCTTCTCTGCCATGAAGGTATCTCTCGTGCCCTCAACGTGTTCTTGGGCAACATCCCTCAGCCTCAGCTCAAGCTCACCAACCCTGCTCAGATGATTGAAGTCAAGCTCAGTACCGACGTCGCTCGTATCCGACCCTACTTTGCCGGTGCAGTCCTTCGAAACATCAGCTTCACACCTGAGAGCTATGCCAACTTCATCGACCTTCAGGATAAGCTGCACCAGAACTTGGCCAGGCGCAGAACGCTGGTCGCTATCGGTACACATGACTTGGACACCATCCAAGCACCTTTCTCGTATGAGGCTTTGCCGCCAAAGGACATCAAGTTCGCCCCTCTCAACAAAGAGCAGGAATACGATGCTAGCCAGTTGATGGAACTTTACGAATCCGACAAGCACCTTTCTCGTTATCTCCACATTATCCGTGACAGCCCTGTCTACCCCATCATCTACGACACCAACAGACAAGTGCTCTCCATGCCACCCATCATCAACTCCAATCATTCCAAGATCACTCTCAACACCAAAAACGTCTTCATCGACACCACCGCCATCGACGAAACCAAGTTGAGCATTGTCATCAACATCATCGTGGCTATGTTCTCGCAATACTGCGCCGAACCATTCACCATCGAGCCTGTCAAGGTCGTCTACCCTGATGGTCAGGTCAAAGTCACTCCCGATCTTAGCAACACCAGGTTCCCTGCGAGCGTGGACTACATCAACAGGTGCACTGGATTGCAATTGTCGTCAGAAGACATGATCGGGTACTTGAAGAAGATGGGTCACTCCGCCACTGTGGATCCTGCCGCTCCCACAGAGAAGTTGATCGTCGATGTGCCACCGACTCGACCGGATATTTTGCACGAATGCGACTTGATGGAAGACGTAGCTGTTGCTTTCGGGTTCGACAACTTGCCAAAGACTTTCCCTGCTACCAACACTGTCGCTGCTCCATTGCCGATCAACAAGCTCGCCGACATTGTCAGGAGGGAATGCGCCTACTCCGGATGGATCGAGGTTCTTCCCCTCATCCTCTGCTCACACGACGAGAACTTTGGCTGGTTGAACCGCAAAGACGATGGCAAGACCGCCATTGTTCTTGAAAACCCAAAGACCGCAGAATACCAAGTGGTCCGAACCTCGCTCCTCCCAGGAATCCTCAAGACTGTACGAGAGAACCGAAAGCACGCACTCCCATTGCGCACTTTCGAAGTCTCAGATATTGCTTTCAAAGATGAGGTCAACGAACCCGAGCGCTGTGCACGAAACGAGCGTCACGTCGGTGCAGTCTACTGTGACAAGACAGCAAGCTTCGAAGTTGTTCATGGATTGCTCGATCGACTCATGCTCAGTCTTGCCATTCCCCGAATCAGCGGCAAGGAAGCAAAGGAGGAGAAGGGATACTGGATCGAAGAGCTCACAGAAGGTGAAGAGGTCGGAACTTTCTTCCCTGGTCGTGCGGCACGAGTCTGGTTGAGACTGCCTAAGGAACAGTACAACCCAGGTGCTGCTACTGACGCCAAGCCCGCAGCTGAAGGAGTCAAAGAGAAGGCCGCTAGCGCTTTGGACACTGTCAAAGACGCACTCGAGAAGGTTCTTCCCGGTAAGGATGGTGAGGTCAAGGGCGATCAGGCAGTCGGTCTCATCGGCGTACTTCACCCTTCCGTGCTGAAGAACTTTGCTATCGACTACCCATGCTCGGCGTTGGAGTTCAACTTGCAACCCTTCTTGTAAAGTCATCATCGGCACTATACGCACAGATCAAAATACACTTTTACGCCTCCAAACTCGCTTTGATCACACGAACAGAGCTTGAAGATTGAGATTGAGATCGAAAACATGGACGTGAACATTGAAATGCAGTGTTGAAACCCGTTGCTGTGATGAGATGGAGAGAAAAACGAAACTGAGGGGGACCGGGGAATGGAAAACCGAAAAACATTGTCCTCAAAAGAGGTTATTAGGGGGGATATACAGGGGTGAGATACGTTGAAGTATCACCAACCCTCCTTCTTTACACTACCGCTACCTTCTAGAGTGCAGAATCTAGTTAACGTAATCTTCAACGTCACCACACTCGCAGACGAGCACCCTATCACCGAAGGCATCGTCGATCCTAGCAACAGCAGGCCAGAACTTGTTCTTCTTCAACTCCTCGACAGGGTAGACGGCACGTTCTCTGCTGTAGGGCCTGTTCCATTCGCCCTCCGTGATGGCGTGAATGGTGTGTGGGGCGTTCTTGAGCAAGTTGTCGTCCTTGGGCATCTTGCCTTGACGAATCTCCTCGACCTCAGCACGGATGCTGATGAATGCTTCAATCAACCTGTCGATCTCTTGGAGCGACTCGGACTCAGTGATCTCGATAAGGAGACCAGTCGAGATGGGCCATGAGCACGTTGGAGGGTGGAAGCCATAGTCGATCAATCGCTTGGCAAAGTCCATGACCTTCAATCCAACGTCTTCGAATTCAGCGACATCGATCAAGAGCTCGTGAGCCACACGACCTCGGTCACCAGTGTACTTGAGCTTGTAGTGGTCCTTCAGACGGTGGGCGACATAGTTGGCAGCAAGAAGAGAAGTCTCGGTAGATTTCTTGAGACCTCCCCAACCGAGCATCTTGATGTAAGCCCAAGCGATGGTCAAGATCGAAGCGGAACCCCAGGGAGCTGCAGAGATGGGGTCAATAGCCATTTCTCCGCCCGTCGAAGCCAATGGGTGACCGGGAAGGAAGGGAGCGAGGTGTTCAGCAACACAAATGGGTCCCACACCAGGTCCTCCACCACCGTGTGGGATAGAGAAAGTCTTGTGCAAGTTGAGATGCGTCACATCGGCACCCATGATGGCTGGGTTGGTCAATGCGACCTGAGCCTGAAGGTTGGCGCCATCGAGGTAGACCTGTCCACCATTGTCGTGAACGATCTGGAACGCCTCCTGAATGTCCTTGAAGTAGCATCCGGTGGTAGCGGGCTCGGTGATCATGGTGGCTGCCAACTCAGACTTGTGCTGTTCGGCTTTGGTCCTGAGATCCTCGAGGTCGATCGATCCATCCGCCTTGGTCTTAACGGGAACGACCCTCATACCAGCCATGATAGCCGATGCGGGATTAGTACCGTGAGCAGAAGTGGGAATCAAACAAACATCACGCTTGCCCTCACCCTTGCTCTCGTGGTAAGCACGAATGACCGAGAGACCGGCGAACTCTCCCTGAGCACCAGAGTTGGGCTGCAATGACACAGCGGGGAATCCAGTGATCATGCAAAGATCACGCTCGAGTTCGCGAATCAAGACATCGTAACCCTGAGCCTGGTCTTCAGGTGCAAATGGATGTAACTGCGAGAATTCGGGCTTCGAAATGAGCATCATCGAGGAGGTCGAGTTGAGCTTCATGGTGCACGATCCAAGAGGAATCATAGCGTGAACGAGGGAGAGATCCTTGGCCTGAAGAGAGTGGATGTATCGAAGCATCTGGGTTTCGCTGCGGTGGGCAGAGAAGACTGGCTGCTGAAGGAACTTGGATTTGCGGCTGAAGTCGGGGACGGCCGGCAGATCAGAAGAGTCCGAGGAAGAGGTCTTAAGTGGGGTGGAGATGGTGAGTGTCTCGGTGGAAGCTGCGTCGAGGCCAATAAGGGAAGCGATGGCGAGGAGATCATCGGGCTTGTAGGGCACCTCGCCAGACTTGGTTGGCTTGAGAGCAAAAGCAAAGACATTGAGCAAGTCGGTGAGCTCCTCGATGCTGACAGTCTCGTCAAGAGTGATACCGACACGAGTGTCGCTGATCCTGCGCAAGTTGAGACCAGCCTTCTTGGCCTCTTCATGAATGCGAACCGCGCCAACGCCAGCCTTAGCCAGGTCGATAGTGAGAGTGTCGAAGAAAGCACCGTCACGGTTGACAACACGAACACCCAATTCTGTAAGCTCGTGCTTGAGCAGACGAGTGAGCGCGTGAACCTTGGCAGCGATCTTGCGCAAGCCATCGGGGCCGTGGTAGACAGCATACATGGCCGACATGTTGGCAAGTAGCGCCTGAGCGGTGCAGATGTTGGAAGTGGCCTTCTCGCGACGAATGTGCTGCTCTCGGGTCTGAAGAGCGAGACGGTAGGCGGGGTTGCCACGGGCATCCTTGGAGAGACCGACGAGACGACCGGGGATCTTGCGCTTGATCGAGTCACGAACGGCGAAGAAGGCGGCATGAGGACCACCAAAGCCAGGGGGAACACCGAATCGAGCGGCGTTACCAAGAGCGATGTCGGCGCCCCACTCACCAGGAGGCTTGATCATGGTGAGGGCCAAGAGGTCGGTGGCAGCAATGACCATACCGCCGAAGCTCTTGATCTCCTTTGCGAGAGCTTCCCAATCAGTGATGCGGCCGTCGACGTCAGGATACTGAACGAGAGCACCAATGATGTCGTCACGGGGAATTTGATCGGCAGGAGGGAGACGGTGACCCTCAGGAGTGCGAAGGTCAGTGGCAACCACCTTGATGCCGAAACCCTTGGCTCGCTGGCGAAGAACAGCAAGAGTCTGAGGCAAGACACCACGGTCAACGAGGAAAGTTTTGCGCTTACTCTTGGTCTGACCATAGGCGAGGATCATAGCTTCAGCAGCAGCGGTACCTTCGTCGAGCAACGAAGCATTGGCAAGATCAAGGCCGGTGAGCGACTTGACCATGGTCTGGAAGTTGATGAGGGACTCGAGACGACCCTGCGAGATTTCGGGCTGGTAAGGGGTATAAGAAGTGTACCAAGCAGGGTTTTCGAGAACATTTCGCAAGATGACGGGGGGCACCAGGGTGTTTTGGTAGCCCATACCAATCAAGCTCTTGAAGGGGCGGTTCATCTTTGCAATGACATCGGCACGCTGAGCCAGCTCGCTCTCTGAAAGAGGCTTCATCTGGTCGTAGAAAGCAGCATCTTCAGCCAGACGGACGCTGGGAGAGACGGTGTCAGCAACCAACTGCTCCATCTCAGAGTAACCAAGAGCCTGAAGCATCTTGGCCGAATCCTGGTCGCGCGGTCCCACATGACGAGCCTCGAATGTGTCGAGAGGAGCAAAGATGGACTTGGCGACGTGGCTGGCACCAAGCTCGGGTGCGTTCTCAGTGGAGCTGAGGGTAGCGAGACCACGACGGTCAGCGCGAAGGGTGACAGCAGAGGTGTGAAGGCGAGCAGCACTGGCGGCGGAGAATCGAGAGCCCGACGCGATAGGCTGCGCCGTTCGGAAGGACCGAGAAGCAGCGACGCGCGAACGAGCCAGAAGTGATGTGGCGATCATCCTGAACGAATGACTAAATGATGAGATCACCTGAACTTGTGATCAATCGACTCGGTGGAGATTCGGTGGAGATCCTAGAGTGAATACGAACTAGCACCACGGTAGTGTTCGTCAGTGGCGGCGAGAAGGAGAACAAGCAGAACACTCGCTTTCTGCACTTGGGCTCGTCTGTTGCAGGTCAAGCTCGCCGTAGCTTGAATGCAAGATGGAGAGGCTGCGTAGGTAGAGGAGGAGGAGGTGGTGGTGGTGATGGTGATGGTGGTGCTCAGACAAAAGCATTCTCCTTCGCACAGATAAGTCTTGTCAAGCAGCAGCGTTTTGGTCTTCTGCATCCGCAGTATCGCACTAGGGAGCAGCTCGCACCAGCTCATGCGCTCCTCAAACAGCCACAAAGCCATTTTTGTTTCTCTTTGTCTATCTGTATCATGTCACGAGGTGCTCTTTACCTCTGTCGGAACAACGAGGATGATCAGCAAATTTCAATGCGCGAGACAGACATCAACTGCCGGCTAACTTGACTCACACCAAAAGAAAAACGAAAGGGGTCCAGCACTCACACTTGTGCCACGGCAGAAGGCACTTCTATCAAATTTACTTTTAATTCCTTCTTGACTGTGCTGCAGACTTTCAGACGCAGTCAGACGCGGATAGCAGGCGTCCGACAGGTGATCTTCTCTCAGAGGCGCGGGGGTGCGTCCAATCACTGCAATTACAGTCCCGAATTCGCTCGAGATAACGAAGACGCCAGACGCGAGATTTTTTTTTTTTTCGTTTTTTTTTTGGACTCGGTCCCTTTCACAGGTACGAGCCCTTTAGCCTGCCCGTTCGTCGGATTCGATGGTGGGGAAGAGGAGTAGCAAAAGCGACGCTTCTCATTCGTCCTTTGCTCACAAGAATACCCTCTCCATCTTCTGAGACAGATGCAGACTGACTTGCTGATGTTACTCCAAGACCGTTGGTGGGCAGATGCGAAACGCGAGACCGGTCAATCCTTTGGTACGATGCAGCGAGCAAACTTTTCATGTCCCACCTTTCACTCCCAGGAGGTGAACGGAGTCTTGCTGAAAGCTTCGTCATGAGCCACACAAAAGGTCTTCCTACAGCAGCTGTGTTGCTCGAACAAAGCATGTCCCAGCATTAGATGACGAGCTGCCAAGGAAAGCAAGGTGAAAAAAGCGACTCAGTATGTCGTGGCTCGTCAAGGGTCTCTCATAAATTTTTATTTCTTAAAACACAGGCACTTTGAGACGAGTGCCAGGTCTGCAGCTCCCATCAGCAACTGCCTCTTATAGTAATCTCAACTGCCTCTTATGGTAGTCCATCGAGATGTGATACTGATCTTCACTATTCACCTCGTTCCACTCTGTCAAACCTCATCGCTTCGTCATTGTACCATTCCATGTTCATCTGGCTGCTCCTTGCTAATTACGCATGCCGTACCTGTCCTGTGTCGCATGACCTTTCAGCCATGCAAATGTGCAGTCATGAGTCCCATGGTCTCGATTGAGGAAGAATGCAAGTAACCGAAAGGATGGTTCAGAGTCTTCTGCCGGCGTCGGATAAGTGTGGCTCAAAGGGGCCAACCGGCAAATCCGAAAGTCGCATTTCTCCCGCTTCGTCCACGCATTTCTGCGCCACCATAACCGAACACGTCTCGCGCTTCAATATCGGGCATTCAGCCAGTTCCCGATCTACCCGGTTCCTTCACATTTGGTTGCCTTAAGAACACACAGCGACATCAAACTCCACCATCAACGAGAACATCCTGATATATTGCATTCCATCGTCTAGATGCCAAAAGAGGGATACTGGTTTGCTAGCCGTCTCAGCTCGGTATCGCAATCAACGATACTTATCTTTTTGCCTGCTAGCACCATGTACGTCTGATTCCATTTCGCCTCTCGCCTTTCATCCTCCTGCCCTTGCTCCTTCTTAGCAGATTTACCCCTCCTACTGGCGGTCCAAGTCTTTCCGTTGCTCGATCGCGCGAACGTTTCCACAACTCCGTGCCTTTGCATCAGCTCCATAGCTCCAACGCAGTGTGCTTCTGATACAACTTGCACATCTTCCTCTACCTTTGTTTCGAGTGAAGATTGGTATGTTGCTGTTTGTCCGTCCAGATGTAGGAACCGCACTCCTGTCTCGTCTTGAGCCTTAGTCTGTGCAAGCCGCTCATGGTCGTTCAAGATCCTCTGAGTACGTCGTAGTACCTGCCAGGCATCATCCAACACTTCTGCCGTGTCACTGCCCTTGACCGTTAACGTGGAGCCAACAGCAGACGCGACCTTTTCGATCAGCACCATGGTCAGTAGTCGTCGAGTGGTGAACGACACTCGATACTCTTCGCACTGAAACGGTTCCTCTTGTAGCAGTGACAGACTTTCAAATGAGATGGGAACGTTACTTTCCCCGACAAAGCACCGGAAAGACTGAAAAGGCTGAGGCTGCTCGTATCCCCATCCGTCGAGCTCGAAGTCGTGATGTTGCGAGGAGACCGAGATCCCGCCTAGTGAGGTGTCGGCAGCCTCAACTGGACCCTTGTGCTCCACGGACGAGACGGGTGCCTGAGAAAAGATGCTGGCAGCAGACGGAAGCTTAGGCGAGTCCGCAGTGATGGCTGGATCTGAGCGCAAAGCCTTGGTGTTGTACCAGGCGGCAGAGGTGACGGAGATCGACGGGAAGGCTTTGGCGCTTGCACTCGTTTTTATCGAGGCACCATCTGAGCCTGTCGCTAGCTGAGTGTCGTTAGATGACGACATTGGCTCGTCTGCTGGTGCTGCTTTGTCCTCAGCCTTCGGATCATCGTTAGCAGCAGCATTGGCGATAGACGACTCTTCTGCAGGAAGACTCGATGTTGTTGCCGGCTCCGCTCTCGCTTGCTCCGGAAGGGCCTCCTCATCGACTCCCAAGGCCTCGGCCAGCTCGCTTACATCTACTTCAGGCTCCAAAATAGACACCTTCGTGACTACGCTAGCATCGGCGTCTGCTCCTGTGCCATTGGTGTCGAAGGAAGCATCGGCGAATCTGTCGCGCTCCGAGATGTCGCCATCTTGCTCCGATGGCTTTGTGATTGCTTCTTGATCCTTGGCCATCGGGGAGGATGCTGGAGCATTCGCCAGCCCAAGTGAGGCCCCTAAGCCCCGAAAAGCGAGCTCTGCACCATTCCACATTTTGCCTCCTGCTTCTTGTATCGGGGCAAAGACTTGAAGTGGGCTCGTTGAGTTTTCCGCTCCATCTGCGGTGGCTGGGCTCTCGTCCGTCTTGAGCGGCGCTTCGATCGGCGAAGACACGCTCGGAGCGTCTTCTCGAATTGTCGCCGTCGCTCTGGGGTTAACACCATTTGTGTTGGAAGTGTCAACCGAGATTTCGGACGGCCCAGGGTCATTATCGACAGCAGTCGTTTCACTTCTCACCGCAGAGTCGGCTGCACCAGCACGAAACCCAAGTTTGCCCAATCCGAACACGCTTCCCCAGTTAGACCATCGATTCGACTCTGTCGTTGAAGAGGATGCAAAGCTAGAAGCACTGGTCGAGCGCTGTTGCATGACAGGCGAAGAAACGACCCTCTTCTTGCTTGCAGCCGTTGCAGTGTTGGCGGAGAGTAATCCTCGGGTATCGCGTTTACCACTGCCCCGTTCTCTGATTGCGCCGGATGTGCCTCGTCTCCTTCCTGCATCGCTATTGCTCGACACAGAGGCTGCCCGGATCAGGTCACGCTCGCGTTCCAGACCTGTGAGGTGACTTACTATCCGACGAAGCAGTTCAGCTTTCGTTGTTGGCTCCATTATTCCCGCTTGTTGCTGAGAGCGGCTTGCCTTGGAGCTACTTGACACGCTACGTTTCATCGCACGATCCTGATTTGCCCCAACCTCGACTTCTTCATCCGAGTCAAAACACCCAGCATCAGTGGCAGGCCAAAGTACACTCGTGTCTTTCAGCACCAACATCTCCCTCCTTCCATGCTTCCCTTCCCTAAGCCCTAACGCCGCCTCAGTCTGCATCAGTTGCATCAGCTTGCTCCTCGGTCCACTTGACACTACAGGGAATCCCTCCACGCACTCTGTAAATAGACTCCTCTCCTGTGCCACATCAGCGTTGGTGGCTAGTTCAAGGTCCCAACTCCAGGCCCAGACCGAAAAGTATTTCTCGAGTGATCTCTCGAGCCCTGCTCTCCCTGTCTTTTGTGAGAGTATGTGAGCTGGACAGCCATTGAGAAGGACCCAGTCGCGCCATGCGCGTCGGATGCTTTCTTCTAACCATGCATCCTGTAGAACAGCGTCGTGATATTCTTTCGCGGCCTTTGCTGTAGGGTCAGCCGGAAAACTGGGTCTGGTGGTGTAAGGAAGATCGATGCTCGCATGGACCCAGAGTCCTGACTCGACTTCGATGAGGATCATCCGACGCTTGCTTGAGTGAATGTTCCAGGTTCGTCCCTTTTCCGCTGACTCGATTGACGGTGTACTGGAGACAGACGTGGCGGAAGGTTTGGAGACCATGCTACAGAACTCGATCATTCCCTTTGCAACACCTATTTGACGTAGCATGCGATCTTTAAGCGCAGCACGGGCTCGACTAGTGTAGAAGAGGATCTGGGCAGCTTCGCGAGCGGTCTCGCGGGCATCTTCGTCTTCTTCTTCAGCGTCATCCTGTTGGGTGGTTGAAGTCGACGCTGATTTATGCTTAGGCGGCTTGAGAGCGGGGCAGAAGATAGTGAAGTAGGATAGAGAGGCCGGCTTGTATGTGATTTGAGATGGTGAGGAAGCGGTGGTTGCAGAAGTCGATGAGGACGACCCTCCAAGTGAGGAAAAAGAGGGAAGGAATGACATCTCGTTTTATGATGGAGTATGCAAAGTTCTGCCGATTGCTCTAGGAGCAAGCCTCAAGAGCTCAAGCCTGAGTTGCAAAGCTTCCACATGTAGTCTGGCCGTAACCTCAGTGGTTTCGAAGCATGTTGGATCTGTCGGAGTGGGGTCAATGATCGTTGACGGATCGTAAAGCGGAGGAAGTGTTGGTTGCTGTGAACGTTCGGATGTTGAAGTGGAGGAAACGCGTCCCCTTTTGCAACACGCACGCTCGCATTTATCTGTGTTTGCACGGTCGATTCCACAAGCGCAGCCTTCAACTGGGAGCTCAGTGACATGAAAAGACTGATTGCAACCTCACTCTAACTGACATCACTAGCCTAACCTGCTCACGCCGTACAAGCATCACTCGAGAAGAAGGCATCTTGATGCTTATGCATTGAACTGTATCTACAATCTTGGTAATGGAACCCCCTCACGCCGCATAGCTGCGCAATCCAGATCCCAAACGGCCAACCTCTGAAATCTGAGTAACCTTGCAGAGCGTTCCCTTGAACTCTGGCAAGTACTTGGCTCCCGTCAAGGGATCCGAAACAGCTCCAGCACCTCCAGCAGAGATCAGTTTGTGCAACCCAGCACAAATGACAAAGCTCTGCTCGAGTGGATCGTAGCCTGGAACATCCACCGCATCACGCGGACTCCTCTCGGCCAACGAAATGATCTGCTGTGCCTTTTGTGCAACCGCCGGTGCAGGAGCGAGGTCCACCAAACGCTTGGCGAAGCTGGCTGCCATAGTGTAGTTGTTGACCTTGCGAGCCTCGGTCATGGCACTTCGCAACGCCAAGGTTTGGTGCTGAGGCTGCAACTGGGTGTGAGTGAAAAGCGCAGCAAGCTCGAGGTTGCGTGCGACATTGTCAGGTTCGGCAGCGATGAGCTTGCGTCGGCTGAGCTCGATCGAGACACCGAGGATGTACTCTCGGCACAGAACGACGAGGTCTTGGATTTCAGTAGCTTCCGCTTCGGTGGCTGCCGGGGTGAGGACAAGCTGGTGTAGGAGACGTCGGAAGATGGTCTCGGCTTCGGCGAGCTTGTTGGCGCTGACGGCACGGTAGCCTTCTTGCAAGTCGCCCGAAGCAAGCGACTTGACCGAGCGAGGCGCAGCCGGGTGAGCCTTGGTCACCTTGCCGTCGCTCTCCTCATTGTTACGGCGCAAGTGCACCTCGATGGGACCGGCGCTGGGAGCAGCGGGCAAATAGTTGCGTGCAGCCAAGTACGAGGAGAGGAACAGAGGCTCGAGCGGCGAAAAGTCGACGATACCAGCCTGCCGCGAAAGGAGTGTCATTGCGGTCTCGAAAGATCCTGCTGCAGCGTGGTCAGCTGCAACAGCCGAGTTGCGCAACCAGTGCTCAGCTTCAGAACTGCCGGCACCCAAACCATCCAATGGCGTCTCTTGCAAAGGAGCAACGACGGATGCCTCCTCTTCGGGCAATGCCACCTCCTCTTCGGCGAGATCCCATGCCTCTTCTGCCTCGCCGAAGTCTTCAGGGGCAGCATCGAAGCCATCCTCGTCCTCCTCATCGGTCTCTTCGAGGGCTTCTCCATCGAGCCAAGACTCAATGTCGTGTGTCTTGCCGTTGAGAGCGTTGTCCTTAAAGATAGGTCCGCCTTCGTTGCCAGCGACGAGCGCGCGGTCGAAGTAGCTCTGTTCGCTGCTCAAGATGGGCCAGTTATGCTGGAAGGCCTGTGAGACAGCTGTGGGAGGAGCAAGCTTCGAAGTGCCTTCGCCCAAGTCGAGTTGACGGTCCACCTCGGCGGCCTCCTCTTCCATACCGGCTTGCGATGCGATGGCAGCAGCCTTATCGTCAAGGCCATTGGACTTGGCCGCAGCGTAAGCAAGCGCTGGCAAGCCCACATCCGAGAGGACATTTGCGCGAGCCTCAGCGTTGCCAAGGTAAAGCGCGTTGTGGAAACGGCTGAGATGGTCGCCACGCTTGTCAGCAATGACGGACATCTTTGCGAGCTTCTCGGTGTTGCCAGTGATGAGGTAGAGGAAACTAAGCTTGTCGAAGCTCTTGGTTCGCTGGTAAGCACGCTCGACGATCTTGTGGTTGCCCTGGCGCAAGGCGGCCGTAGCGAGACGCTCCCACACCTCGTCGACGTTGAGCGACTCGGCAGTTTCCAGTGCCACATTGAGGTTACCGCACTCGATAGCAAGGTCGAAGCGGGTGCTCTTGTCTTGGACGAAATGAAGCGCGATCTCGGGGTAGCCCTTCTTTTGCAGGAAAGCAATGATAGCCTGGCCAACAAGATTGCTGTTCTTGATGATGGTTAAGACATCGTCGTACTTGCCTTGAACGAGCGCCAGCTTGAAGCGGAACTCGGTTGGGTCGATGGTGATGTTTTGCGGACGAGCTGATCGGTCGAGGCAGGAGACGGTCTTACCCTTGACTCTAGTAAGATAGACGGGCTGCTCGAGGGTCTTGATAATACCGTTGTCGCCCTGAGGCAGTGCGTACTTGATGTGGTTGAGCGTGCTGTACAGCAAGACACCGCTCTCGTCCCAAGCAGCGCTCTTGATACGGATGGTTTCGTGGATCAGGTTACTGGAGGAGAACGACTTGTCAGCGAGGGTGATGGTGTGCTTGCTGAGAAGGGCGACCATGCCACCATCGATACTCCACACGACGTACTTGACGGGCGGGCTGGTAAGCTCGGCGAGTGTCTTTTGCTGCTGAATGTCGTAGAGAATGACACCAGTGGCCGTGCTAAGGATGAGACTGGCGGTGCCGCCAAAGAAGATCTCATTGGTGGGTTGGGGAGGTGTGATCGTCTTGGTGACGGCGTTGTTAAGGTCACGAATCTCAATGGTCTGAGCGGCCTTGTCGAGCACGGCGAAACGGTTGCGCGCCACGAAGATAGCGCTAGAGCCCTGGCCACGTTTGCCGACGCTGGAGGACTCGGCAAGATCTCCGCCAGCCTCGCGCGGCAAGGGAGCGACATCGAAAGTACCCTGGTCTCCGTTAACCGAAGTCACGATGACGGAGCGCTCTGCCGGGTTGAAGCTGAGTGTGCGTGGAGGGACGTACTGGTTGCCGAGACGCTTAACGCTGAGGAGAGCGTGGTCTGCACCGGTGCCGTAGTCGAGCGAACGCACCTGCTTGTCGCGAATATAGTAAAGAGTGTTTTGATGCACAGAGAAGGCGGGACGCTCTCGCTCAAGCTTGAAGACGATGAGACCGTTGTCGTGACCAGCGGCAAACAGGTTCAATGTTGGATGGGCTGTGAGGACCCAGAAGCGGTCGCTCTCCCTGCGGAAGGTCTGGACAGCGGTGCGCTTACCCATGTCCCAGACACGAATGGTCTTGTCCTCGGCATCAGAGATGATGAGCTCGTGGCGAGGGTGGAAGAGAGCACATGAGACGTTGTTGAAGTGACCGCGGCAGGTATCGACCTCCCACGCCTTGGTATCTGACATCCTCCAGAGCTTGATCTGACGGTCATCACCGGCCGAAACGATGAGAGGCAAAGTCGGGTGGAAGGACGCCCAATTGACACCACGGTCGTGGCCCTCGAGGACGTACTTGACCATGGCATCGGTATTGCCGAACAAGTCCGCTTGTCCACTGTTGGCACGTGCGATCTGCTCCTCGATGCTCATAGGTTGTGCTGAAGTGTTTTTCTTGCGCAGACCACTGATGTCCCACACACGGACGGTCTGGTCCATGGAAGCGGAAACAATGAGGTCCTCCTTGGGGTGGAACTGGGCGCACATAACATAGTGGTTGTGACCCGTGAGGATGGCAATGCATGTCCGACTCTGCCAGTTCCAAATGCGAATGGTCTGGTCGTCGGAAGCACTGAGAATCCATGGGTGCTCATGGTGGAAGAAGACGGTGCGGACGTAGTCGAGATGGCCGTTGAGAGTGAAGAGACACTTGCGCGTCTTGTGATTCCACACTTTGATCTTGTAGTCGTCACCACCACTGACAAGAAGAGGCTGGGAAGGGTGGAAGCAAATGCCTCGTACGGGACCGTCGTGCTCCTCGAGTCTGTCGTAGATGGTGCCGGTCTGGTAGTTCCAAAGCTGAATAGAGCCGTTGTGGAGGGAGGCAGCCAACAAGGGAAGTCGCGGGTGGAAGGCGATGCCCTTGACCCTATTGGATTTGGACTCGAACTTTGTGAGCATCTGCATGGTTGGGAAGATGCGTGCTCGAAAGAGTCGAGCGGCTCAAGGAGAGAGAGAGTGAGCGATCGAGGCTGTAAGTGAGTGCTAGCAAGTCGGTAATGGGAGCTAGACTTGAAGCTGCTATCTTAGACCTCCGTTTCGAGTCGGCAGATGCGAGAAGGTGATGGAATGCAGCGGTGGGAAGAAGTAGAAAGCTGCGCCTCCTCGTGATTGCAATCTCGGACGTGATACTGAGACGTACAACGACTGGAGGTGAAAGCGAGGAGCCAGAGGGGAGGTGTTGGTGAATGAAGGATGACGATGCGCCGAGCTCTGGATTTGACAGATGATGGTCTTAGCAGCCGCTGTGTTGAACGCTCTTTTCCGAGAAGCATTTCTGTGAGTGTCTCTCTTCCTTTGCTGGCGAATGTGCAGACGTGGCTCAAGTGCGAGTGAAAATGGCCTGTGCTTGGCAGCTGCCATGCCCCTGCTCTCTTGGTGTTCACTCTCGCTCTCGCTCTTGCTCTCACTCTCTTTGCGTTCTTCTTGACACTGGCTTTCGTGCGTGTTGTATTCTCGGTCTGATCGACTCTAATTTGTATTCATTCCAGAGCTCGCTTCAAGTCCAGCCAGAGTGTCTCGATTACAGCAATTTGAATGCAATTGTTCGCGGAACGTGTTACTTTTCTCGGATTTCTTACGATGTCAGATCGAAATGAATACCAGCGAAATCCGGTCAAAAAACCTCACGTGATGGTGCTGGGCGCGTAACTGCAGCCAAGAAGCACACACACACCACATTCTTAGCTTTGTGTTGGCCGGCAAAACGGACGGAAAGCCAACTCCACTTTTTGGCGGTTCCTGAACAACCTTGCTGGAACCATCATCCTGCACATTGCATTCGATTGCAAGTCCATCGTTGACGTTCCACCATCATTTGCGACTCGAGCCTCTCGCAGAAGGTGACAGGACATCGGACACACTTCAAGCGCTGCAGAAATATCTGTTCTAACCGCCTAATCAGGAGCATCAACGCAGACGGTATGCTCTTAATACGCAGTTGAATATAATCGGGCCCAATGTTGGCACCGACGGAAACCACCATGTCGAAGATGCAGGATACCATAGACAGGCGAAGGCCACGTCGAGGAGGATCGCAATGTAGTCATTCAGCTCGTCTCGACCTGCCCTTGCTCCAGCTAGGCGCCAACATGAGCCTACAACTGGCCCACGAACGTAATGGCATCTTGCTCGCACATGCGCACTCCAGCAGCTGCCACGCAAATAGCCGTGCAGACATCCTACGAGCACTTCAGCAGAGCACTGTCGACCTCAGCAAAGCTCAGACATGCGGGCACTGCAATCAGCTCACAGCCCGCCTCACCGAGTCGCTCCTTCATCATCTTCTATTCGCTAAAGGACAACTCCCCGAGCCTGTAAGCTTGATGCGGAAGAGACGGGAGATGGCGGTGCTTCATGCTCCATCTTCAACACGGCAACGGTCAAAGACCCACTCCGCGCGATCGCGGAAGGAGGACAAATTGCTTCGGAAGCTAGAACAGCTTCGATCGCATCTCGAACAAGCGGCAAGCCATCTGGCAAGATTCGCTGACAACAATGGAGAAGGTCCGTCTCGGTGCCCGCAAGCTTCACCGTTGGAGACTCTCGCTTCTCATGATGTGAGACTGCTGGTGGTGATGGGATCAAGCGCCACCATGCCGCGAGAGGTGTTCGTCCTTGACCTCATTCGCGCCATCGGCCGTTGTGAAGATCCTCAGGAGGCGACTCAGCGTCTCTCCGGCAATCGACATGGTATCACGTCTGAAAGCACCACTGAAGAAGTGCAGAACGAGCTTGCTTCTCTACTATCGCAATCATCTGACTCTCATCGCGATGCGGCAAGGGAGAAGACAAGCAGCAATTGGGAACGCAAGCTGGTTCGCCTGCTTGTTAGCGATGAACGGCTCGAGCCTTTCTTAGGAACTCCTTTGGCACCGACCAAGATGCATCTTTTCCTAAGTGCACCCACTTCTTTTCGATGTCCGGGATGGTCTGCTCGACACCATTTAGACTTTGATCTGGATCGGCTCTGCGAACAACAAGCGACGGACGAGTTTGATACACGCACTCCATCAGCTGATACCAGCATGTCCTCGCCTCGCACGCATCAAACGCGCAACCGCAAAAGAGAAGCATCGCCTTCAAGTCCCATACGGAACCAGGAGAGAAGGTGGAGCAAGTCAGCATGCGAATCTTCATCCTCTGTCGCCGACTCTTGGCCAGAAGATGGCACTTCGGATCATCTGGGAGAATCGAGCATCAGCTCTGTATCGGATGACAGTAGACCTCCCTCGTCCGCGGAGAAGATGTGGCATACAGGCAGCGGAACAGCCATGATTGGAAGTAGAAATGAAGCAGAAGGGTTTCTTCCGAGATGCAGCAGCCCGCTAGCTGGAGCGTTGCAACCACAAAGCAATGAGGATAGTCGTACTGGATCTTCTCTCGGCTCTTTGACGGTGTACGGTCATGACACGTATGACGCAGTAATGGCTCACCCTGAAGAAGCGCTGATGGAGTCGACTCAGCAGAACGCAAGCAAGCTACACACCACAAGCAGTCCGGCCAGCTCGATCCTGATCTACGCGGAGCAAGGCGTCAGACGTCGGGCGCGAGAGCCCAAAGCAGGAAGCCTGCTGAGTCGCAACCTGCTCAAAGGTCGAGGCACTCGACAGCATTCGTATGCAGGATCCGACTCGAGCTCGGTACGGTCTTCAGCATCGTCTTTGAAGCGGGCGCCACGTTGTGCTGGATTACAGATTGATTTTACGGATCCTGACCAGCCCACATCAAGTGTAGTGGCTTTAAAGGAAAGCGTTGTCGCGACAATAGAATCATCTGTTGTTGATCGCTGCTGGTTCCAGTGCGAAGCCGTCCTTGAGGGTTTCCGCTGATGTACGCCTTGCTTTGCACAGCTCGCCATAATTATTCTTGTCATTTTCTATTATATCAAGCAGCATAAACATTTCCCTACCTTTCTTCCGGTCATGGTATGTGAGTCGCACAATCGCTCTGAAGCAAGATCGAGGGTTCATGGCGTGAAGGTCAAGTTGGTTACTACTGCTTGATTTGAATTTGTTGGGACGTTTCGATCTCACAGCTCAATCTTGCTGCGATCTACCAGCTGCAAGCTGCACACGCGAGCTGCCGACCAACGGCACAGCAATTGCAGGCCGAATTTCACCTGTCTGGAACCTACGGTTTCAATTTTAGGATCAGGCTCTGTGCTGTATTTGCTGGAGACGCGTTTGGCTCAGGGGGAGTTGAATTTGAATACTGTAGACATTCGATACAGCCTCGACCCTGAAGATCCTGTCTCTCTGGCCTAAGAGTCAAGCCAAATTCGAGCCAAAAATACAGGACTTTCGACGATTTTGCGGCTGACCTCGCCATTCCGAAGACTCGTTGGCCGCCGGGTTTTGTTTTTTTAGCGTGACATATTTCGCTCAAGTCGGCGGCCCCAGTTCAGACATGCAAGCAAACCCTGCAGCACAACGGCACAGTGTTTCCTTCGAGGTCACAAAATCGCTGATCCTGCGCCCTAGCCTCCGCGTTGCCGTTCCCGCTTTGCTTTGCTTTGCATAGCTGTGCTGTGCTGGAGCGTCATCTGAAGTGTGTGCTTGAAATTCGCCTTTTTAGATTCATGTCAATTTCTGGCTCTGCCTCACACGCACACACACACACACGTACAGTACACAGAGTCGGCTCGGAGTGCGGTGGTGCGCATACTTACATTTTGACCATAAGTTAGTTAGAAGTGGGCTAAAGTGCCGACGCTTCCTCGAAAAAGAGGGGCTTTCATCTCCCTGCCGTGTGCAGTGTGTGCTGTTCTAGTGAAGTGAAGTTATCTGGCCAACCTTCCCATCCTCTGGTCGCCATCGTCTCATCCTCTCCTCATCATCAGCATTATCCTGTCGCCTCTTCCATCACCTCGTTCGCCTCCTTCAATTGTGCTCGCTCAGGATCTCTTCTATACCGCTTCTCTCTCCTCAATTTGCGATTCCTTCTATCCCACATCTCTTGGACCGGACTGTCCAGCACCAAGCAGATCCTTTCCTGCTTGCTCCCACCTTTGCACGATCATCGAATCTTCCATAGTGTTCCTTACCAGATCTCCTTGTGATCAATAATTTCGCAACATCTGCACGTGTTGGGCAATCATCTCAAGGCCTCTCCCACATCAACCAATCGTTCGACATTTTCAATCTTAGCGGCGGAGGATACACTCAGTATCCTTGTACCCCATCCATCACACGGCATCTTTCACTATGTTGAGGTTGCTCTCAACAATATTCGCCGCTTCGGCATTCTTTGCTTCTCGCGCATCAGCGCAAACCACTTACGGTATCGGTGTGCCGAACAACGTCACTTCGCTCCAAGGCACGTGGTCTACAGGATCAGGTCACGTTCTCACAGGCCTGAACTTCTACGACCCAGTCAACAACTCGTTCATCTACCCGGCCACCGCTGGTCAGTCTTACAGCTTCACCGATGATGGTTTCTGGGAACAAGCTCTTTATCTGTACAACACCAATCCTGCCAAGCCCAACTGTGTTTCAGCTCAACTCATCTGGCAGCACGGTACTTATACCCTCAACTCGAACAACACACTCACTTTAACGCCATTCAAGGGTGATGGCAGGCAACAGATTTCGGATCGATGTGCAGAGAGGAGCAACTATGTTCAGAGTTACGACCAACGAGAGTACATGACAGGGTTCGAGATCCACTTGGACACACATTACAATTCGCCGGCGTATTTTTTGAAGATGTATGAGTTCGACGGAACGCCGAAACCACTATTTTTTCAGGTGTTCAACCCCCCGCAGATGCTGCCAACTCAACCGTTGCACGAGGAGGTGATTGGAGAGCTGAACAGCTCGTGATGAACATCACCTTGATATGATGGGTTTGGTGTTGGTGTTTAGCGGCACGCCCTTTTTTGTTGTGGGTCTAGCGTCTTTGATTTCGGACAATTCACATAGTATTATCGCATCCTTACGCATAACAGTTCAGAAACGTGGTCGTGTGACGGGAAGACTGTGCATGATTCTACTGTTATGAAAGATTGAAGAGCCAACGAGTGTTGTACATTGCCGCATCGGCTACTTGTTCTATAGAGACGGATTTGACACTGGCGACCGTAGCAGCGACTAGGCCAATCATGCAGGGTTCGTTGCGACCTTTGACCATAGATTCTGCATTCCACTTCTCCTTCTTAACGGCAGGGGGCTGGTATAGTGTGTGCAAGGAAGCATGAGATTGCTTGAAGGTCTGGATATGCGAGTATGATGCATGGGTCGAGCGAGGATCGCACCAGGGAGCATCTAAAAGGCGGAAAGAAAGCGGAAGTCAGAATCTGCGAAAAGGTGATGAAGGTGAAGGGCAGAATGGCTTACCTGTTTCAAGCATCAACCGAGACAAAGGGATATGCTCCAACACGTCCAAGTTTTCTTGCGTTTTTAGAGAGCATCCATTGATTCCAATCAAAAGGCCTAAATCTAGCAGCTCTTTCACTTCTTCGATTGTGCCTGTAAAGCTGTGTACCACGCCAACTCTTTTTGCTTGCGGATCTTCTTGGTGCGCATCTGCGGCTTGTGATGACAGGGCTGAATGAATCGTGTCAATTTTGGGTTTGATGATGTCGACAAAGTCACGATGTGCTGCTCGAGAATGCAGGAAAAGAGGCAGCTTGACTTGCGCCGCCAAATCGAGCTGTGTTGCGAAATGCTTCTTCTGAACGTCGGCGGGTGAAAAGTGGAGCCTGTCGTAGTCGAGACCGCACTCGCCTACGGCAACAATCTTGCGTTTGTCTACCTGTGACTCTTCGATGAGACTTCGGATCTCGCTCAAGTATGCTTCTGCTCCTTCTGAGTAGGATTCCATCTCAGATGTACGGGTAGGATGACATCCTGCGGTTGAGTAAAAGCCGTCTCGTTCTGATGCCAGGGAGAGTGCTTCGTGCGATTCTTCGAGGTTGCCGCCGGTAAGAATCTGGGCAACAACGCCTGCTCTGGCGGCGCGGGTTAGAACCATCTCGAGATCATCTTGATGAGACTGTTTACCGTGGTAGGAGCCACGGAACATGGGATCCGTGAGATTGACACCGATATCGATGAATTGTGGACCGGAGGCGGAAGAAGGAGTTGAGGAAGACATGGTGAAGTAGCGTGGCGTCCTTGCAAGGCGAAAGTGAGATGTGAACCTCCCTTGTAGGCAGGAGATCTTCAGTCGAGTAGAACGCCTTGCTGCTGTATGCATGCGACTGACACTTGATGGTTCATACGAAGTGATGCTTGGCCGGTTAACAGGGGAAGAAGAGTCTGCTTCCGACAAGAGTAAAGTCGAAAGGAGTTTGACAGTGGCTTCGATGCCTCCACACCAACACTTCACGTCGAGGCAATCGACAGTGTTAGACCTATAAGCTAACATTTAAGTAATCTATCGGACGAAAGAGTCGCGGCTGATGACCGATGCTGAACACACGCACGCTTTGCTTTGTGGCACGGACGCCTTTGTAAACGCCGCATTCGATCAGAGCTCCGAAAAGCCCCTGATCATGATCAGCGTCTTGCGATAGGGAGACTCCTAGCCGCTGGCATGCCGAGACCTTCATGAGGCATCGCCGTTCGATCAAAGCTCTTCGGACCCATCGAAAGGAAAGGAGAAGGCTAAGTAGTCTAGAAGAACTGCGTGCAACTCAGCCCAAAAAAATTAGGGAGGGTGGAAAGAGCAAGGAAAAGGAAAGAAAAAATCGACGAAAATCCGTTGGGAAAATCCTCGAATTTCTTCTGGAATCCTCGAAAAATTTCAGGGCACAAAACACTGCATTTGGCCGTTGTGTGCCGATCCTCTTTGGCCTCTTTCTCTTGCTGAGGAGATGGCCGCTGTCACCGCGGACAACTGACAAAGAACAAGTAGAGGAGGGCAACTGGAAAGCGCTACAGTACGCTGTGTGCTGTGTCGGGCTGCAATGTGTTGATGTGTTGGCTTTTCCGTTTCTCCACTCCGCGCCAGAAGGCTCGGCTTTCAGCTTTCCTCGTTCTTCCGGCTCCCGTGCGCAGTTGATTGCTTGCGTTTCCTTTTCAGCTTTCCCCTGAACCCTTTCTCTTACAACCTTTCTTCCCATTCCTCACCAACACCTTCGTTTTCTCACGTCTCTCCGTCTTCCTTTACATCCCACTTCCAACGACACCTTATATCGGTGCAGCTTTCTACGGTCCCCTTCGTTGGCGAGCAATCCCAGGAACAAGCCTCATTCGCTCTTCTCGGTCCCCTTCAAGTGCCACTGGCGTCTTCCTTGCTCTTATAGCGCAGCAGCGGCATTTGAACCTGAACAGAGGCTCAGTAGACGTCAAGAAGCATCTTCGCAATGGCTGCCTCCAACTCGTCCTATTTGGCCGCAAAGAGCTTGGCATGGGCTAGCGGCTCGTTGGCAGCTGCCGGTCGAGCCAGGCCCACATTGCGTCCCAGCTCGCAGGTAGATGTCCTCCAGATCTTTGTGCCTGGTCTTCACCGTCCCTCGGCCGGCTTCTCCACCGCTATCACAAAGCACTATCATCAGAGGCGCAAGGTGGAAGAAACTCAAGCTTTGCTCAAACGCAGATTCGTTCGCTACCAGTCCACAGAAACCCAGCAACGCTCTTCGACATCCTCGTCTAACGACCATTCTTACCCTCCACCAGGAACATTGTCAAAAGATGCCAAGGCAGCTGCTTCAACCTACCAGGGCCAATCCGCTGGTGCCCCTCCCAAGGCTCCTGTCACAGTCAACCCTCTCCCTGCTTCATCCAATACGGCTGCTGAGCTCGGCTCCGCCGCTAACCAGACTGCTGCTTCGCAAACTATGCTTGCAGAGCAAAAGGCGAAAGAGAAGGAGCTTGAAGCCAAGAAGCCCAAGGGTCCTCTCACCACCCGCATTTGGGCCAAAGTCAAGGAGGAAGCACTCCACTACTGGCACGGCTCAAAGCTTCTCGGCAAGGAAGTACGCATCTCATGGCGACTCCTTCGTAGACTCATGCTTGGCTACAGCCTCACCCGAAGAGAGAAGCGCCAGCTGAAGAGAACTTTTGCCGATCTTCTTCGTCTCATTCCCTTCATTCCCTTCATCATCATCCCCGCTGGTGAGCTTTTGCTCCCCGTCGCCATCAAGATCTTCCCCAACATGCTTCCCAGTACCTTCGAGAGCAAGTTCTCCGTCGAAGAAAAGCGCAGAGGTCTTATCAAAGTCCGACTCGAGATGGCCAAGTTCCTCCAAGAAACCATCAAAGAAGGAGGCCTTCAGGCCACCGACAAGGTCAAGACTTCCGAAGAGTTTAAAGAGTTCTTCCGCAAGGTTCGATCCACTGGCGAATCGCCTAGCAACGAGGACATCATCAAGGTCGCACAACTCTTTGAGGATGATTTGACACTCGACAACTTGACGCGTCCCCAATTAGTCAGTGTCTGCCGTTACATGCAGATCAATGCATTCGGAACGGACAACTACCTTCGATACCAGATCCGACACAAGCTTAACCGCATCCGTCAGGACGACATTGTCATTTCTCACGAAGGAGTCGACAACATGTCCAAGTCCGAGCTCGTCAGTGCTTGTCAGAACAGAGGAATTCAGACGGCCAACTTGTCGGAAGATCGATTGCGACAGGAATTGCAACAGTGGATCGACTTGCACGTCAAAAGCAAGATCAGTGGTACATTGCTGGTGCTCAGCAAGGCCTTCAACTATGTTGCTGCCGGCAACAACGAAGACAATGCTCAATCGCATCTCCGCAGCTTGGAATTGACATTGAGCAGCTTGCCTGACAACCTCGTCAACGAAGCAGAGCTCAGCGTCAACAGCGAAGGTGCCACCAACAAGCAGCGTCTCGAGGTGTTGCAGCAGCAAGAAGAGCTCATCGAAGACGAAGCTGAGCAGGAGCAGGAGGAGGCAGCCGCACGCGAGGCTGACAAGGAACGTCGCAATGCCGAAAAGGCCCGTCTTGCACGTGAGGAGGAGGAAGCTCGATCCTTGCTGCCCAAGAAGGAGACCGATCCTGCACTGGAAGATGCTAGGATGACCAACGAGCAGCTTACTGAACTCGGTGAAGCGCTCAGCATCCTTTCCGCGAAATCATCTGTGCTCAAGGAGCGCGAAGAGCTCGCACAGCTCATCAAGGAAGTCTCCAGCACTGAAGCTTGCGCACCCACGGAAGAAGGTGATGCAGCTCAGAAGAAGGCAGAAGCAGAGAGCTCCTCCGAGTCTAGCTCAGCCTCCGCATCCGCACGAAGCATGACCAAGCGCATCAAAGCCATGCTCGAAAAGATCGACAACCAACTCGAGGAATACGACCGAGACGTCGGATCCCGCATGCATCTCATCGAAGCTTCCCACACCGGCAAGATTTCAGTTGATGACCTTGAGCAGGCTTTGCGACTCATCAAGCACAAGCCTGAAGATGAGGTTATCGAGAAGATCGTTGACAAGCTTGATGTTGATCACGATGGCTTGGTTCCGCTAGATGACGTGCTGGAATTGGCACAAGCGGAAACAGGTTTGGGAATTTTGAGAGACGAAGGAGTCAAAGAGATCAAGCAGCAGGGTAAGGAGATCAGGAGTAACGGTCCAGCCGAAAAGCTGAAGCCTAAGAAGAGCGACATTGTTGAAAATTAAGCACCGATGTTGTTTGATATGTACTCACCACTATTTAGTCTCAGCAGTTCATTTGTAATCACACGCACACTCACTACTCGTCATACATTGTTGCACTGTCACACAAGCTCTGCATCTCCGTCGAGGACCGGAAGGGGATGTTTGTGCTGCGTGAGGAAGCGAGGTCCGTGTGTGAAAAGTGTGAGCGGATCCGTGACGACGCGGAGGTGTCCGTTGTCGACAGGAGACGGACTTGCAGAACTTTTGTCGATTCAGCTACTGATTCCTCCTTGCTCACACGGAGAAGAGTGGGAAGGGATGTGCGGAAAGATGAAAGTGCGGAAACAAGAGCACACGATGCTCGCTGTGACAAGCAAGACGCAGAGAATGCGGAAACCGAGGTAGAGTCTGCGAATGTCAAAAGTCAAGACGTTGAGTCTGATGCTGTCACTTCCGCACCTTCGATCAGACATATATACACATCCTCCGTCTGTCGCTTCCCCACTTCCCCTGCCTTTCATCTCGACCTGTTCTTCCAATCAATCTATAGCACCAAACTTATCCTGCAAGAAGACCCTCCTAGTTCAGCTCGACTACTTTCCTGCCCGCGATGGGAGAACGCGTCTACATCGCCGCAAATTGCCTCGTGCCACTCCGTCGAGTGGCACTCAAAGTCTTCGAGAAGCGCATCAGGACTTTACGATGCGTTTACAATCTTCATAGATTGTCCGAATCCGACGAGGCCAAACACGCCAAAGAGGACGAGAATAGTCTCTGGGTCTCTGTAATTTGCACCGTGCGCAAGGCCGATGTTGCAAAGACGGTGGATAGGTTGAGCAACTTGAAGTTTTTTAGGACCATGACGTTTCCTGATGAGGAGACGCTGAACAACGTCGAATATGATTTCAGGACACATCCAAGGTACAACGAGTATGCACGCGCTGGATCGGTTTTCGGGAACGGCGACGAAGAAGGTGAGGAACAGGAGGAGATTTACAGAGAACGGAAGGACAATGCGGAGCCGGATGAAGACGAGGCGGAACGCAAGGTGATTGGACATAAGTTGCAACTTGGGACTATGTCCGGTGATGAGGCCGATGAGAGCGACCAGGAGGATGGGAGCGAGCATGAGGATGAGAGCGATGAGCAAGCTGAGGGATCTCAGACGCAGCCAAACGTTAAGGAAGAGGGATCAGAGGTCGACTTGCTTGCCGTCCCTGTAAGGTTCGCAGATGCCAGCGCCCCGGGTTCTAGATGTCCTCTCGATGGCAACAATTCGGAAACAACCACCGACTCTGCTCCTACCCGAAAAAGGCGCAGATTGGAATGGGGCCGGCGACGTAGCATGGACGTCTCCTCTTCCAGTGACATCGATGACGAGCCAACCGAGATAGGCAAGGATCATAGCACAGTTTCGCCTCCTCCAAAAGATGTTGTCTACCTCTCGACCAACATTCTCGGCCCATGGACCAAGTTTCTTGGTCGAGGTGACAAGGCCAAACCGAACCTGATCCCACCTATTCCCACCACCGTTGTCGCTTTCACGTGCCTTCGCAGCATCCGAAACAAGCATTCAAGAAAGCACATCGACTTTCGAACCAACATCTTTGGTATCGTCAAGAGCATCAAGCCTCTCTCCAAACGATTGTACAAGTTCCATTGGAGATTGGAATTGCGCAATCCAAACGATAGGAGCGACCGGGCTGATGTGTACATGTTCCCCAAGCGTGGCCAGAGGGAGCGTGGCCAGAGGGAAGGCGACGAGCTGGAAGGGTTGGAGGTCGGCGATCTGATCATCGCTTTCGATGTCAATGTGCGAGGCTGTTGGAAATATGCCAGCATACAGGACCGATCCGTGGTCTTCGTAGCTAAAGATAACGTGCAAAGCCAGGTGAAAGTGTTGGAGACCAAGTACGACCGATCCGGTGATGAGAATCATGCCTAAGCGACCATACAAGCCCCGCAACACAGACAGTTCACAATGTAAGTTGAAGAAGATAGCGTTGATAACATTGATTACGTGCATCCATCTGACTATGTCAACGCCTTGATATCATGTATGATTACAGCTTCTGTACTCGACCCCATCCACCCTCTGTCTCCCGATGCTGATATCAAGAACTTGCAGCTACTGTCGACCAATACACTCGATAGACTCGCTCCATGATGTCCCGCCACGATCTTGAATGGCACCTTTGCCTCTCCCCCCACCCCCGGCCCAGGCACGAATTCGGTATCCCATAATCTGATATTGTCGTAGCTCCCGCATACGATATGCCTTCCGTTCGGCATCGCAGCGAGCGAATAGACCGGCCCTGATCCTGACGGCAGCCTCAACGACCGCACGAATCTCGACGTATCAGCCGGAGAAGAGATGGAGGATGGGGTGAAACGCAGATCCCATTCGTCTACAGACTCGTTTCGGCGGCCGACGAAAACCTTGTTTCCTGTTGAATCGAAGACTGCGCTTTGACACCAGGGAGGGATCTTGGCGGGAAGAGGAAGAGAATGAACTCCTTTGGCCGGGGTATCAGCGGAAGACGGGGTGTAATTGGGACAGCGGAGATCCCAAAGGATGACTTGACCCGAAAGGGATGTTGAAAGCATGACGTCTCGACTGAAGGTGGACAGAGGGGCGGAATAAGAAGAGGCGATGGAGAAGCCACCGAATGCTGGCTTCGGAAGGGCTTTCTCCTGCTTGGTCGCTGCTGGTGGGGGAGGCGTGCCAGGAGTGGTTGGTTTTGTGTCCTTGGAGGCTGTGGCCGGGACGGAGGTTGGAAGTGCAATGGAGAGCGAAGGAGAAGCAGTGGCACTACCAAGCAAGTTGCTTTGACTTGAGGCGTTCTTCACCATCGATCGACCAGCCAGGGGCATGTCCTCGTCGCTCGACCCGTCTTCATCATCGTCCTCTCCTTCAGCATCGCCATCAGCATCTGCATCGGCGTCACCATCCGCGTCCATGTCCGCGTCAGCATCGGCATCGCCATCTGCATCTTCGTCACCATCGCCGAACAGGGAATCTTCGCCGTCGCTATCATTGCCGCCGCCATTGTTGCCGTTGCTCTGCGGCTTGACCTCCTTTTCCTTGGCATCTTTACCAGCTGACGAGGAGGCAGGCGGTGTATCGCCGCCAAACAAATCGTCATCGTCTCCACCCTCGTCAGCCCCAGCGACCATCAAGCCACCGGCGGTAGTGCCACTCGCAGACGGTGCAAGAGTGTCGGGCCTTGTACCATCAGCTTTGGTGGCTCCAGCAGTGCCGTCGAGCGACATTCCAAGGGAGGCGTTGAGCTCGGCTTCGAAGGCAAGTTCTTCTTCTGTCGGATCGTCGCCTCCAGCTCCTGTGGATGGTGCGGCGGGGTCGGTGAGCTGTTTCTTTGTGGAAGAGGCCGGCGAAGGTGCATCTTTGATGGTTGGTGGGGTTGACTTGGAGTCCTGATTGTCATTGGTGGACGCAGGTACGCCGTTGGTCTCTGTAGCAGCTGTGCCGTCTGCTTTGGCCTCTGCTCCTATCTGAGCTGTTGCCTCTGTCTTTGCCTTTACAGAGGAGGTCGTCGCCACAGCATCCTGGCTCGGTTCCGAAATCTCCTTCTTCTGTTCTTCGACAGGCTTTTCAGGAACTGACGCCTCAGGTGCAGATGTTGCATCTTTCGTCCCACCTGCTTCATCTGAGAATATGGATCCCTTCGCAGCGGCGCCGTCCTCGCCCGTACCACCATTATTCAGCTGGACGCTATTTGACTCTGCATCTGCACCAGCAGCTTCTTCCGGCATGCTTGTACCGCCATTCTCATTCCTAAGCCTGTCTTCTGCATCTTCTATCGCCTCGTCCCGCTCCTTGTCCTCCTCCGCCGCACCATTACCAAGAGCAGAAGGATGGATCGATACATTTAACCCGCCATCGGGTCTCCTCTCTTCTTGCGCGCTGTACGGTCTGAAGCCTAGGCCCGATATTTGCCCCGCGAAGCCTGTGAATGACCTGACTACTTGACCTGTATTCAAATCCCACTGATGTACACCCCTATCCCATCCACCGCTAATCATTGAAGTTTCATCCGAGGTCAAAGCTAGTGCAGAAACGGCGCCCTTATGTTTCCTGAAGACATGCCGTGTGACACCAGGCTCGTGACGAACGCCATAAAGGTGAATGCTGCCGGATTCTGAGCCACTCAAGCCCCAGAGTGAGTCTTGCTGGATAGCAAGACTGTGTACGACGCCCAATAATCTGTCTTTCTCGGGGCCATGAGGTGGTTGGGAAGGAGCGGCTGAGGTAGGCAACCATTCTTCATTGCCCCAGAATGCTGTGAGAGTGCCTCCTCGGGTGATGCCTTCGACGAAGCCATGACGAACGTTTTGTGTGAGCATGGTCTTGCCGTTCATAGTAGCATGGATGTCGTACTTTCGGATGTAGCCATCGGAGCCGCCAGTAAGAAGAGTCTGACCGTCCAGTGAGAGGGACATGGCGTGGATCTGAGAGGAATGTGGTGCGGCAGCCATAGGCTCAATGTGGTATCCGAGAGAGCTGTTGATGCAGGATGGTGGCGGGCGAAATAGCGAGCGTCTTTCTTGCACTTTACGAAGGTAGGTTGCTGCTGAGAGGCTCTCGTCTACCGTGACAGAGCGACGGAGGTTGCCGTTGCGAGAAGCGGCGATGGATGCGTTGTCGTCGTCATCAGCGTCTTCGTCGTCATCGCCATCGTTGTCGGCGTCGTCATCATCATCAGCGTTGGCATCGTCGTCGTCCATGTCATCATCATCTTGGTCATCTTCATCTGCATCATCATACTCAGGCTCTTCGATGGGTTCGTGCTCCTGCTCCTGCTCGTCGTCCATTTCTATATCGTCGTCCATGATGGGTGGATATGAGAGTAGAAGCTATGGCCAAAGGAGAGATGATACGATTGAACAGCCGTAAGCGGGAAAAAGCTGTGATTTCGGGCCGGTGGACGGTAGGTGTTGACTTCGGTTACTACAACTGCATCCGTAGCCGAGCCTGAAGTTATGTGCTGTTTCTCAGCTGCGCTACGGGAACCAGTTCAGCTCGGAGCTTAGGCAATATGCGCAGTCTTTTGCGCTGATGAAGTGCGCTAGATGCTGAGTGTAGGGTATGAGTTCGAGATGGAAGAACGGGAAATGATTGTGGAGCCGAGGATAGTTTTGAGTTGCATATGGACGTGGGGAACACAAAAAGGCGCGTTCCTTTTGAACACCGCGAAGAATAGACAACTAATTCCCATCGGGTTCAGCCAAAAAGAATCGGGTGCAAATGCAAATCTCGATTAGCCTTTATCAAGGCAGCGAGCGCATGGTCCAAGCTTCATCATCGCCAAATTCCATAGCGTAACCTCAGAGAGAGAGTGGAGCAACTGGAGTAAATTCAAAGCACGCACGCAACACAAAAGAAAGGGGCTCGAAATGGCTTTCTCATTGAACTGCCTTCACCTTCTCCATCGTCACCATCCAGGCTCCTCTTATACGAACATACCCCATCTCGACTCAGCAGCTCCCCGGCTGAATCTAGTCCGGTCATACTACAGCAAAGATGTCTTCCGGCAAAGGCCAGCGAGAGTCGGTCTTCCCCACACGTCAAGCCCTCGGTTCAGCCAAGACCCGTCTCAAGGGCGCACAAACCGGTCACTCGTTGCTCAAGAAGAAAGCAGATGCCCTCACCAAACGTTTCCGTACCATCACGCACAAGATCGATGAGGCCAAGCGCAAGATGGGTAAAGTCATGCAACAGGCCTCCTTCTCGCTGGCCGAAGTTCAATACGCTACAGGTGACATCGGATACATCGTACAGGAATCCGTTAAATCTGCCTCCTTCCGCGTGCGCGCAAAGCAGGAGAACGTGTCAGGTGTATTGCTACCTGCATTCGAAGCTGATATCAAGGACAAATCCAACGGTGCATCCGGCAGTGGAGGCGAGTTTGCACTCACCGGTCTCAGTAGAGGTGGTCAGCAGGTCAACAAGGCAAGAGAGGTCTACACGCAAGCATTGAAGGTGTTGGTCGAGCTGGCGAGTTTGCAGACTGCTTTCGTTATTCTCGATGAGGTCATCAGAATGACCAACAGACGTGTCAATGCTATCGAGCACGTCATCATTCCAAGGTTGGAGAACACGATCAGCTATATCGTCAGTGAGTTGGATGAGGCGGATAGGGAGGAGTTCTTCAGGTTGAAGAAGGTGCAGGCCAAGAAGAAGGAGAAGGCTGCCGCTGGAGACAAGCAGAGGAAGAAGCTGCAAGCAGTTGAGGATGAAGAGGATGACGAAGAGGAGAGCGAGGATAGCAATGAGGATGCAGAGGCTAAGGATGCTGGTGCCAAGGAAGGCGGTGAGGCTAGTAGCAAGAAGAAGAAGAAGAACAAAAAGAAGAAGGATAATGGTGCAAGTGACAACAAGCAAGAACAGGAAGATCAAGGTGGCAAGGACCTGCTTTCGGGTGGTAAAGATGAGGATGTCATCTTCTGAGTTGGATAGCTTGCATATAGCTATACCCTTTTCACATCACTTAGCCTGCGCCTTTTCACCTTTGTCGATTCGCACTCCTCTTCGTAGTCACATATCAGTTCGCACTCTGTTCATCTTGTTCCTGCCAATTTATGCACACTCCGTCCTTCATAACTTGTGTATGTACGCATCTAGTCTGTCTATGAGTGCTGCATTACGGATCGGCTGTGACACTAAGACCAGCAAGCGCTGATAATGAGAGATAGTGCAGCGCCCACAACCACGCCCACCGTTGAGGCGAATACCAATCGCTCTTCCTCCTGTCGATGAATCGGACGTATACCTGCTACGCCTTCTGCTGTTTCCACTTCTTCGTGTGCCTCAGCTGGAGGCGGTAACAGCACTTCCGGCTCGTCGGCTGGCACTGCTACTACTTCTTGCTGTTCAGTTGCTGGCGTCGCCGGGGTCGCTGGTGTGGCTGTTGTCAACGCCGCATTGAGTATTTTCTGGAACTCATCCACACTCTGCAGTATCAGCTCGCGCGACTGCACCTCAGCAGCAACCAACCTCTTCTCGAAGGTCTCTGCCAACTTTTTCCTCTTGTACGGTTCCACCACCAAGATTGCCATGATGAACAACACTGCATTCAACCCGGCGACGAGCAAGCTCCCGTATGTACTCCAACCGCGCATTCTATCCGACCAGATTTGTTCCTCGTGATAACGAACCATTACAGCCTTCATCAGCTCGTCGAAGGCTTTTTGTACCTCGGCCTCAGTACGCTCCAGCTCTTGTTCCGCCAGCTTCTCCTGTTGTGAAACAGCATGCTCTTTGCGTAGCAGCTCAGTGTAGCGCGACAGATCCGACTCTGTCCAGCTGTTTTTCCGCGAAAGAAGATCGTTCGTCTCTCGCTGAGAGGAAGAGCGTTCGCGAACCGAGTCAAGGTAGTGTGTCTTCGCGGTGGAGGCCAGGCTACGTTTGGTCTCGAGTGCTTGCTCTAGCGAGACAATACGTGATTTAAGTGTCTCAATGGTTGAGTAACCAGAGTAAGTGTTGTACTGCGTCGAAAGATGAGAAAGTCTGCTGCGGAGGCGGGTCGTGAGTTCAGATGTGTGGGATGAGGCACTTGAGAGGAGGCGCGAGAGGGAGGTGGAAGAGGTCAGGGCGTCGAATGTTGGCAGTGAGGATGTCTTGCTGCGGAGTTGATCTAGCCAGGAGGTGAACGTAGCAGTAGACCTGTCGCTGTTGAGACCTTGACTGCTGCTGCTTGCCCTCGAAGATGTCGGAGGCGGTCTTTCCGAGGCTTTCAATGGTGGTGATGATGTCGATTCCAGCTGTGTCGAGGGAGGACCAGGATCTGGTGAGCTCTTTGATGTCTCTGTGGATACTGAAGATTCTGAGCTACTATCAGACTGCTGCTGCGTTGACACCGATGATGTTTCTATTGCATTCCCAGAGGAAGACACATGGCTGTTATCGTGTCTGTCGCGTGGCTCAGCTTCGCTCCTGCCAGCCTTGCCGCTGGGATCTTCTGCGTATCTTGGGTTTGTGTATGTAGAGAATTTGAGAGTGGCCATGTGTAGCCTGTCACTCGAACTCTTCCAATGTGAGCCGCCACTGTTTCTCAACATCTTATTGGAAGCCATGCTCGGCAATCGCTCGTGGTCGCTCCTTGCCTGGGCATCGCGTCCGGGAGACCTATGATATGATCTAGGCACGCAAGTGGAGGAAGACGCTAACGAGCTAGGGCCAGCAACCTGCGACCGTACCGCTATGTGCCTTGCCACTGACCCAAGCGCGGCCAATGTCCGCTGCATGTTCCCTGCTGTCGTCTGCCGGCTAGTCTTGCTAGGAGATATAAAAGGTGTGTGGCATCGAGTCAAGTGAAGAAAGAGCTTGTTCGGCAAAGGAAACACCGCGAAGATCTGAGCTTTAAAAGTGACACTTTTGACCCGATCTCCTTCCTGAATCGGGATTGAGATCCTTGTGCGCAGCAATTTACGCGTCCCACACACATGTACACGCGCTCCTCTCAAACCAACACTTTGTTTCCGACTTTCCGCAACTCAGCAACTGATCATCATCCCTCACCTTCCTTTCTTGCACCTCTTCTTCATTCTCCAGACCGGTCTACCAATCTTATCAGCAGCAACAAGCAACGATGGATAAGCCTACTCCTTTTGTCAACTCCTCCCTCCTCTCCCAATACAACGGACAGACAGTCCGTTTGGTCGGCAAAGTCCAAAAGATCACCGGAAACACGCTTCTTCTTCAAACCTCCGACCTCGGCAACGTCGAAGTGGCACTCAACCCAGACAGCGACATCAGCGGCAGCACCTATGTCGAAGTTACAGGCAAGGTCAGCGAAGTTGCAGGTGGCGAAGGCTGGCAGGTGAGAGAGTTCACCACTGTTGATTGTGGCGATAATGTTGGTACGTTCTTCGCAAAGCGAGCTGCGCAAGGGATGGTGTAATGTAGACAGATAGTTCCAAGCTGACTGACCCTTTTACTCGATGTGTGCTGACAACAGATCTGACGCTTGCGGAGAACGTTGTTCAAATCTCGTCTGCGTTCCCCGCTCTCTTCACCGACTCGAACTAAGCAAGTTCGTCAGCTATCAGCATAACAGCGATGCTGTTCGCCCCTCGACCTCGTCTGATCCGCTAGCTCGAAGGCTAGTGCCTTATCTGTACAAAATACTCGCATCGATCCGCACCTGCAATACCTAGTCCTGCATACTCTTCCGCACCTTATTCTCTCTCAGCGCCTAGGGCACCATCACACGCACATACAACCAGATGATGCTCATCGTATCTATTGGGCACAGAGTTGTTCCGAGAAAGCCAAGGACAGATCTACGAGATGCAAAAGATTAAGGATGATAAACGCTACCCAACTTGGTATCCCACTCGACGTCTCCAGCAGCTTTGTCCTCGATAAACTTGAGTCCGCGTTGAAGCTCCAACCATGGTTCAGTGCCTTTGACGTACCGCGCGCCCAGCAGGCCGAAAGCTTTCTTCTCTGCCACCGCTGCCAAGTATCCCATCCACAGAGCCGTTGTAACTTTCCGCCCGGCCTTCTCATCCCCTTTTTTGGTGGCGGAGTTGGAGGAAGTGGCGATGCCGAAGCTTCGCAGCGACTGTAGAGCCATCTCTCTGTTCGAATCTGCAGACGAGCTGAGATGAGAATTGAGCAGGAAGTCCAAATGTTTCCTTCGGATCCCAGTGTCTGGGAGGGTGTCTAGACCGAAAAAAGCGTTGAATGCATCGACGGAACTGACTCCCCATCGACGACCGACAATGCTTCCCAGCAGCAAAGCTAAGCGAGGTGGTTGATGCGTCATGAGGTCCACGTAGACGCCATACGATCTTGTGTACAGCACTAGCTGTTTTGCCTCTCCCTTCTCAATGTCTGAAGCTACATGCAGGCCAGCATCAGACGGATCCGTAGACTCCACCCTCACGTTCCACTTTTCCTTCTTCTCCGCTTCCAGCTCCTTCACTCGCTTCGTGACCCTTTCTTCCACGTAAGTCTTGGCGGTGATCTCCGCCCATCCTGGTTCAGGATATACAAGACCCACGCTCGCCTCCGCCTTTTGGTCTGCTGGAGAGCGATGCGGTTGGATCGTGTTCAGCGGAGGAGGGAGTCCAACACCATCGAACCCAGACACAGCTGTGGCTTCGGGTACTTGAACCATGTCCGGTCGACCGAAAGCATCCAATCTCCGGACAAAGTGTAGTCTTGCGGCCTCGTACAGGATGCGTACGAAAGTGAGAAACAAGTCGAAAGGTTGTCGCATGAGTGCAGCGTATAGAGTTGCTGGTGAGAGGGGACGGACGTACCTGCCCGTGCGGCAAGGTGACTTGGGTGTTGGCGGATTGAAAGAGCCCAATGTGGCCATCATTTTCTTGACCAGCTTTCGATCTGCCGTACTGCCGCCGATGTCAGGCTTGACAGTTGCTGAATCTTCAGATTCGACGAGTAGAAGCAGCCGTATTCCTAGATTGAACGGCGTAGGCTCGGGACCGGCAGCGAAAGGCTCTTTCAGGAAAAGTCGATAGAATCCACCTCTGTCGTTGAATGGCGAAACATGGAATGATCGTGGGAAAGTCCATTGATGCTGGTGCCCACGTTTGCTGGCTTCTTCCTCCTTTATGCCATCTTCATCCTTGCCGGCTTCGAGAACGTAGATGTGACGCTCGCTAAAGGTGTTATGGACTTCCAACACCACTAGCCAGAAGTTTCCCCTGTCTTCCTCCTTCTCTCCTGGACGATAGCAGTAATGCACTGTGAGAGGGTTGATACCGGTAATGCCAGCAATCGATGGCATGGTCACCGTCCAGACCTGCCCTAGCTCTTTCCGCCAATCTCCTCCCGAACCACCCTGCGGTCCTGCATGCAGGAACCCTCTCTCCTTCAGCTCATAAGCAAGCTTCAATAGTATGGAACCTTCTATCCAGCTCGCCCTTTCCTCTGTAACTTGTTCTGACCTTGGAACGTGCATCCTCAAGTACCCTTTGGGATGCAAACCAGTCAGGGACCACGTATATCTATCATTCCTACCCCTCTTTTCTTCCAGTTTCCTGCGCTCTATGCGCTCCGCAGCCCTCATTCTGGCTTTCCAATCTTCCCTTTCTCCGCCGTTTGTAGCTGCTGCCGGAGCAGGAGAAGGTGTGACACCTTTGCGACTTTGCGCCAGAGCAGGTTCATCTACGAATTCGGAAAGAAGCATGGGTCCTTTCCAAGCAAATGCATGGCCAGTGTCGAGTTTGCGGGATTCGAGATGATCGAGACGCAGAGCCAGATATAACGTGTCGTAGCGAAACTTGTGCTGTGATTCGACGGGTAAGAATCGCGCATGACGGGTTTCGGCTGGAACGACGAAGGATGAGGTGGACTTGGTGAGGCTAGGGGTGAAACATCTCTCCAATATAGACGGTAGTCGAAAGAGAACGAAGGCGAGTATGAGCAGGTAGAGGGGAATGAATTCCTTTGTGAGCCAAAAGTCGAGAGATAGCAAGGATGGCCTAGAACGGTCGGCAGGATTGAAGCCAAACATCCAGGAGGTAGCATCGGGTTGGGTGGAAGCGTTCGTCATGATGCTTCGCTCCTCTACGAACGGGAATGTGGTGTTGGCTGATGGATATGGTGTTAAGGGTCCATTTCGAGGAGTGCGAGTATGATGACGATGGCCGAGAAGAGATATGGAGCAAAGTTGACATGGAGTCAAGAGGGGGGATCGTTGATTGCATTACCCTGCATATATATCATCCAACGCGGCCCGCGGATATCAACTTTCGGAATTCGGAGCCTCCACAACGCGTTCAAGGCTTCTGAACCTCAGACCTCTTCTCACCCTTCTTCAGGGTCCAGCTTTCAATTGTCTTAGCACATCCCTTACCTTTACAGCTCTCCCTTCTCCTCCTTATCGCCTCAATGTCTGGACGAAAGGGCAATCTAGCCTCCCGCTCACTAGAATATCAAGCACCCGAAACACCCAACTTTCTCAAGGCGCTAAAAGCCCAAGTCGCTTCCAGTGATCGCTACTCTTCCGCCAAATCACGACCTTCCGACGATTTAGACTCTTTCGTCACATCCACATCCTCAGCTGCTGGCAAGCGTAAAGTAAGAGATGAAGATGAGGATGAGGGACTAGACAGTGAAGATGAGATGCGAGGAGCTCAGGTAGTCGTGCTCAAAGATGGCAAACATTTGTCGCATGAAGAAGCGCTCCAGCTGAAGACAGCCGCAAGGGACCGGCCAGAGCCGAGGGCAGAGGTGGGCAACGAAAAGCAGCAAAATATAGCATCAACAGGGAGCGGCGCCGGTGGAAAGAAGAGAAGAGGGCCTGTTGGTGGCGACGTCGAGGAAGGCAAGGGGTTGGGGCAAGGAGCATCAATATCGGATATCATTCACGAGCCCACACCCGTTAGTGGTCGGACAGGAGAGGGACACGGAAAAGTAGCAGGCAAAGGTGGTCTGGAAGACGTCAAAGAGCTCATTCGAAAGGAACGAGATGCGAGAGCTCCACCAAGCTCAAAGCCCGACAAAGAGCAAAAGAAACAAGAAAAGAGGAAAGAAAAGAACGCAGCAGCCAAAAAGCTCAAGGCGAAAACTGGCAAAGGTCTCAGCTTCGACTTGGACGACGAGTGAATCTTATTCGCCTAGATCTCATCATGTACTTGTAATGCGTCAGAATCAATCACGAACAGAAAGGCTTCGTAGAAAAGATGTCTATGCTTGTATTAGATGCGAAAGTATTCTATGATGGTCTAGAGCCCGTACTCATCGCTCAACTTCTCCAACTTGTTGTACATCAAAAAGATGATCGCACTTGAAGGAGCGCTTCTCAAACACGTTACTCCGCAGCCTGCGTACAATCCCCTGACACCCCTTGTCCTGTAGATCTTCTTGAAAGTATCGTAGAAGCCGGTACCCTTCCATTTCTCTCCTGCCTTGGCCGTGCTGGTAATTGCGCGCATCTCCTGCTCCGTCTGCATGGTGGACTTGACGCAGTCGGCGGGAAAGAGGACGACGTTGTAGCTGACACCAGCAAGCGCACCTGCACCGACGAGCTCGAGCGAGGTGAGATCCTTCTTGGTCACATCTTGCCGATTCCACTGCGCTTTCTTGCGAGCGATGAGGTATCGCGAGCAAGACTCGAAGGCGAGGAACCATGCAACGCCGCCACCGGTCTCGCGGAGGAGAGTGCCGGTCTGGCCAAGCCAAAGACCTCGGACGCCGTCCGCTGCGATGGTGCGACGCAACAGGGTAAGAGGACCGTCCAAGGACTTGAAGGCTTCCGCAGACGACGACGAGGTCGCTGCACGTCGGATCGCGCTGGTGTAGATGGACCGTGATTGCTGCAATCCAGAGGCGCTTGCGGCTGCGGGAGCTGCAGGATTGGCAGAGGTCGAGATGGGAGCGCGTTGCTCCCTCGTGATCATTTGAACCTGCATCTTGCACTTGATCAACTCGATCGGTGTCAAGACCAGACTTGTCACTGCACCTGCACCCGCTGCTGCGATCGCCAATTGCGGGATCGACAGAGGAGACTCTGCATCCGCCTGCGCCGCAGACGCACCACTTCGGGCTTCACCGTTGGCCCATCGGATCGCCGATTGGATCTGGTTGTATGTGAAAAAAAGACAGGCATTCTCGAGTGTCGCACCAACGACGGGCATGCTGAGACCGCGATACAGTCCACGGATCCCCTCTTGCAAATAAGTCTGCTTGAAGCAGTCGAATGCACCCGCGTACCGTGGTGGTCGATCGGCTGATTGAGTCTGTAAGCGCACTTTGACGAGATCGAATGGATGCTCAAAGACTTTGCTGACCATACCGGCTATGGATCCGAAGGCAATGTCCTTGGTGGCTTGGCTCATGCGACCGGATGATGATGATGATGTGTCCGACATTGCGAGGGCGGGACCTTCTTCCTCGTTGGGCGAGTGGATCATGTATTGGCGCGGTGCTGATGCTGGTGCTGGTGCCGCTGCAACTGCAGGTGACTCTTCGGCTGTTCCGTAGGTCAGGACTGTACCACCAGTGGCTCTGTTCCAATTCTCCTCTTGATGCTGTCGTTGCGAATCACCCTCGTCCATGGGCACCGAGACAGAATGACGATGGCTGATGACTGGGTCAAGCGAGGCAGCCGCCATCGCACTTTCAAGCGCCGGTACTGAACCCTTCAACAAGACCGGAGTTGCCGAGAGGGGGCGCTTGGTCGGACTGCTGTCAAGTAGCGTCTCGACTTCGGTGTTGTCTTCCCCTTCAAAGACGTGGCTCGATGAGAGTGTAGCTGCAGAGACTCGCGCCGATGCGTTCGGGCTGGTGTTGGACGAGCTGCCAGAAGTCGTTCGTCCAACGGATGCTGAAGAGGTAGAGAAAGGCCTTTGAGGAGCTGCGCCTTCGGGCAGTGCTAGCGAGATCCGGCGGGTGCGCAACAGCGGACTCGGGATGCTGTCGAACGCTGAGTGGGCAGCAGGCTCGATAGCAAGACCAAAGGACGGACGCTTGCGATGCGAGAGAGAAGAGCCTGAGAGAGACGAGCGGTGACCGGCACCGGGAGGACGCGGTCGTGACGAAAAGCCTAGAGTTGCGGTGGGAAGAGACGCAGCAGCTGGTGGGGGCGAGGTGGTTGGAGTGGAGGAGACTGGCTGCAGAGCAGCAACTTGATGATCAACTTCGTCGTTGTCGAGAGGACGTCGAAGGGGACTTGGGCTAGGGCCTTGCTGGCGGAGGCCTGAGCTTGACGATGCTGGCAAGAGTCGGTGGTGTGCGTTGGCAATGCTAGGAGCAAGGGTCCCTGAAGAAGCGGAAGCCGTCGAAGCGCAGGACTGGCCGTGGGACTGATGAGACTGGTGCGACTGGTGGGACTGATGCGAGTGATGTGAATGATGTGAATGCTGCGACGAGCCAGAGGACAAAGCTACGGCCGTTGGTGTCGAGGCTGTAGGTGGAGCAAGGGCAACAAGGTGTGGGCCCGAGGGTGGAGATAAGTGACCTTGTGAGTGCGAGTGCGAGTGCGAGTGGACGTGCACACTCGAAGAATTGTTCGAATTCAAAGCTGCAACTCCGACTGCAGGCTGCCAGGCTAGAAAATTTGCCGGTTCCGAGGAATTTGAACGTGTCGAATCAACGCGTATGCGAGAACGAGCAGCCGAATCAAAATCCGAAGGACGCAACGTCAGATCAGCAACATCGGCACTCAGATCATTCACATCACTCGAGAACGCCGAAGACTGCACCGACATGGGTCTTGAGATGGAGGCCGTCGACACACGCTTGTGGTATGAGAGCGAGCCGGAGCTGCCAAGGATGGGTGATCCCAATAAGCTAGACCATGGCTTGCTGCCGCTCACAAGACTGTTGAGCGAACGACGACTGCTGTGACCACGCTTGACCACCGGTGCAGATGCAAGAGGCGGCAGCATGTCTGGGCCGCCGAACGTCTGTCCACCGGGCAAAGATGCAAGAGATCCTAGGGACGGTGCAGGGCGATGCATGATCTTGTAACTGCTGTTGATGTTTGAGCCATCGTGAAGGCCGAGTGCTGCAGCATCACCTGGCAGATGAAAGGCGAGGGACGAGGGACTCGATGGAGGACTGGGATGCCCCTTTTGCGAGCTGCGCGACGCACGAGATTGGGGTCTGTATGGCTGTGACTGAAACGAAAAGGGTTGTCGCAACGTCATGGACGGATCGGTCACAGCTGAGCTGGCCGAAACGAACGATGAGCCAGAGGAAGAGATGCCTGGAACGTTGCTGCTGCTGCTGCCACCGGCTCCACCGGCCATTTCTCCGCTGTTGGATGGCGTGAGAAGCTCCATGGGCGCTGAGCCACCTGGACTCGGCTCTTCTGGTCGTTGCGGTCGCGCAGGCGACTGAACAACGGCATGGCCATTCGAGCTGAAGGACTCGGTCGTACTATGACCAACAGTAGCAGCTTTAGCCTTGTCACTCAAATTTGATGATGCGGAGCCATGTTGATGCATGTCGAAGGTAGAGCGATCTGGTAGACCGATGTCTGACGGAAATGTAGCATACTGTGCACGGTGATGCTCGAGTGCTTCCTTGGTTTGCAAGATGATAGGACCAGAGCTCCCGGTCATGCGATGTGCATCGTTATGAGAAACATGCTCAATCACACTAGCGCGGGCCGCTGCCGCGTTGCTCGAATCCTTGCGAGATCGTTGGGCAAGCACCTCGCGCAAAGGCCGAGTAAGGCCATCGATGCTCTTGGTGCGAGAGCGCGGCGACGCAGGTGCGGCTGGACCTTCTTCCGCCGTCGGATCGGGAAGGCCGGTTTGCGACACTTTGCCCATGGTGCCAAAGCTTCGCAGTAGGTCTAGGGACGGAGTGCGACGTGTCATGCCAGGTGATGCCATGCCAGGGGTAGTGCCCTTTCGCGCTGTTCCACTTTTGAGACTGTGATTGCGGCCAAGCGGCACTTCCACCGCAGCACCCGAGCTCAGGGCTTCTGGTGCCATGCCAAGAAGGTGAAGACCGCCATGTTGAACCGCAACAGTGCCAGCAGCGTGCATGCGCATCGCTTGCTCCTGATCTGCATGTTCTTGGCTAGGCCATGCAACGCCGGCATTGGCATGATCCTGCATGGGCTGGCCAGCATGTGGTGGCGAAGTGGGACGCATGAACACATCTTCAGCAGTGACCGTAGGGTCTGAAAACATGCCGTGGCTTGCCTTGCCTTCTCGCTCCCGCTTTCCCATCAGCTTGCGCAAGCCGGAAACCAAGCTGCTCCTATTCTTCGTATGCTTGCGGACGACCGCGCTCGACGCAGCGTTGTCCGAGGTGGCGGTGGATGTGGAAGACGTGACGTGCGCTGTTATCGGCGCAACGGTGCCGCTGCTCTTCTTGGTCGGACTGCCAGGCACGCCTCGCATGCTGGCAGATGCCTCACGCTTACCCCGGGCGGAAACGTTCGGCTGGCTCCCAAACTCGTCAGCACCATCAAGGCCACTCGAAGGGAATGGCTGTGACGCAGAGCCAGTATGGCCCGATTCCATGACGCTGGCAATGGATGGCCGACGTCCCCCGTCCGATGCGAAGGCTGTGGCACCATGCTCAGCCGCGATTCGCGTCAGAATAGGCGATGAAGATGCGGCTGCATTGTCTTGGAGAAATGCATCGGGACTGGAAGGCCGTGAAGAGGAGAAGGAGGTCCTCATTGCGAGTGGACTGCCGATGATGCTCCGACTCGTGCGCCGATCCAAAGCGGCGGTGGCTGTGTGCTGCAGAGTAGAGCTCGAAGCCGAAGTCGAGGAGAGGGTACGGTTTCGAGCGGTGGAGTCTCCGAAACGGTCATCTTGGGAGCGATACGCAAATCCTGTGGTGGAGAAGGACGAAGAGCTCTGTAAGGAGGGGGAGCGTGGATACTGCTCAGCAACAGCAGAGCGAGTTACATCGTTCGAAGTGTGAACGTTGTGCGTCAAGCTAGGACTGGAGCGTACACTGGACTGCGCACTACTTTGGCCGTTTGGAGAGTGCATGAGGTGGGTGTTGGCAAATGTACCGGACATGAAGGACGCGGATGAACCGATGGGTGGGAGCAGTGGTGGTGACACTGGGACCGCAGACAAGGATGATGCGGTGGAGGGGCGTGAGAACGTGATGAAGTCGTCGGTACGATTCTGTTCCGGAAGGTCTGGTAGCATGGTTGAAGATGCCATTCTTCGCATCGAACGAGGCCACGGTTTGCCTGATGCAAAGGCTGAACTTGGGCCGGACATCTCATCATGGGTGACTACGGGTGTCGACATGGCTGAGGCGGCGGAAGCAGCCGAGGATGGCGTTGAACTGGATGCAGAAGAAGGTGGGTGTTGAAGCGATTGTCGATATGATGAAGAGGCATGCGGCGAAAGATGCGCGAGCGAGTCAGAGTCGCCAGTACGAATGAAACTCGGCACCCGCGAAGAGGAGGTCGAAGCTCGTCCGGTATACGTGTCTTCGAAGACAGGAGCGAGAGAGTCGAAGCGGTCGGGTGAGCCAAGTAGTAAAGGCGAATCACGAGCAACTTCTTCGAGGAATGCAGCATCGTTTTTGTCCCACATGCCATCGTCGACACTATCAACAGGCACCGAAGGGCTGTCGCGCGACTGGATGCTGCTGAAGCGCTGACGGATGCTTCCCCATCTTGGTGTCTTTGTGATGGAAGATGAGCTTGGCGATGATGTCGATGCAGAAGAAGTGGAAGCAAAGTTGATGCCCGCCACACCGAGGCCAGTGCCGGCTGTACCGAAAGTGGCCGGGGACTCGAGCTCCGCAGTCTTCATCTTTGTAACAGTACCAATGACGTGCTACGTCAAATTGTACACGGCCTGAGTGTCGAGCAATAGCCAGTGTAGCAGCTGTGCCAGTCCTGCAGGTGAATGTCGAATCTTGGGCTCGGCGTGATCAGCCCACTCGCAGAGACTGCACGAGTGGCCGATGTCGGTGAGGCGACGATGATGTGAAGAAGATGAGCGAGTCAACAATCCATTCGAATATGCTCGACGAGATGCGAGACGTAAGGATGATGGTGTCGTTGTCGATCTACAGGGAGCGATGGCGGTCCTTGGTCAGGAGTCGTAATGGTCGTGATGGCTGCAAGGATAGAGTGTCAAGGAAATGTAAGAGCTGCAGTAGTTTGGGGATGTCGAGGTTGCTGAGCAAAGTGGGTCAGTGAGGGCGGGCGTCAAATTGGTCGATTGCGGGGCTGCACTGCAACGAATAGATTATGGCGATGAGAGTAGCCAGGCGGCTACGCTTGAATCGGACAAACAAAGGCCAAGAGACAGGGTCCAGCAAGGTGTGAGTGGTCGAGACCAGCTAGCCTATAATACTGGAGGTTGCCGTGGGTCGATCCGTGATGATTCGCGAAGCGAAGTCGTAATCTTGGTCTAGTCTGATGGTCTAGTCCGATGTACAGTAGACAGGGAGGGAAGCAGCGCAGCTATGGCGACGGAGCCGGATGCGCTTTGACAATGGATGACCTCAATGGCCGAGACCGTCTTTGATGGTATCCAACTTGGCCGAGGTCCGAATTCGAATGACTGTTCCAGGAAAGTGGTTGGTCGATGATGAGCAGCTCAGACGAATCTTACAAAGGCGCAGCATCCTCATAGAGTCAATCGAGAGCGAGAGATGTTCTCGGAGTTGAAAGTTGCCAAAAAAGAGGCGGAAAGAGAAGCAAACATCTGCAGCTTCGCATCCCACGCAGACAGAAGGGAGGGAACAAAAGAGACCAACACCAAGAACGGCAGTTCCACTCCCAGCACTCTGTACTGTATTTAGGCTAAGGCACACCCTTATTTTCGGGCAAGAAAAGTTGAATCAAATAAATGAAAAAAGAGAGGGGCTCAGTTGCGTAAAACAGCGACGACGATCCCTCCGTGTTTTTTGGATTGACCCTGAAGAAGCAGCGCAGTGATGGACGCGAGACACGAAGATGAATCAGGGCAGCGCGCCACTCTCTTTGCCTTTTGTGCTCGTTGTGCAACGGAGACAAATCCGGGACTCGTCAGTGTGCAGCTCGCCGAGCGGGGCGAAGCGCGTGGCTGCAAGAACGACGAAATCAACACAAAAACAGAAGCTGCAGTCACAAAGAAACCCCCTGCAGCTCGGCGTTCCCAATCAAGGTCTTCACTTTGCGCTCTCCTCTCTGCGCCTACGCCCAGCGTTGTGTCGATGTTCGGGTGTCATCCTTTTTCTCATGTCCACACCTTCGACCAGTCTCGTGATCTACCAGAGCTTCTTAGCCTGATCCTAGTGATAGCAATGGAATCGTCGATCGTCGCAGACACAGTCACTACGTTAGAGAGGCTCTCCCTGCAAGGTTGGTCGTTCAAATGGATCGGCGCTTCTATGACTCAATCTACAGTAGCAGGTGCACATCATGCAGCCGCAGGACCACACAGTACTGCACAGAACACTTCAAATATTCGATGCCATGTGACTGTTGACAGACACAAGGCTTCCTCGAGCGGACTCCAGCAAACGGATCGGATTGTTTTGCTTTGAATAAAGCTCGAAAAATACAATCTAAAATTGAGGCCTAGAAATTAGCAGCTTTGCGAAGCATCAAACGCATGCGGTCTACAATTTCAAAGGCAGCAGACGGCGAATGACTTTGCCGCTCTGACCAAGCAGTAATCGTGAATCTTTCCTTGGCAAGCCTGCGTATCAACACTCCGCATGTTCCTTTTGCCTGGAAGATTTCCTGCGCTACGGTATCTAGCGCCGTAAGCGGATCTGCTCCCCACGCCACAAGCGCCTGACACCGCTTCTTTTCGCATTCGCATAGCCGAGAAACACCATGTAACGCCTCTCCTTAATGCTTTTCTTCTGTTCTCTTGAAACTTGGCTTTGCTGCTTTCCACGCTATCTGTACGTGATGTCGGGGCGTTGCAAGCTGCCTCTACTCAAGAAGTGCGAACGACAGTAGTAGCGAACAAAGTGAGTCCAGACCAATGTCATCCTTTCCTCGTCTGCGAGGACGATTAGCTGCATCCGTCAATCAAGTGTTCTAGAGGAAGCGCCTGAAAATTCAAACAAACAAGTTTGCTCGCTCTAACACTAAAGAATTTCGAGTTGAATCTGTTACGCAGCCATTTCTTTTCGCCCGACTTTCCACGAGAATGCGTGCTTTCAACTTTGACCCGCGGAAGTCGTGAGTCTTTAGCAGTGGAGGTCTCCGCTCTCGCTCAGATCAGGATGTCACGCACAATTGTGAATGCCTCGTTGACCTCGAAGCTTTGGCTACAACCATTCCTTCACCATCCTTGCTGTCGCTGCACTCATCGGAAGCAAAGAGCTCGCCATGGCACAGCTAGAGACCATCAATCTCGGCTCTGTCGATGTCCTTCTTTTGGGCTCGGGATGGACTGGCTCCTTCCTCATCCCGCTTCTCGAACACAAGCGAGTGCGTTACGCCTACACGTCTAGATCTCCCCCCGACGAGAAGAACCCCGACGACGATCACAAGATCCAATTCGAGCTCACCGATCCTGTCACCAAGGAGTCGCTCCGGCCACTGCCACGCGCTTCTACGGTGGTCATCATTTTCCCCATCAAGAATCTGCAGCAAGTCGACGATCTCGTCCACGAGTATGAAGAGCTCCATGGGCGTAAACGCTGGATTCAGCTTGGTAGCACCGGCATCTGGGGATCCGGAAGAAACACCTCATCATCTCCCGTTGACACTTCCAACGCTCGCGCTGCCGCCGAGCAGAGACTCCTGGATATAACTGCGGCTCATGGTCTTCGCAGGAACGGCTCTCCAGCCGGACGAGCTGCCATTCTCAACCTCGCTGGCTTATACGGTGGACAACGGCAGCCAAGGAACTTTGCCTCCCGCGTCGGTGCATCCAAAGAACTACTCGCCCTCAAGGGCAGTGTCCACTTTGTTCACGGTCAAGATGTAGCCAGAGCCATCCTGCTGCTCCATCAGAGCAAGTCGACGGGATGGGGACGTCGTTGGATCGTATCCGATTCGCGCGTCTACGATTGGTGGCAGCTCTTCCGCTTCCTTCGTCCTGCCCTTCCCGATCATCCAGATGATAGCCCGGAAACAGCTCAGCGATGGGTCAAGGAGCTTCTCGAAGAGAATGGCGTTCGTACTTTGCCTCGTCCCATCGCACACAAGCAAGATCAAACCTTGCCACACTATCTTGAGCGTGCTTTGGAAGGCCACGAGTTCTGGAACCTCTTCAACACAAAGCCTCGCGTCGATTCGGTCTATCGTGGTGGTGAGCACGGTCTCAAACCGAACCCATTGTCATCACATCCCTATTCTGCCAACAGCAGCGGGAGTGGACACGATGAGAAGAGCCGAATGGCGGCACGCGATGTGCGCAACGACAAACTTGTCGGATCGAGTACACAGTCCTTCGTTGTTCGAGACTTTGATCCTACCATTCCTCAAGACCGTATCGACGAGCTGATTCAGCGAATCGAGAACGATGCCCAGCGCAAGCTTCCGACAAGAGCCGAGTTTGAAGGCGAATACGAACGATTTGGCCTCACCCATGACCGATTCTGTAATTTGCGAGATGCATGGATACCTTTCCTCCGCTCCAGCCCTGCCTCGCTTTCCTCTGAAGAAGACCTGTCTGAGACTGCTGGACGCACTAGCACCAGCAGTCGCGCAGGTCCCGATCACGACACATGGGCTGCCGAACAGGCTCGCATCACCTCCTTCAACCACTTCAAGGTGCTCATCGAAGACGTCGATCTCCACTTTATCCATGAACGCGCCAACCCTCCAGCGTCTGGTAGCAACATCAAAGTCATCCCCCTACTCCTGCTTCATGGATGGCCTGGTTCCTTCCACGAGTTCCTCGACGTCATCAAGCCGCTCGCTCATCCCGGCAATCTGACTCCGGTCCATTTCGACGTCGTCGTTCCTTCGCATCCCGGCTACATTTTCTCCAGTGCTGCCGCAGGGCTGGCGAGAGACTCGCGATCGGGCAAGCTCGTCGGTACACACTCCGGTCCCGATGGTGATTTGCTTATCAAAGATGTTGCGCGTATCATGCACAAGCTCATGACGACCCTCGGCTATCACAACTATGCCATCCAAGCCGGTGACTGGGGCGCTGCAGTGCTTCGAAGCATGGCCAGCCAGTTCCCGAACAACGTCCGAGCCGTCCACCTCAACTTTTGTCCGGCACAAGGTCCCAACGTTGTGCTACCTGTCCTAGGTCGTCAGTTGACGCCGCGCTGGATCCTGAGATTGCCGCACTTAGTACCGAAGGAACGATACTCCAGAAAGGCGCTCGGCGTCTTTGAGAGTTGGAGTCAAGGCGAGCACTCGCGGTCTCTCTGCGGCACCGGCGCATTTGTAGGCAAAGCAGCCGAAGTGACCGCAGAAGCAGCATGGAAGCTAGCTTCGATTCTCAGTCTGGGTTCGCTGCCCGGCCCTTTGTCCCGCGACGAACGTCAAAGCTTACACAGGGGCCTACAATTCGTTTCCACCGGAAGTGCCTATGCGGCCATGCACGCTACCAAGCCCTCAACACTAGGGCTTGTTCTGTCTCGCTCGCCGCTCTCGACACTTGCTTGGGTCGGCGAAAAGATGCATGCCTGGACTGACATCACCCCGGACGCTTCGACCATCTTGGCCAACATCACCCTCTACGAGTTGACAGACACAATTGCCGGCTCTTTCTATCCTTATCGTAACCGAGATCCACGAGGCCCTTCGGAGATCGCAAGCGACCCTGTCAACTACATCACGCAGCCTACAGGCTACTCGAGCTTCCCGATGGAGATCATCCAGGCGCCCAAATCGTTCGTAAAGGCTAGCGTCAACCTGAAGTGGTTCACGGTTCATGAAGAGGGAGGTCACTTTGCTGCGCTTGAACAGCCGGCGGCGCTCGTGGAGGACATTGCGGATTGTTTTGCTGAAATTTGGCCGTTCTAGTGGCGCTCCTTCTTCCTTCTGTATGATACCCTACTTGCTCTTTTTGCGAATGATTGTTATGGTGTGCTCCCTTTTAACGCGACGCTTGTCTCTCATAGCCCTTTTTGCGTCCTGCTGTGGTACACTTCGACCTCCCTGCAGCACAAGTATGTCCAGCTCCAAAACGTGCGAACGATGAAGGTTCCGTGCATTATGCTCGGAGACAAAGCGCGACATTGATCACAAAGCCGTCACAAATTCAGACCGAGTCACAGGCATGATGGCACGAGACAATCATGGCCATGGGAGAAGCGGCAAGGAACACTTCAAAGAGCGTGGTTTTCCAGCTGCGAGCAACGGTGTGATGACCTGCCGATACAGGAAGGCTACTGTGAGGAGGAGCATACTGACACCAGAGATCTAAACGAATCTGCGACGACTGCGCGAATCACAACAAGCCCGGATCTGAAGCCCGAGCTGAAGCGGGATGAGCTTCGATCTCTCGTGTCGGCAAGTGGATGGCCTGATTGACCATTTCATGAGAATGGTCGCCTTCTGAATCGTGCCACTGCTCGCTTTTAAAGGTGCCCGTTGAAGGCTTCATCTTGATGTCCCGGCCCCCGTTCTCCTCAAGATCCTCATCATCGCGGGGTGCAAAGGCCAACGCTGGCTGAGTTGGCTCTCGTTCATCGAGCCCTACCTCGTTGGTGATCACCTTGACATCGATGGGAACATGGCATCGGATCAGGCTGAGACCACTTGCAGAGCGGAAAAGCGGATCCAGGATCACGACGGAACAGAAGATGGCGACAAAAGAGCAGCAGAGTACGGTGATGATGCTCGACATGACAAGGCCAGAGCAAACGTAAGAGCTGTAATTGCCTTCGTTCAACTCACGAGACGATCGAATGATCAAGAAGATGGGCAGCGAAGCAAAAGCGGGGATTGAAACGAGGAGGATGAGCACGTATCCGATAGCAAGTAGCGCCATTTTCCAAGCGCTTCGACTGAGCTGCTGACCATTGTGCTCATGAGTAAGCTGCGCTTTGAAGACGAGGAATTGAAGCCTCTTCGCGAGGCTCGTCTTGGCAGAAGCGTCGAAATCGAGGCAAAGAGACCAGGTGTGGTGGACGAGCCTGACCGTGTTGGGAATGCCATAAGTGATGATGAGAAGCCACAAGGCACTGGCTGCAGCTGCGTAGATGGCGGTATTGATCGCGACGTACCTCTGTACCTCAAAATAAGCTGCAGCCACGAGGCATCCTGCCTAGATGAGGTCGTCTGAAGCCAGATTATCTTGACCGTCGAAAGTTGGGAAAGACTCATGTGCTGATTTGTGAATCTGTGATAGGATATCGGCGGGAAGAAGTCGGCGAGCAGCAGCTTTGGCGCGATAGTAGGAGCGACCTGAAAAGCCGATCAAGAGGAAGCTGCTGATCGTGAACATCACGACTGGGGCTATCAGCATTACGTTGCTGGCAATGGCTGTCCTGATCACTGGCAGATATAGCCGGGACTGGCGTTCGCCTTGGGTTTTGCTGACTTCGCGCGAAACGAGTGGCGATCTGGGACTGCAGCCAAGTATATAACCATGGATGCTTATGTAGGTAGATATCACCAGAGGCCACCACGGCGCCGGAATGACCCAGAACCATTCGATGATGCTGATATGAGCATGGGAGAAATTGGCAAGCGCCATCACTCCGAGGATCCAGCCGAACAGATAAAGCGTTACACCCATGGTGAGGCACAAGACGGCGTTGGAGACGTAGAAGGTACCATATGCACACTGCTTGGCCGTGACGAGCCAAAGTCTTTCGTGCCGCCTCTTGAGCGGCATGACGACGCAGGCAACCATCGTGAGGACGAACCAAGCTTCACTTGCAAGCAGGTAGACACGCACTCCCGAAGTGATGGGCGTGTATATCGTCATGTACAGGGCGTGTACGAATTCGGATTGTGTCTGACCTCGATGCAGAAACGTCAGACTATGTGGATCGTAGGGTTGCGAGATTGTTCAGCGCTTGCCCGGCACACCGAGCTCTACAGTCGGATTCGAGCTCATGCTGAGAACGATCGAGCCTCGGGCTCAAGAAGAACCTCGATGGACCAAGGCAGGCCAAGTGACTGTCTTTCTTGAGGCGTTTGGGGCTGCTGGTGGGATGCTCTGAGGAGGACTTCCGAGGAGATGCGTTGAGTTCCATGTGGACCGTCCATCCTACTTATACAAAAGGCATACTATGCCACCCAATGAGAACACAGCAACAATCAAGCTGTAGACTACTCATCCTCACAGACACGCTTGGCAGGCAGACGATCAACATGGGAAACAATTGCGCCGAAGGAAGAAGCGAGGTGCGGAGACGAAGATGGCGTCCGGTGAAGCGAGGAGATCCCTGTGCAGGGAAACGCATGTTGACAATGGTTCGGTGAGCTCGAGCCCTCCCTGTATTCGGAGTGACAAGGCGGACGCGGATCGAAAATGCAGCGATAAAGCTCAAGAAAAGACCTTTTCTACGCCGAAAAAGCGCTTGACTCTACAGCTGCGTTCGCCGGCTAACCCTTCAAGAGCTGCAATCTGCAGACGCTCCCTTGCTTACATTCACATACAATAGAAGCCACCGATACGGCGCTGAGAAGCCTTGCTGCGCAGCAATCGAAAAATGGAGTTCAAATGGCAACCAGGCAGCACCTTACGCCTTTGACGATCTAGCCGACTTGACGCAACTAAATGCAACCGCCATGCTTTCACCACAGACTAATGCGGTTCGATTGATGCGCGCGATAATAGCGTCAGATCCGATCAAAGTGCCTAGTTGTGATAATAAGATAATGAGGAAGGGATACGTGACAAGCTGTTGATTGGGCAACGGACGGAATTATGCTGTAGCGGGAGGCTGTGTAACATCAAAGTGGACGCCTTCTTGGACCTTGCCATCTGCAGTCTTGATGGTGATGGTGCCATCTTCGTTGCCAAAGTAAGCAGACTTGCAAATGTTGCAGAAGAGACCGACTTCGAGGACACCGGTAAGGAGCTTGATTCTTTGGAGAAGATCCGAAGGGTCCTTCATTTGAGACTCTGGGAAGGGAGCATCGATGCAGAAGTTGCCATTATCGGTAACGACGGGGCCGGCCTTGGCTTTGCCCATACGAAGGACGGGCTTATCTGCGCCCATCTTTTTAAGATTCTGAAGGACCTTGGCGTAAGCGAAAGGAGCGACTTCGATAGGAATGCCTTGGAGCCACTTTGTCCCGAGCTGAGAGCCTTTCTTACGGTAGTCGGCAACGACGACGAATTCGTTGGCAGCTTCAGCGAGGACCTTTTCACGAAGATGGCAAGCACCACCGCCCTTGATGCAGTTGAGAGCATTGTCGACCTCATCAGCACCGTCGATGGTGACGTCAATGCTTGGGAAGCTGTCAACATCGCCGAGACGGAGACCAGCATCAATGATGAGCTCTCTGGACTGGAAGCCGGTAGGGACGAACCATCGCTTTGCGTTGACTGCAGGACCCTGTTGTGCGATTCGCTCAACGACGTAAGGAACTGTAGAACCCGAACCGATACCGATGATCTCGTGTTGAGGTTTAACGTGGTTGTCAACGGCAGCGTAAGCAGCTGCACGCTTGGCAGCCTCGACGCCTGTCAAGTGAGGAAGGTCTGCACTCTTGTTGGCGGAAGAGTTGGAATTAGCAGCCTGAGCTGCACTAGTGGAGTTGGAAGAAGCCATGTTGCGAGGACCAGATCGTAGGACCGAGAAGGTACGTTGACGTGGAGATTGCTGGAGCAAGATCTGGTGCGAGGAGAGGAGTTTCAGAGGGCGAGCCGTTAAGATACGAGTACAGCCTGTTGTGATGGTAGAACGAGAGACAAGAGTGAGGACTGAAGTTTGCATGGACAACGAGAATCAGAATCGATGTTCGAAGCAGAAGCAAAGTGTCAAGTAAGAAGTGTCAACCCGAAGCAAGAGTAAGAAGCTTTCAGATCCTGTGGTCTCGCTTATCGACTGCAGATCTTCAAGTTCAGCGGTGCACGTTGACGTCGACAGTCGAAAGGCAGGCGGTCAGGGTTAAGGATCGTATTATGTAAGGCACAGTCAGCGCTGCCGAATGAATCTCAGGGTCTGACCGAATTTTTTTCGAAGAAGCAGCTGCAAAATTGAGCTTTTTTCGTGGAGAATTTTTTGGCCCAGCAGAAGCTCTCTAATTGACAGGACAGCCTCTTCACGGAAGAACAAGTCCAACACTTGCTTGCTCAGGGTGTGCTCTCCGCATTGAAACGGTCATTGCTTCTCAACGATCACCTTGTCACTCCCTTGCCACGCTCACGGAATCACCGACAACGTCAGAGATTGCATCGAAAAGTTTTCGAAGCAGTCACTGTGGCACGAAAGCCGCCTCTCACAGAGCTTGAGCTTGATCAGGTTTCTGTCACGTTGCCAATCGGTCACCACGCCTCTCGTCAACGAAGCACAAAGATTTTGATACCCTCATCGCATCGAGCATTCCGTACCCAACCGCTACTTCCGAAACCTTTCGCACAATGGCTTCTCTTGATATGGACGCTTCGGCAGCTGCCGCCAGTCTCGATAGCCTGCACAGTGCTCTTTCCAAGATTCGCCACCACACCAACTCGAAGCTCGAAAACCAGAAAGGTCCAGCACAGCTGCTCGTCGCTGTTGAGGCTACTCTGAAAGAGCAGGATTCCACCAATGGCTCCACATCAGCATCCGGTGCCTCCGCCTCTCAACATGCCTTCCAACAGCGCGCTCCCGCTGAATATTTCCTTGCTTTGGAGTCAATGCTTGAACTTGCAACATCTCCATCCTCACCAGCCTCGCTACTCAACAACGTATTCTACCTGCTTTCGATCGTAGCGCCGCACGTCTCTGCTGGTATCCTCCGCGCAAAGCTCGCCTCGTTGGTGCCTGCTGTTGGCAAGCTCCTCAGCACACCTCACCCAACCACCTTCAACGTCAATGACACTTCGGCTGCAGAGAATTACGCATCGGCGCTCAAGTCGGCTCTCGCCATCCTTCAGGCCATCTACACTGCTTTCGAGACCGATGTTGCTGCCCTCGAGAAGGACGGTCCTTTGCGCTCGTGCTGGTCTGCTACCCTCAACCTCTGCGCCGACTCTCGTCCCAAAGTCCGAAGACGTGCTCAGGTCCTTGTCACAACCATCCTCCCGACCACCGCTGCCGCCTCAGTCAAGCCCTACCACCCATATCTCAAGCTCACGTTCGACTGGATCATCTCCACCTTGACACACGTCGCCGATGCTGGCTCCGTCGCCACATCTACATCCAATGCAAAGAACAATGCAAAGAACGGCAAGGGAAAGAACAAGAAACAGATCGAGGACCCTCTCCACCCGAAATACGACAAGAAGTCCGGCACCGCAAAGCAGGCTCAGGCTGCCGCCGCGCTTCGACAGAACCAAGGCGACACCGCTTCCGTCGGTATCTGGACATGTGGTTTCGCCAAGCAGCTCATCAACATCCTTCCCATAGCTCAGGTCGACGACCTTGTCGCCGCTCTCCTTCGTCTGCCCGGAATTCAGAACCCTTTCCTTACCGTTGCCGCTTTCGATGTCTTCGAAGCTTTCCTCAAGACGTGTCGACCGAGCATCTCCTCCGGTGCCGCTCAGGCAGACGCGCTGCTCATCCAGTCGCACGTCACTTCCACTCCCAGCAGTATCGGAGAAAAGACCCTCGCCAGCTTGCTCGATTCGCTTCGCTCGCCCGCCTTTGTCCCATCCAGCTCCGACGTGCAGCTTCTCCCTGCCTATCTGCGAGCACTAGAGCAAGCCATGTCGGCCTACTCGCGCTTCAACAACGGCGAACCTGCATGGCGTCTCGCTCCTCAAGTCTGGACCGAGGTCTTTGCCCTTTCCATGTCGGCCAAGTCGGATGCATCGCGCACCGCCCCTGCTGTCCGTGCCGCCGGACGCGACACCCTCATCGCCCTCCTTCGCTACTGTGTGCCCGACGCAGCTATTGCTGATTCGGTCAAGTCCTCCTTCGCAAAGAAGAAGGCTGGCAGCACCCCTCTCCTCGATATGATTCAGTCGATCGAGGACGCCATCGGCAAGGACTCTCTTCAGTACATGCACTCACGCGCCGAGATCCTCTCGGTGCTGGCTTCTCTCATCACTCGCTTGCGATACCACTACGTGCCCAACACTCAGCCTCCTCACCCTGCTGCCGCATCGCTCACCATGCACATCGTTCAGACCATCGCTGAACTCCGTCAGGAGCCTACCTTCGAGCACCGCGAGTACGCCGACGCCGTCATCGCTGCTGCTGTCGAGGTGTGCGGGCCCCGTCTCCTCCTCGAGGCGATCCCACTCAACCTCTTCGGTGAAGCTGACGGTCCTGGCCGCGCTTGGTTGCTGCCTCTGATCCGCACCAAGATCAACAACACCGAGCTTAGCCACTTTACCGGAGATCTGGTCTCGCTGTCCGAAAAGATCTTCAACAAGCGCCAGGAGGCTGAGACCGACGGTCGTCCCGTCGAGGCCAAGATGTACGAGGCTCTCACCGAGCAGATCTGGGCTCTTTTCCCTGCCTACTGTGCCATGCCTCGTGATCTCATCACCGCCTTCACCCGTCCGTTCGCCGAGCTTCTAACCAATGTGCTCTACACCCAGCCCAACCTTCGACCCTCGATCTGCCGAGGTCTTCAGGCGCTCGTCTACCGTAACGAGGCACTCGTGTCATCCGGTGCTCCTGCCGACTCGCTCAAGCATGCATTTGGTCTCGACCAAGCTGACGGAAAGGCCAATATTGCTCACCTTTCCGGCATCGCGCCCAACCTGCTCGCCGTCCTCTTCAACGTCTTTTCCCAGTCTCCCGGTGAGGGTCGTGGCTTCGTCTACGACACCATCGCTGCCTATCTGCGTGTAATGTCGCCGCAGGATGTGCAAAACACCTACGTCAAGGTCAAGACCACACTTGAGCAGTCGCTGCCTACCCTTCCCACCAAGCAGAAGAAGAACTTCAAGGAGTCGCCCAACGCACCCCCTCCCGTACCCTACACCATGCTCGACTTGCTCTCCGCTCTGATCCCTCACCTCGACAAGACTGCCCAGGGTTCCGCAGCCGATCTCTTTTCGCTCATCTGCCAGGACAACGTTCTGCGCTCTCACGACTCCACCGTGCAGAAGAAGAGCTACCGAATCCTCAGCCGCCTTCTCGAAGGCGATGCCGGCAAGCAAATCCTGCTCGTCTCGAGCAACGGTGCCAAGAACCGGGTCAGTGACTTGCTTGAGAAGCTCCGCGAGTCGACTGCCAGCGTCGCCCTCGGTGCCAAACGTGACCGTGTGCTCTTGCTCGCCACGTTGGTGCCCAACATCCCTTCGGACGAGCTGCATCACTTGCCCACCATCATTCCTGAGGCGGTGTTGGCCACCAAGGAAGTCAATGCCATCACGCGTCAGAACGCCTACGAGTTGCTCGTCCAGATGGGTTACAAGATGGAGCAGGGCGGTGTCATCAACCGCTCTCTCGTCGAGGGCCACGGTACGGGTGCCAGTGCCGAGGACGACGAGGAGCAAGACAGCGAGATGGCTGAAGGCGGCGTCGTCTCCGCCTCGATCAGCGAGTATCTCACCATGGTCGCTGCCGGTCTTGCCGGTACCACACCACACATGATCAGTGCCACCATCACAGCACTTTCTCGACTCGTGTACGAGTTCAAGGAAAACCTCGAGCACAGCGTGCTTGACGACTTGCTCAGCACCATCGAAGTCTACCTTCAGTCAGCCAACCGTGAGATCGTCAAGTCGGCCATCGGTTTCGTCAAGGTGGCCATTGTCGACTTCAACACGGCCTTGATCGACTCGCACTTGCCCAAGCTCATTCCAGCCTTGCTCGGATGGTCGACGGAGCACAAGCAGCACTTCAAGGTCAAGGTTCGTCACATTTTTGAGCGTCTGCTCCGTCGCTTCGGCTTCGAACGCATCTACCAGCTTACAGATGAAGACAACCGCAAGTTGATCAACAATATCCGCAAACGCAAGGAGCGAGCTAAGCGCAAGAGGGCCAACGCCGCTGCTGATCGCGAGGCAGGTGCCCTGGGCGAGGAGGACGACGATGAGCCAGGTCTTGCACCACGCATCCTCAAGACCAAGGGCGGCAATGATGCCTTCGAGGAGGTTGTTTACGGTTCCGAGTCAGACATCTCGGACTCGGACGAGGATGGCGATGATGACGCAGAAGCGGGTGACGGTCGCAAGGGCGGCACTGCTGCAGCTTTGGCTCGCAACCGCAATCGCAAGAACGGTGGCCGCGACGGCGATGAGAAGGAAGGTCGTCGTGATCGTCGTCGTGCCAAGCAGCAGGACGAGGCCTACATCGAGATGGACGACGACGATGATGTACCCATGGACTTGCTCGATCGCAGCGCCACTGCTCGTATCTCACTCTCCAACCCCAACGCCAAGAACGCTGCCAACGGTCGCAACAAGAAGCGTCAGCCCGGTCAAGAGGCAAGCAAGTTTGCTCTCGACGAAGCCACTGGTCGCATGGTGATCGATGACGACGAGGACCACTCTCACAGGCAATCGAATGCTGCTTCGAAGCGTGTCTCGTTTGCCGATGGAGCCGATGTTGATTCCGTCGACGTCGAAGGTGCCGGTACCGCCTACATCAACCAAGCTCGTGGTATTGACGGTATGGCGCAGGTGCGTGGTGGAGCGGTTAAATTCAACAAGAACAACAAGCGAACGCGTGAAGCCGAGCGCGAGATGGAGTTGGAACAGATGGCAGTTGAAGAGGCACAGGATCGCGCACGACAGGTCCAGGGCGGCAGACCATCACAGGGAGCGGACAAGAAGAGGCGAGTCAAGGAGACCATCGGTAAAGAGTTCCGTGCCAAGCGTGGTGGTGGAGATGTGATTCGCAACGGCAAGAGTCCATACGCCTATGTGCCGCTCAGTCAAGTGGCCGGTAAGAAGGCAGACAAGAACGACAATGTCTCGTACACAGGCAAAGGTGACAAGAGCCGCAAGCGTCGTTGATTGCAGGGATTCAGGAATTATCTCAATGTAAATACATTTCATTTATGCAACGTCTAGAATAGGTTTGGTAATGATCATGATGTGCGGGATGGTGGTTGTTGAGGTGGCCTTTGAACTGGTGCTGTACGTGAGACACGCATGCGACTGCGTTGTAGCATAGCCTGAATTGGGTCAAGCGCAGGTGCTTGGACTGATGCTTGGGCAGGTTGCTGGTGCGGTATCTTTGCTGCTGCTTTCGCTTCCGCCTCTTTTAATTCGTCTAGCTGGTCGTGATGAATCCAGTAGCTCTTTCCATAGTTGATCACGAGCTCTTGGCTCTTTCGAATGAGTCGCGTTGAGAAGAGACCCATCTGAAATCTAGCATTGTCGTGGTCATGCGTTGCTACATCCCTTTGGATGAAGGAGCGAAACTCTACATTTGGTTTTTGAGCGATGCCACGATAGTCATTGACAAAGCGAGACTCGTTGCCCCAATATCGACTGTCCAAGTACAGCGCAGTAGAATCTGGCTGTTCCGACTCTGAGTCAGTATCGAGCGAAACAGCTTCCAGTTTCGAAGCTAACTTGTCGGATTCATTCGAGTCCGGCTGTATTGGTTGGAGACGAAGCAGCCGCGGATCGTGACATAAACTGAGGTCATACGTGGAATGGAAGTCTGCGTCTGCTTGAGTATGCAACACACCGAGATAGGGTCGGATGAAAGTGTTCGGAAGGATCTCTTGGGCGGCAAAGAGACCGAAAGAACCCACCGACGGATGAGCTTGGAGGTTGCGACTTGTAGAGTGGAAGGAATCCGGACACCAGGGAGAATCCTCATAGATGGGCAAGATCACTAGTGGTACTTGCTCTTGTATCGATGTGGTATATAAGTTGACTGCTCTTCCATCTCGATGGGTTGCTTGAGGCAAGTCTTTTTCGATGCTCGGTTGAGATTCGTCGTCAGTGTCGTCCGGTGTTGCTGACGAGCTGGGCTGAAGCACGTATCTTCGAGCTACCGATTCGGGCACCGAAGGCGCAACGAGGTTCTGTGTGAGATAAACAACGTCCTTTGGCCAGTCTTTTGGAACTTGCAAGCTTGCTTCGGGATGCCCCCTTGCTCGTGATGAGCTAGATTGAGCTCGCTTGCTCGCTGCTGTCCGCCATTTTCGTGCTTCCGAGTTGAGCGGTGACTTGGGACATGGTGATGGCGAGTGGGTCGGTGGAACTGCCCTGTTGACCGGTGTATTGACTGATTCAGTGGCTTGTGCTGCCTGCAGCTTTGACATGGCTGCGAGACTGCGCTTGGAGAATGAGGCGGTGGTGAGCAGATAGCATGTTTCGATCTTTCAAGAAGAATTCGACCATGACCAGCAAAAAGATGGAGTTGGACCCTGAATGGCAACCGGCAACAAATAGCGTTGTGAGGCCGAATGAGACAACACTCATTTTCTTCGGGTCAATCCGAAGGATGCAGTTCAGCAGCGAAGAACTTCGAGTCACGGCCAATTTTTTCTTTTTTATCTTTTTTATTCTAAAAATGCATGTTCACATGACAGAAGCAAGTTGCTGCTCTGTGACTTTTCAGCGCGGTGTTCTGAGGCGCTTGGACCGGCTGGCTCAGAAGGCGAAGCGAGCCACTACTTTCACCGCTGCGCTGCTTCCGAAGCATTTCATTCTGCTCCCTCCAACTTCTTCCGAACCCACTCACATCCTTCGCTGCCATCAACTTCCACGTCGCTCGAAAGCACCTTCACTCTGAAGCTCGAAATCTCCTTCATCGATCACAACTACACACCTCTGATACGGACCCCTGCACCCGCTGTGCATACTGACTCACCATGGCGCCCATGATCCCCGGCGACAAATACAAACCCTACAAGCCTATCGATCTTCCTAATCGAACATGGCCCACAAAAATCCAAAAGACCGCTCCCATTTGGACATCAGTCGATCTCAGAGATGGTAATCAAGCTCTCATCAACCCCATGTCGGGCGAGCAGAAGCTCAAATTCTACCAGAAGCTCGTTCAGGTCGGTTTTAAGGAGATCGAGGTCGCCTTCCCATCTGCTTCCGATACCGACTTTGGCTTCGTTCGTCACATTATCGAAAACAACATGATCCCTGATGACGTTTACATTCAGGTTCTCACCCCTGCTCGTGAAGAGCTCATTCGACGTACATTCGAGTCCATCAAGGGCGCCAAGAATGTCATTCTCCACATGTACAATGCTTCTTCTCCTCTCTTCCGTAACGTCGTCTTCAACAACTCGCAAGAACAGACTATCGACCTTGCCGTCCGTCACACCAAGATCGTTCGCGAACTCGTCGACCAATACTCAAAACCCGAAAACGGAGGCACCAACTTCAAGTACGAATACTCGCCAGAGACCTTCACCCAGACCGAAATGGACTTTGCCGTCAAGATCTGCGAGGCTGTGCGCCAAGCGTGGGGCAAGGCTTCTCATGACAACCCCATCATCTTCAACCTTCCTGCCACAGTCGAGGTCGGCCCACCCAACCACTACGCCGACCAGATCGAGTACTTCTGCACCAACATCACTGACCGAAAGTCGGTCATCGTTTCGCTCCATCCTCACAACGACCGTGGCTGCGCCGTCGCTGCTTCCGAGCTTGGTCTGCTTGCCGGCGGTGACCGTGTAGAGGGCTGCCTCTTTGGAAACGGCGAGCGTACCGGTAACGTCGACATTGTCACCCTTGCTCTCAACATGTTCTCCCAAGGCATTCAGCCTGGTGAGCTCGACCTCTCCGACATTCAGGGCGTTGTCGACGTCGTCAGTGGCTGCAACGATATTCCTGTCCACCCTCGTCACCCTTACGCCGGTGACCTCGTCTTCACCGCTTTCTCCGGCAGTCACCAGGACGCGATCAAGAAGGGCTTTGCTGCTCAGGCCAAGCGCATTGCCGAAGGCGACAACACCTGGGAGATTCCTTACCTTCCTATCGACCCCGTTGACCTCGGATGCACCTACGAGGCTGTCATCCGTGTCAACTCACAATCGGGTAAGGGTGGTGTTGCTTACCTCGTTGCACAGAGCCTTGGTCTCGATCTGCCCCGCCGCATGCAGGTTGCCTTCTACCAGGTCATTCAGGAAGTCGCCGACCGCACCGGCAAGGAGATGACCACCGAAGACATCACCAGCATCTTCACCCAGACCTATCACCTCGCATCCCTCGAGGCAGGTCGCAACGAAGGCCGATTTGCTCTCCGTGGTTACTCGCTCTCCGACGACCTTTCTTCCAGTATCACCTCTGAAGACGAGCACGGATCTGGTCTCCAGACTCCTCGTCTCCGCCGCTTCACCGGAAAGGTGCTTCACAACGGCAAAGTCCACGAGCTCACTGGTACAGGCAACGGTGCTCTCTCTGCCTTCCTCGACGCCATCGAGTCTACGTTCAACATCAAGGCCGAGATCCGAGAGTACAGTGAACACGCCATCACCAAATCTTCGAGTCTCCAGACTGGTTCCAACGCCTCCAACGCTGCTGGACGAGGAAACGGAAGCAAAGCACAAGCTGCTTCGTACGTCGAGCTCATCGATCCCATGCAGAAGGAGAAGGTCGGTGAGAAGAAGGCAGAGGGCTTCTGGGGTGTTGGTATCGATGTCGATATCACTACTGCTTCGCTCAAGGCTGTCCTATCTTCGCTGAGCAACATTACAAAGCCGGAGGCAGTCATTGCTGATGCAGTTGATGTTGCGGAAGCGAATGGCAAGCAGTAGTTCGCGCGTTCCCTTTGTACCATTGTAAAATGTCATTTGTTCTTCGTGTCTCTGTTGCAATGTGTTCGTGTGTTGTGTGAAACAATGTCAGTCAAGTGGACAGTGTTGCCTGTGTGTTGAACTGCGAACTGCTGAATATGTCCTCTCGCGCTCCGTTGAGACACGGAGGATGTCAAATCAGTGTCTGTGTGAGTGTGTGTTGGAGTGCGATTCGTCGACTTGGAGGTCGCGCTCCGTTTGGATATGTTGCTCGTGTCTCGAGTTGCAAATTGGTGAAGTGGTCGTCGTGCTCCGTTTGGAGACGGGGGACGTCCAAGACGCGTGTGTGCTTGTTGAATCGAAAGTTGTGACGTTGAGCATCACGGTCCGCTCGCGAACGGAGCTGCTCCGTCAACAGACGGAGAAGATCCCGAAAACGTCTGACGTGTTTCGTTTGCTCTTTTTGTTTGTGCCCGACTCTTCCGCCTCATCACGGAGAGCGTGTCTCGATAGCTCGATTGCTTCATGTTTAAACGCTCGCACAGACTAGCTTGATGGTGTTCAACTCTGACGTTGCTACCACATTCCAGCATTTTGTGCAGCTTGACAGCCTCGTCTGTGATGATTACTCGACAGCCGATTTGATTCTCTTCAAAGGTTGGTATAACTAGATAGTCACAGTTTGTGTCGGGATGGCAAAGTGAAGACGGCCAGAGGGGATTCGCTATGTAACCTCCCGTTTCTAGCTTAGTGTTGCGGCAGCATACACGACACACTCCTTACACAGGCTTACACACGTATCCTCATGACAGCCGTTCCGTTACCGTACAAAACTCGCACGCAACTCGACCATGCCGAAAGACACGTTACTCGGCTCAGCTCTCGCTTCGTCACACACATGACACAATCAAAGACAAAATCGTTGAGCGAAGCTTGCTTGTATTAAGCTCAACCCTCTTGCATCGCCTCCAAGTCATCCATCTGAGCGAGTTCGTCTCCCTGTCCAAACTCTTTGTCAAAATCGTCCTCCTCTTTTGCTGCCCCATTACCATCCATATCTGAATCGCTGTCATCCCTGTCCACAACCTCACCGTCCGCGTTGACCTTGAGCTCCCCACCCATGAGCTTCTTGAACGTCTCGCGTTCCTTTGCCTGCCTTGATTCAATGTCGCTCAACTCCCACAAACTGACTCCGTTCTTTCCTTCCGGATAGGGCTGTGCCATTGACCGAATGAACAGCTTCGACTCGACGATGGCCATATCCGTCGACAAGTTCGAGTGTGTCTCCTTGATGTACTGCGCGATCCATTTCGGAAGCTTGTTCCTCTTGTCAGCTCGAGCAAAGCGTTTGTCGGCAAACACCATGAGACCATAGTCGGTCTTTCCGCGGAGGACTCGTCCTACACATTGAGCAGCATGTCGCATAGCGTCGAAGGTTAAGAAGTCATTTTCTCGAATCCTGAAGTTGTCTCGCAAGAACTCCAACCTCGCTTTGAGAATACGCGATTCAGTGTACTGATATGGAACGCCAAACATGATGACGGCTCGCCCGTAGTTGTGGTCAAAATCGATTCCTTCTGAAACTTTGCCTCGAGCGACGGAAAGCAAGATGGCCCCGCGACCATTGTCGCATGCCCGTCTGTAGTTCTCGAGCGCAATACTTGTTTCGGGTGCGTCTGGTGTTTCGATAAAGATGAGCTTGTACTTCCACACCTCGTCAAGGATACCCATATCGTGCCATGCTGCGACAATACTCTCCATGTATAGATAGGAAGGGAAGAAGGCGACGATACCGTCCGGAACACATTTGGCATATTCGATGAGAATACTTCCATAATTTCGAACTACGGCGGGGTCGTTACGCACCTCGAAGCGCGAGCTGATGGCAACTTGATCGCTTCCACGTGTGATGACGAGGGGCAAGAAACACTGGCGAGTGAGAGTCATGGCATACGACTCTTGAACAATGGCGTCAAACTTGAGCATCTTGGGATACATGTCGAGCGGACTGATGGTACCACTGGTGATGATGACACTGGAGAAGCGCTCGAAGACGGGTGCGATGGCAAGACTCGCATCGAGACATGTAAAGTGGAAAATGGGATTGGGGACTGTAGCGTTCTCTGTCTCGAAGGGCTCGAGGATGAGCAAGAAGCCTTTGTCGTAGGTTGCGACGAGTGTGGCGAATGCTGCCACCTTTTGCAGTGCTGAGTATTCGTCGAGTCGGGTGAGCTCGAGGGTGCCGACAAGCATACGAAGTCGCTCCGCGCAAAAGCGGAGAGGTTTGCGTTCGATGTATGTGATGTCTTTTAAGTGTTGGAGGAAGCTGGCTGGTGTTTCGGCGACCACATGAAGTACACGCATCCTGGTCTTGAGATACTCGACGAAGCGTTTGAGGAAAGCAACAAAGTGTTCTGCTCGCCGAATGTTGCCTGGTACGGCCTCTGTCAAGAGATCGTCCGGAAGCACTGGATTTGCCATGAACGTCTCCGCCTCTCTCTGATCTCCCTGCTCCTGCAATCCCTCCACTAAGCGTGCATACTCGTCTTGTAGCTTTGATGCATCGGTCTTTTTGATCTCGTCAACACGTTCTGATAGCTGATTGATACTACGATAGGCGCTGTCGAGCATGGGACGCGTAAGATCGATGGAGAGCGACTCGATGCAAACGTTGTCGATGTTGTGGGCTTCGTCAAAGACGACGATGGCATCCTTGCTCATCTCTTTACTGACCTGCTCGGCGACTTTCGGATCCAGGAGATAGTGGAAGCTGTAGATGATGATGTCGACAAAGGGGATCATGCGTCGAATGGCAAAGTAAGGACAGATGCCCTTGTCTCTTGCATACTCCTTGACCTCTTCGAGTGTCCATACGCCTGATGGGATGAGTTGACCAGGTTCCATCTTGCCGAGCTCTTCGTGGAAATCACACAGCTCGACACTGCCAGGATCTTGACGACCTTTTTCGCAAGCCCAACTGCTGGTCATATCTCTACATCTTGCATCTACTACTTTGCCCTTCCTTTCTCGACTGACGTCTGGATGAATGCAGAGGTTCTTACGAGAACTAAGACCGAGGGCAAGGATGTCTTCCATCTGTCCGCCTGGTCTACCTCTACCTTTCATCTCTATGTCTTGCTCTCCAGGACCATTGCTTCCTTCTGCTTCGTTCTTGAGCACTTCAGACTCTTCGCCCTCCTTGACATTGTAGCGTGCGCGATACTCCATCAAACGTTTCAATTCTGCCAGGGCCTTTTCGATCTCTGGAACGGTACGTGAGCAGTAGATGAGTTTGCGCTTCGCTGGATGGAATTGCTGATATGATACGATAAGACTGAGCAACGAAACAGTCTTGCCGGTGCCTGAAGGCATTTCGAGAACACAGTGGCCGTTAGCATCGAGGGTTCGCTTTAAGTCGGTCATATATGCATATTGTTCCGGATAAATCTTTGGATATGGGAAGAGCACGGGGAGCTCATCGATGTAGAACTTCATCGTGGCGAGGTGTCCACCTTGACACCGATACGTATGATCGGGATGGTTCGCGGTAGGTATGCAGCTTTTTGTATATGATGGGAGCAATAGTCAAGGTTCTTTGGACCCTTGGTTGCTCAGCATTCGGAAGACGGCCGTGCTGAGTTGCGCGCATGTGGAGGGATATGCGATCGGGCTCGATTTGAGTGTGTAAAACATATCGGTGATTGTTGCATTCTCTTTGCCGTGCAACCCGAACACGTTGCAAGGCCCACAATAGATCGACAAATGGTGCTCTTTCAGTTGGCAACGTCTTGCAAGGATATCATCCAGAGCAGTCGAGTCCGGGAAGTCTCGAATAGACACAGCTACAAGAATGCACAACCAGAACAAAGTAGTCAAAGCGTCTCCGTCTACAAGCGGAACCATGCCGTGTGAAGACGGAGCTTCAGCCATGAGTGTGAATCGAGTTGCGACCAAGGTCTGCTTTCATGTTGGAGGCAAATGACCTTCCCTTCCGCACGAGACGAAGGATCTCATTGACAGCTCTCCTTGCAGCGAAACGTTGTGCGTTTGCAAAATGACACGCTGACCGACTCCGAAAAATTTGAGCGATTTGGAAGAAATCAGACACACACACAGAGGTCAAGCATTGCGCGGAAGAAGAAAAGAGAGGCGTCGTTGAAAGTTCGAATTTTCACTCTCTAGAATTTTGGGTACTGGCGCAGTGTCCAATCCGATTTAGAAGAACGTGAAGCGCGGTCCAGCGAAAGCCGAGAAGATCCTTTTCTTGTCCCACCAACCTTTTCGAGTTGCCAGAGTGTTGAACTCGTGCGCACAGAGACTTGATTGCCACAAACAGTGCAGAGTGAGTGTGCGATGAACTGTAACTTGTAGATGCTCAGCCCGATGTTAGAATGCCCACTGCGCTGCGCCTACAAAAAATTTTCCACGCCAGATACTGTTGGTGCAAGCTTTTACTTGAGCGTTCACTCGATCGCAATTCTTTTCATCCTCCCATCATCATCATCATCCCCCTCCGCCCCCCTTTGGCGATCATCATTACTTCACAGAGCTTTCGTTAGCACTGTTCATCATCTTTTCTTCTAAGAGCGCCTTTCAAACGCTCTTTCATTCTTCCCAGAAGAATCCAAAAAGTCGACCTTCCGACTAAGACTCCATCTTTGGTGTTTGTGCCAGCTACGCAAGATCCGCGATCCCGTAGCCACTACCACCAACACTTTCCTTACTCACTCTCTCATCGAAAAAAAAAAACTCAAACAACATGGCCCCCAAGCCTGCTGCTGCTGGCGTTCCCGCCACCGTCCCCGCTAAGGACGTCAAGGGCGCTGCTGGTGCCGCCGCCAAGAGCGGTGCTGCCGCCGAGAAGAAGGAGGCTAGCGCTGAGAACGACGCTCTCCTCTCCGGTGACAAGGATGCCGCTCAGGAGCTCACCAACCTCGTCAAGATCGAAGGCCCCGCTGCCTTCGCCAACCTTGGCATCGACGCTGTTATCCTTAAGGGTCTCGGCGACAAGAAGAACGCCGCCGGCCGTGAGGGTGCTTGCACTCTCGTCTCCAACCTCTGCGAGCAGGGTGTTGGTCACGAGGTCGAGCCCTTCATCTTCGAGAAGGTCTTCAACTCGCTCGTCGAGGCCATGGGTGACAAGGAGAAGTCTGTTCAGAAGGCTGCTCTTAACTCCATCCTTGCCTTCGTCAAGGCTATGTCCCCCTGGGCTGCCCCTCAAGTTCTCAAGATCGTCCTCGAGCAGGCTCGCACTGCCGGTAAGTGGCAGGTCAAGACTGGCTGTATCACCATTCTCGAGGAGATGGTCACCGCTTGCCCCGAGCGCATGGCTGCTCTCATGCCCGAGATCATCCCTGTCATGTCCGAGGTCATCTGGGATACCAAGACCGATGTCCAGAAGGCTTCCCGCGCTGCTCTTACCAAGCTCTGCGCCCTCATCTCCAACAAGGATATTGAGCGTTTCATCCCTGCCCTCATCAACTCCCTCATCCACCCCGTTGAGGAGGTCCCCAAGACCATCCAGCTTCTTTCCGCTACCACCTTCGTCCAGGAGGTCGACAGCGCCACCCTCGCTCTCATGGTCCCCCTTCTCTCCCGTGGTCTCAACGAGCGTCCCACCGCTACCAAGCGTAAGGTCGCCGTTATCATCGACAACATGACCAAGCTCGTCGACAACGAGCGCACCGTCCGACCTTTCCTCGGCAAGCTCCTTCCCGGTCTGATCAAGATCGAGTCCACCATGGCCGACCCTGAGGCTCGTTCCGTTATCCAGCGTGCCATCAAGACTCTCCGCGAAGTCGGTAACGTCACTGGCGATGGTTCCGATGTCAAGCCCCTCGAGGATGTTGACGTCAAGACCACCCAGGAGCAGGTCAACAAGTCCCTCGGTGAACAGAGCCTTCAGGCTCAGGCTAACCTCTCCGCCTACCTGGCCGTCCTTGTTGCCAACCTTGCCAATGCCCGCAACTTCGAGCTCACCGAGTGGGAGTCCACTCTCATCCCCTACGTCACCCTCATCAAGGGCTCCAAGCCCGAGCAGGCCAAGGCTGTCGCCAAGTCTCTCCTCACTGCTCTTGCCAAGACCACCGGTGACACTGTCGAGATCTTCGAGGACGAAGAGGAGGGTGAGGACCTTTGCAACTGCCAGTTCTCACTCGCCTACGGTGCCAAGATTCTCCTCAACACCGCCACCCTCCGTCTCAAGCGTGGTCACCGATACGGTCTCTGCGGTCGTAACGGTTCCGGTAAGTCGACCCTCATGCGTGCTATCACCAACGGCCAGGTTGAGGGTTTCCCTTCGCCCGAAGAGGTCCGAACCTGGTACGTCGAGCACGACCTTGACGGTTCCGAAGGTGAGATGACCGTCCTTGACTTCATCTGCGCCGACCAGCGTCTCTCGATGACCAAGGACGAGGCCGTCAAGACCCTCCACGAGGTCGGCTTCGACGACGCCCGTCAGAACTCGCCCATCGCCGGTCTCTCCGGTGGTTGGAAGATGAAGGTCGCCCTTGCCCGTGCCATTCTCTTCAAGGCCGACATTCTCCTCCTTGACGAGCCTACTAACCATTTGGACGTTGTCAACGTTAAGTGGATTACCGACTACCTCTGCAACCTTAAGACTGCCACCGCCATCATCGTCTCGCACGACTCTAAGTTCTTGAACGATGTCTGCACTGACATTCTCCACCTCAACCGCTTCAAGATCAAGAGGTATCCCGGTAACCTCGACGCCTTCGTCAAGCGTGTTCCCGAGGCCCGTGCCTACGCCGAGCTCAACACCGGCGAGGACTACTCGTTCAAGCTTCCCGACCCTCCTCTCCTTGACGGTGTCAAGACCAAGGAGAAGTCGCTCATCAAGATGAAGAATGTCACCTTCCAGTACCCCAACACCCCTGCTCCTCAGCTCAAGGGTGTCTCGATCCAGATCTCGCTTGCCTCGCGTGTCGCCATTCTCGGCCCCAACGGTTCGGGTAAGTCGACCCTTGTCAAGCTTGTTGTCGGTGACACCGAGCCCAACTCGGGTGAGTTCTGGAAGCACCCCAACTTGGTCATTGGTTACGTCGCCCAGCACGCTTTCCACCACATCGACCAGCACCTTGACAAGACCCCTCTCGACTACATGCTCTGGCGTTACCAGACCGGTGAGGATCTCGAGGAGCACATGAAGTCCAACCGCAAGCTCTCCGACGAGGAGATCGCTGCCATGAAGCAGGGTGAGGTCTACGTTCACGAGGGTGTCAAGCGCATCATCGACGAAATTGTTGCCCGAAAGAAGTTGAAGAACTCTTTCCAGTACGAGGTTTCGTTCAAGAACATGTCCTCCGCCGACAACCTCTGGCTCCCTCGTGACGAGCTCATCAAGCGTGGTTTCGAGAAGGCTGTGATGGCTTTCGACAGCAAGGAGGCACAACGTTTGGGTATGAACCGTCCACTCGTTCGTAAGGAGATCGAGCAGCACTTCGAGGACTTCGGTCTCGAGCGCGAGTTCACCTCGCACAACACCATGCGCGGTCTCTCCGGTGGTCAGAAGGTCAAGGTCGTTCTTGGTGCCGCCACCTGGCGACGACCCCACATCATCGTCCTCGACGAGCCTACCAACTTCTTGGACCGTGAGTCGCTTGCCGCCCTCATCAAGGCCATCGAGTCGTACCAGGGCGGTGTCGCCATTATCACCCACTCTCGTGAGTTCTCCGAAGGTACTTGCAAGGAAATCTGGGCTATGAACGACGGTGTTCTCGTCGCCTCCGGCCATGACTGGACCGAGTCCAACTCGAAGGGTACCAAGATCGAGGCCAAGGAAGATGATGAGGACAAGTTTGATGCTTTGGGCAATAAAATCGCAGAGGTAAAGAAAGCTAAGAAGGAGTCAGCCTCAGACAAGCGCAAAGCCAGGAAAGACAGGATGGCCAAGAAGAAGGCTGGTCTTGCCAGCGATGACGAGGACGACCTTTAAGTCACTCTTGTTTCTGTTCATCTGTCTTTTCACTTCTTGTACCTTTTCATTGATTCAACGACCAATATACGTTTTATTCCTTGTCAACATCATTTCTTTTACGTTTGTTTGTGAGCTTGCGAGTGACATCGTGGGTGGCGTACATGCCCCACGACTTTTTGAACCTAACGATGCAGTGTCTGTCGCCATCAAGCTCGGCGAAGTGCTCCCGCCACCAAGGGTGGATGATGGGCAGACCGAACAATGGGACTGTGTCACTTGTGTAGCCTGGGAGGGTCCATTCGCCATAACCCCATCCTCCATCGATGTGAATGAGGCATCGCGAAGAGATCATCGGAATCATGGTCACTCGCGGCACCAGCATCGTGACCTCCGTTACATGACCCTGCCCACTCTCCGAGCCTAAATCTTTGCACATGATCAATGCACAATTCTTGAGATCGACCATAAACTGTGCAACATCTTCCAACATCAATCCTGTCCCGACGTCGATGTTCCTGAAAGCAGACTCGACGTACTTCTTCTCTCCTCCATAAACACGCCTGTAGATGTCCCGCTGCCTTTCATCCATGTAATTCACTATCTTTTCCTGTACGTTATCTTCATTGAAGATCTTTCCCAGTGCAGCGAAACCATCTCCGCTGCCCCGTGTGAAGCGTGTTACCTTAATGTGAGGCATGTCAGGCATCGGATCTCGAGGCGCGACATCCCAGAATTTCGCTTTGCCTCTGAGCCCGCCTCTGACACGCGCTCTTCGCTTCACCACGTCTCGAAATTCTAAAATTTGCCTCCTAACCCACTCCACCTGTGAAACTCGAGTCCTCTGAATCACTGGTCGCGATCCGACTTCGTGACCACTGGAAAAAAAAAAATATGATGTTGCATCACGATCAACACGTGGGTAATTAACGCAATTTACACCGCGCGAGTCAAGATTGCAACAACAAAATTGCGCGTGAAATGTAAAATGTGAGCTGGCATTCCCCGGATTCGTTGAAATTAAATGTATGCACTTACGAATGAGAATGTTTCAAAGTAATTTGAAACGGCTGATCAACTTTCGTTCTGGTAACGATAACGAAAAGTTGACAGGCTTCTGCCTTGTTGTGGAAGGCGCATTTGTAGACAAGTCGGGGCCGATTTCCCTTGAGATTGCCTTGCGCACGCCAAATGCTTGATCCCTCGCTCTCCGCAGCTTCTTTGAGAAACTGCTTTGCATCATCGAGGGTATCGAACGACCTTGAGCCGAGATGCTCTTGCGAAAGCATGTCGAAAGCAATGAATTGTCAAAGAAAACGATGAAAGGTGTGATGAAAGGCACGATCGAATGTTTCGGTGCAGATTCGGCAAGTCATACATGTAATTTCAATTTGGCGCAAAAAAAAAAAAAAAATTAAAGAAAAAGGGATCATCCGCGCGGCTGTCTATGACACGATAAGTTTGCATGTCAAAATGTCTCTTGCTATACAAAAAGTACTACCTGATGCCTAATGGGTCAACCCCTGAAGCAATTGAGCCATTGTCGAAAGCATGTTCCAATAAACGCCTCTTGAGTCGGACGTTTGTGGCTGCGTTGATACTGATAACGAGCTGTTTACGAATTTCGACCTCCCTGCTATTTGTCATGCTGTTCCCTTTAGTGGTACACTTGAGATCTATGCCACGTCTCCAAATCGATGAAGGTAAACGAACCTTGTCACTCCCCCAGGTTTTGGAAGTCAGAGAAAAGAGAGTATAACATTGCGATTTTCATTATGCCCATAATCTATGACGATTTCACAGCACGGAGCAACTCCCATTAGAGCTCGTCTGCTTTGGAGCTGCGACAATACTCGATTCGCTTCTCAAGGCGATCAACCGCGTTGGACAAGCGGAGCCCGAATCAGGACAATAGCTGATGTTCTATAATATAAATAACAGTCATGACTTGCTCTCTTGTTAAACTAAAGTGCGTCGGCAAGTTTCTGTCAGGCGTCATGCGGGCGATGGCGAAATCGGGTCGTCACATGAGGAAGCATCCCGGTGAAAAGTATTCACAGCACGTTGTAGTTCTATAACGTAGCCTTAATGCTATTAAGGGCCTCACCCAGGTTTCTCTCTTTGTGGATAGCATCTTCATGCACTCAAGTAAAGAAACACCTGTCTAGGCTGCTGTACCTTTTGTGACACTCTGCAATTAAGTTGATGCCTCCCTTGCCTACTATTATTGAAAGGAATAATTAATTCTCTTAGTTGAGATCCCTGAATTAGACTCAGTGACATCTAGCTTACGATTTACCGAGCCTGTCAAGTAACGCGACCCGGTGAAAGCCCCAAAAATGCTGCAATTCAACAGCCGCATGCAAACTTGATCTGCCTGGCTCTGGCAAAAGCGATGCGGGTCTGTCCGTGTGGATATTTGCGACGGAGCGGATGTACCAGTGATACTGTCAGAGATATCTAATATTTCGGATGAGCTCTTGACTGAGCTTGGGAGGCCCCGCCTCTGGAACCTTGAGCCTTAGAATCCGATTCAGGACAGGTGTCTGTCTTGAACACAATTACAGTGCGTCTCTCCCCACAGCTGCTTCGTTCCGTGAAGCGCACACGCCTTCAAAAAGTCTAAACGTTCGAACCGCACAATCCGCAACTTTTGCGTTGATAGTTTCAGGAGTATCTGCTGAGGCGCTACACGATTGATACCGGCTAGATGTTACCTCGACGTGTACCCCACCAAGATCAGCTGTTAATTGTTATAGGCAAAAGATTGGGCCCCTGAACTTTCTATGGTCAACCACCTCATCGGATAGTCCTCAAACTCCACCTCGAATGAACTGCCCACGTTGCGAATCTGGGCAGACTTGTGTACAGCGGCGTCGATGATCGGATAACTCCACAATGTAGCCTTGTGAGAATACAACACATTTCAAGTATGCTGGCATGCTACGATGCAGAGACCTCATTGCCACGGACCATTGTGATGTACGAGGAGTTCTCACGTAAGATGATGGTGCCAGTGTTGCTTGACAACAGAAACAGAAGGGTTCTTGATGAGGGTCCCGGCTAGACTCCACACAGTATCCGACTGTCCTCAGTTTTCACGCAGGTGTGAGATAGCTACACAATCAAAATTGGTCAGAACCAAAGGAAAGCTCATGTACTATTACTTGTAGCACACAAGAGTCTCGGAAAAGGGCTATTGCTGTGAAGAATTGATTACTGTATTCCTGTTTCGCATCGAATTTCAATACCCAAAATAGAGTTGGTTTGTAACGCGAATCATCGATTCGCAACATCGGTGATTTGTTTTTGAACAGAAAGTGTTGGATTTAGGTACAACTTCCGTCTGTACGAGAATTCCCAAAATCCCAAATGAAGTGAGGGATCTGACTTTGTACGCGCTTAGAGTTGAGATCTCGCGGATGGCTCCCGATTGGTAAGATTCGAATTTCATCGAAATAAGATCTGAGTTTTGGCGAGCAATCAGAACTTGATCTTCGCGAGTGATTTCCTGATCTTAAGCTTTTGTGAGTCCGATTCGCTCTGCAGTCAAACGGCGTGCATCGTAATCCATGCGATCGAAGTACCCGATGGCTCAATATGATTCGCCGCTAAGGCATCTAGGAAGCGGACGCATTCGCACAGCTCTGTCTTTGTGTGAATATCGTCAGTGTCCGACTACTTCAGGGTTTCTCTTTGAAGTACGGCTGACACCTTACTGATGCTACAGATCGGCGAGCGAATTCAATTTGCAATGCAATGTAATCATTCGAAAGGCAATCTCACAGGTTGTCACAGCTAAGAAGTCAACTCATCTCCGTCAAGTGCACATGCATGCCCATATAAGATCACGGCTGCACGCCACGTCTGAAATGAACCTGGCGCTGAACCGGCCCAGATCAGGCACAGGGTGAGAGCCTGCGTGGGGCATACAATTTGACAGGTGTCAAATAATGAAAAATAAATTTGAGAGAGGATGCACGCGCGATACGAGTAGGAGACTGAACCATGCACGACGGGCTGAAGTGCTTGGCGTCTTGCTTCATAGTACGGTGACCTCTCAGAGACCAAAGTCATGGTGGCTGAGTACTTGCCATGCGCTTGGACAGCCTGATACTTTTCTTGCTTGGCGGCAGGACCGCCTCAAGTGCTCAGAGGACAAACAGAATCCGGCCACACTACCTCAGGACCGAGCAAATTTCGCGAGCTTCTAGGCTTGTGTTCGGTCCACGGCCTCAGATTGTATGCTGAATGGGAGACTCGTGGCGAGGGTGTGAATACAGTACAAAAGCATGAGTATGTTTCAGCTTGTTGAGCTATCGTATGTTGCAAGACTTCACACCAACAACTACTACCGCAAGAACAACACTAACAGCAATACCATTTTTTTCAATCATGTTCGCTCACATCAAGAAAGCCTCCGAGCTCAACAAGGTTGTGCCTTCTGGCCAGAAGCGCCGTGCTTTCAGCGGCAGTAGCGACGATGAGGATCAGTCCGTGATCGTCCCCGGCAGACGCAAGCGAAAGGATCTTCTCGAGAGAGGTGAAAAGAAGGAAAAGAAAGAAGGTCATGACAACAGCAGGATTGCAGGAGTGGTGAGCACCAGGGCTCTCTGTGAGTCTCAACGCCTGGCTTATAGTAATGTCGGATGCAAGAAGGGAAAAAAGAGTGTTCCTGATATCGTTGCGGACGAAGCTCAGCAAGAGGCTGATACACTCATGGCCAAGCTAGTCGCTCGATTGCTCGTTCCCGTTCCGGACTGGATGGAAGATATGGATAAGGATTTGCAGTATCTTGCTTCCACTCAAGATGCTGAGGATGAAGCTTTTGCAGCTGGTATCAGTGATTCGCCGAGTTCTTCTTCACCTTCCTCGACCACTCCTCATTCTCCTGGATCTTCCTGCTCGTCCTCTTCCTCCTCTGCTTCTTCATCGGTTGCTCGCTCATCTTCCTGGACGCCAGCCTCTTCCATCAGCACCACTGTCAATCGCCCTGCAGTCAAGATTAAAGTGCGGCGTGCGTTTGAGGCCACTAAAAAGGACACGACTTTATCCTGGAATGATGGAGTGGACAAGCAGATCGTACTCTCGTGGGTATCCCTACACAGTCTCCACGCGGCTGTGGTAAAAGCAACCAGGCCTGACATTAGAGTCAAAGGCAGACTCAGTGGAGAGGCCAAAGAAGTATGCTATCCCGTCGTTGCACAGGCTGCCGAGGAGCGAATCGGCAAGGTGGTCAGAGCTGGCGGCACGTTTGATCTTGCTGCAGCTGTGCAGCTTGCGCTCGACCTATACGAGCAATACAAAGACTTCACGGACAGTACAACAACAACAACCAAGAACGCGATCCATCGGCTCAAAACTTGTGTCAAGCCCAAACAGATCACTATTCGCCTGGCAAAGGGTCACCTCGCCTTCCACAACGATAGAATGAACCAGGTTCATTTGTCTTGCAACAGCGAGTTGCAGTTCAACCACTTGGAGATCCCATCTGTCGACGAAGTTGAAAGTTTGCTCAACTGTACCATCAATGTGGTATGTGATGATGTGGACAAGCATGGACTTCAAATCGAAAAAGAGAGATTCAGACAGCTAAGAGCATGTCGCCTTATCGCGATTTTTGCCTGTAGGCTTTATAATGCTGTGGACAGTAAACCTGGTGGAACCACCTCCGGCGAGGACACCAGCGAGATCCGGAACGAGTTCATTGCAGAGAAGGAAAGAGCATACGGAATGGAGGCCAAGAAACTTCCCACCATCGGTGTCAGAAAGATGAATGGTCTCTGGTTTACTGAGGTCATTCTCAAGCCAAGATACAAGGCCTTCCGGCATATTGGCCAAACCGCCCCCGACTCCACGAAGCCAGCTGTACACCATGAGGGTCAGAGGCTGTTTGATCAGGTCACGAAGGCTATCGTAGAGTCTCCAAACCCAGACTACAATATCATTTGGGAGCAAGCTGTGCACAGTTTTGGCACCCCAGCAGCAGTTGCAGAACGTTTCCGTCAAGGCATCAGGACAACACTTCCTTTGGGTAGCATGATCAATCGTCGGATTTATCTCCATGGTTGCCCATTTCCAGGTCTTGCTCAAAGATACGATGCCTTCTTTTGCAACAAGACCGCATCAGGTTGGAAAGGCTTTGGGTCATATCTGACCGACTTGTCTCACACCAGACTCCAGCCTCTGTGGCCTTCGAACATGGGCAACAAGCACAGCTGTCTCGTTCATACCGTGATCTCGGCCACACGCCTCTTCATGAAGGACAGATGGCTTTATCTTACAGATTCTGCTTTCTCTGATCTAGAGAAGTGGGAAGTTTTAGCAGAGCCCCTTCCAGCAGCCCAGATCCTTTCATTGCGGTTGCCTTTTCAGGCTGGGTTCGGATCCAAAGTCGTTCCACTCCTGACAACCTCGGAGCAGGGTGCACAGCTTGTCAGGTACATTCTCAGCTCGAAATCTCACGACGGGCCATCTCGACCTCAACCGCCACATCCCCGCTTCGGAATCCAAGAGCATCTTCTGTTCCGTGATGATGGTAGCTTTTTCCAGATGGCCAAGTACCTTGCTCCCGGCTACGTTCGGGCACTCGATTGCTTGGACATTCTTTTTACAAGGAAACCTAGCATCGACAAGGAGTACCAATTGGCATGGGATCCTATTGAGCAAGAATTTTTCCAACACAAAGAAGGCAACATCAAGGTGCACAGTTCCCGGTCAAATAAAGCCAAGTCATCTAGATTCACGCCCTTGGCTGCAGAGCTGTTCGAGTACGCTCTCTTCATAAACCAGACCGCAAGAAGGGTCATTGGCGATGCGCGGAGTCAGAGGATCCTTGATGTGGTTGAGGACCTACTCGAACAGCATCATCAAAGTGGCGACTTCCGCTTCCTTGCCTCGTCCAGTCCAACGATTCGTCGGTCAAGCTCAGATCTGACGAAGCAGCTCCAGGAACGATCTTTACGCAGTCTCCGTGGACTGCCTAGAGAGCATGGTTCGATCCCTGTTTTGCTCGATGACTCCGAAGAAGATTGTCTCGCTGATGAAGTAGAGGCTTCAGACGATGAACACGAGTCGGACATTTTCCATCCTCAGCCAGGAACAAGTCGAGCTGTCGAGGACGAGGAGGGTGTCAATGAATATCCGCATGTCCCAATACCTGATGGGGCTAAGCAAACTGTCATCAAGCTAGCTTTAGAGCTTGAAAAGCTGTATGGGTCGAGATTGCCGTGGTCTGGCGGTGTCCCTGATCCCTTGGAGTTCACAGCGGGATTGGAGACTTTCCAACTGACATGGAATCTGTCTGCCGCTCACGAGTCGCAGAGGATGAATGCTTGCGACCTGCTCAGGGTCTACAAGCGTCCAAAAGATTTGCCTTCTGATTTGGCATCCGGTCTTCATGAACCTCAACTCAAAGGGCTGTCGATCTATGCTGTCGAAAACAACAACAGCCTCACGTTTTATCTGGTACTCTGCCAGAGCTACCTTGATGGAACTTTACGTAGGTGCCATGGAACAGGCCTGCGAATGGTCAGTCCCGGAACAAAGCGATTCCATCCTTTGAATTGGTCTTATGCTCATGCCATACATGGCTGGCCGATGAGCCACGGCTTCAAGAGGGCGATGCCAGAGTCTCTGGACGATATGAACCAATGTGCTCAGAACTTCGCTTTTGAGTCGAGATGGTTCAATTGGTGGCGTGGCTCATCGAGACGGCTGATTGGCGACCTAGACATCAACAAAAGTTTTGGAGTCGCCTTCGCACTCAAGCAGCAAGTGGACATCAGGCTCTCTGACATGACAGAGTCAGAGCTCTGCGAAATAGAGGAGCTGAATGTTCAATGGCACCCTGGGACCGACCATAGAGTTGATATCAACGTTTATAACCACACTGAGCAGCTCTTGTTCGACTTGTTGACTCGCTGATCACTCCTTTGTATGTAGCGGAATCAAAACAAGTTTTGCTGTGTCTATCGAAAGATGAGGTTGGAACCCATTCTGAAACTGTCAGACATTGCATTCGCAGGCCAGACACGAACCAAATCGACGAGGTACCTGCTTTTCAGCTCGACTCCTTGGAAATTAGCGAGAATGAGAAAGTCTTTCTAAATGAACGTGTCTGTTAAACTGATGAGTGTTGCATCGCGCTCCGGATAAGCGACAACGATAAACCTGCTTTTTCTGAAATAGTGGAGAACGCTGTTAGAACCCTGCAAGTTCAACCGACGCGCGACGTCGATTTTTCGAATTAACATGTCTGTTAAACTGATGGTTGTTGCACCGCTGGCCGGATTGGCAACAACGAGAAACCTGCTTTTTCTGAGATATTCTCTCGGACGTTATGCTTTATCCTTGAAGGCCACTACATTCGGCCGTGGACAGCACGTTCAACAAAAAGGTCGTGTTAGACTTCGAGATGACCCAAAGAAAATTATTTTTATAAATCGACGCGTACTGTAATTTCATTCATATTATCGCAATCGACATTGATTTGTGGGGCATCGGAGATCGAGCACAACGCCAATCCGCGGGAGATGCAGTTTTTGACAGTATTCGCCGCAATTTTTGACAGCCACTATGACCATACTGTACATACTTGGCCTCTCTTGGGGTCGCAAAGCTTGTACAAACCCTTAGATCCTCTTACACTGTTAGAAAGCTGGGATGAATGTGAAGCTATGGAAGTTCTCTTGAAATACATGGAAGTGCAGTTCAAGCTTTTTCGAGTTCGAAGATCCTCGTCAATTACTGACCTTCTGGGCATGGACTTCATGAAACTTCGGTCGGTTTCTTTTTGAACTTACCTTCAAGGAGGGGTTCGTCCTTTCTAGCTTTGATTAGCCAATCTAGTTGCTGCCGGTATGCTTATAAACATCGTCTCTTCTATCCGTGTGGTAGACAAGCCAGAGCAGCTTATTGACTTGAGTTTGGTGCTTACTGGTGTATCGAGCCAAGCCCATTGCTGTTTTATGAGCTGTCATGCCGATCTTCCGGTACTTCTGTAATACACAGGCTGAGTATCTCCTTTTGTGGCATCGTACTCCGAAGGCAAGCGTGGATCGAATGAGCGTCCTGTCACATTCAAGCCTTATTGTCAAAGTGCCTGTTCTTTGGGGCTAGGATCTCAGACTGAAGATACGTTCCTGGACTTGTCTGTCCATACTGATGCTCTCCAACTTCCTTCCTCTTCTTCTCAGCGAGCAGCGACGACTTCATGACCACAACCATCAATCATCATCATCATTGTCCACTTGAACGTCATCGTTGTCACTAGAAGAGCGAAATCGTGACGTCAAATCCGACAGCACGGCACGGTCAACACAGACGTCGACTTCGCCCCTCCCGGTCGAACCAACACCGACCGCCGCATCCAACTCGGATCCTAATTTCCGAGGATGAAGGCGAAACTGAAGGATTCTCCAAGGACTGCATGCATGTCGAACAGCCAGGTCGAGCTATATCCTCGTCCTGTTCTGCTCCTGATTCGGACGACCATCTTTGGCACCATCATCTGCCTCTCTAGACCAGCACAATCCCCAACATACAGTGCTGAGCGGTCAACAGTAAGTTTGACATGTGCAACTTGCCTTTCACAAAAGATGTCATCTATCACAGGCACTGGTTAGGTTGCAGCAACTGCCGCGATCGAGGCGTTGTTTGTGACTTCTGTTTGGAGCAGGACTATCCTTGCGATGCTGGTTCGACTTGGTTACGTATGAACTTGTCAGGAGATACGATGCGGCTTCAGCGCGGAACCGACCTTCTTCTTCGACTTGGTTTCGTATGAACTTGTCAGGAGATACGATGCGGCGTCAGCGCGGAACCGACCTTCTTGAGGCAGATGTTGAAGTCTACGGTGGTAAAGATTCGCCACTTGGCGGTATATTGGACAAGTAAACTGCTTACCTGTGGCTGAAGCAGCCCACTTGTCATCTGTCATCCAGCAGCAGTCACGAGATGCTGGAACCAAGTGCCAGCGAACCGCAAAAGGAAGAACCACTTTCACCTTCTTTTCTTTACGACGGTTACGAATCCCCATACAGCGACGATGGAGGGAAAGATGCAAGCGGTGGAGACGATGCAAGCGGTGGAGACGATGCACACAATAGTGAGGACGATGTTGTGTTTGTAGACCTTTGTCCTGGGGACGGCAGACTGAAGAGAGCTCTACCTGAATCCAAGGAAGAGGAAGAGGAGCAAGAGGATTCAGTCGTCGAAAACGCTCCATTGAACTGCTCTCCAGCACCTTCGCATCCACGTCTCTCCCCTTCACGTCATCCTCCAAGTCGCAGTCCTCCATCGTATCGTACCAACACGCCACCAAGATCACGAGTACGTCGCAAAGTAGACATCAGTGGTAGCTCCATAGTGACTCCGACGCCACCACCTCCATCTCAGCCTTCTACTCGTATTATTCGACTCTTTGACAACAGAACGTTGCAACTGCAATTACCAGACTCGAGCCAATCCTTCAATGAGAGAAAGTTCACCTTCGCAGCCACTTCCCTCCCCTTCAGAACATCCTCCTCCAAGTCGCAGTCATCCATCGTATCGTACCGAAACTCCATCAACACCCCGAGCGTGTTGTCGCAAATTAGACATCAGTGGTAGCTCCATAGTCAGATGCCACGACCTCAGCCATTTACTCGCCGCACCATTTGACTCTCTGATAACAGAACGTTGCAACTGCATTTACCAGAGTCAAGTCGTATCATCGAAGGTTTGGTCGAACAAGTAACAAATACGCTCAACAACTTGCTTGATCTGAAAAAGGTTCAGAAAGGTATTCTCCAAATCAATACCAGTAGAGAGTCCGAGTTTCTGGTGGAGGGTCTTGAGACCAATCTGCGTCTTCTTGAATCTCAACAGACGGTGAGTCTAGCTGTGACGGTCATTGAATTTCGCTATCATGCTTGGCACAGAAGCATTCATGCGGCTCAGTGGGCTGGAGTTGGCATTCGGCAAGGGTGACGGCTTTCTGAAGAGTTGGATAGCCCTGCTTCCAGAAGGTGTTGAAGAAGCGAAGGGTGAAGAGCTGGCTTGATTGACTGTTGAAGTGGTCCAGGCTGGAAGATGCCATGTCGAGGCTGTACTGAACGGTATATCTGGTCTTGGAGTTGAGCTTGTTGATGTTGGCAGCAAGTATGTTCACGTTGGTACGTGAACTGTGATTACACTTCAGGTCTCAAAGTTGGGTATGAAGGACAGTGTTGTTGAATGTCTTGTAGTCTAAAGCCGACATCTTATGGACAAGATGGACTGGAACTATTGAGCCAAATGGAAATGGATTCATGGCAACCTTCCAGCCGTCGACGTGACACACAAACAGAAGGCGAGAAGAAAAGCGTACGGTATCAGCTCGATTCCGGAAAAAGACTGGGATGAGCACTCAAAGAGAACTTGTGAAACGGGGCTCCTCAGGGTAGAGAGACTCTCGCTGTCTGTCCTCTTTATTTTCCTCATGATGATCGTGATGATGGTGACCTTGTGGCGGGCCGAGCGTGGTGAGAAGGTGGTCGAGGAAGGATTCAAATTGCTTGTCGGACATTGGCGGATGATGATCGTTGCCACTTGCTCGTGCAGATCGAGGTCGCACAGGAGCTGACATGTCCGAGCTTATCAGTAAGAAGATTCATAACCAAAGGGTGAGGAATGTCGGTGGGAAGGCAAGCAGATGCAATGGGCAGAGGGAGACTTTCGGAAAGCCTTTTTGCTCAGTCCGAGGCTGGCTGTCTTATGGAGCTTATCCTCAAAGCTGAACATCCGAACTCGATTTTGCGTACTGTAGTTCATGTTGATTCTGCCTTTCAACTAGGCGACACGGTCCAGTTGCAAACCTCAAAGGCAATGTGGAGCTCAGTTCAAGAACAGGATTGGCCCGACTAACAGCGGCTTTCTAGTCTGTGATCAAACAGATCCGAGAAAAGCCCAAATCGAGAGTCTGCCTTCTTGCATTGATGCAAGCGACCATCTTTTCCACCATCATCCGCATCTCATATTTAGCACAATCTTCATCATACTGTACTGTAACTTTACGATCAGCTGCAAGTCTGACATGTGTAACTTGCCGTTTACAAAAGGTATCATCTATGATAGGCACTGGTTAGGTTGCAGCAACTGCCGCGATCGAGGCATTGTTTGCATCCCTCCTCNTACAAAAGGTATCATCTATGATAGGCACTGGTTAGGTTGCAGCAACTGCCGCGATCGAGGCATTGTTTGCATCCCTCCTCCATTTGATGATCCTCGACGAGTCTGTTGTGACTTCTGTTTGGAGCAGGGCTATCCTTGCGATGCTGGCTCGACTTGGTTCCGTGACGAACTAGTCCGGAGATACAATGCGGTGCTTCAGCAGGGAGCCAATCTGCTAGAAGCAGATGTCGAAGTCTACGGTGGTAAAGATTCGCCACTCGGCGGTATATTGGACAAGTATACTGCTTACCCGTGGCTAATACAGCACACCCAAATCGATCGGACGCTGCTCTGTCATCCAGCAACAGTCAAGAGATGCTGCAACCAAGTGCCAGCACCAATCGGGCAAATGTAGCTGTTGCAAACCCCAGCGAGCCTCAGAAAGCAGAATCATTATCTCCTTCTTTCCTTTACGACGGCTACGATTCACAGTACAGTACAGCGACGGTGAAGGAAGCGATGTAAGCGACGGAGACAATGCACACGGTAGAGACGACGACGTAGTTTTTGAGGCCAATATTGAAGTCCTTGATGGTAAAGATTCGCCATTCGGAGGCATTCCGGACAAGTAAACTGCGTACCCCAGGAGACATGACGCGGCTTCTTTTCAGAGATGATTTCTATAGTGCCGTCAGAGAAGATCGCATTGAAAGCTTCACGCCGACGCATTCTCATCCCTGATTACAAGAGGAGACTTGTCCGACAGCTGATTAGCATGTTTTTAGCATGTTTTTAGCTCAGGACGACCACAGCATTATCGATTGCTTGATGATGATGAAAAACGTTCGTATGGTGTGAGTGGTCGCGCTTTCTTCGTTCTCGTTATTTCTTAAAGAATTGTTTTTCTTTTTCCTTGATTTGCCGCCTGTACTTCCGATTTCCGCGGTTGACTCGATTCAAATTCTTCCGTTATTCCTCACATCTTTCGGCTGTGACTGTGTTACTTTGCATCACTGTGAACATCAAGGCCGATCGCAAGAGACTGTGATCGTGAAGAGATTGAGATAAATGTTGAAGCTCGCAGACCTGGATCCGCAAATAAGGGAAAGGCTCGGGAAGAAAAGAAAAGAATTATGTTTAAATGAAAACAGCAGCTGAACCAAACTGTACCGAATGTCACATTTTCCATGATTACTTTGTAAATGAGCAATTAATTTCTGTCAATTAGCGCGTGAGCCTGTACCACAACTGCAAGGAGCGTTGTACAAGTTCGACGTCACAAAAGTGCACTAGTGTGCACACAAGTGAAAAGACAACAAGAACCACAATTGCTGCTCGAGGGCGGAAGCTCGAGTCCACAAAATAACAAGAGAAATACTCAATAAGGAGCAATATCAGGCATTCGACAAACGATTACTTTTAGAGAAGACAAAGTTGCATTCAAGGGGGGAGCATTCAAGATAAGGACAAATGAGTAGGACAAGGACAAAACAAGGACTGGAACTAGGGACTGCGAGACTAGAGACGAAGGGGAAAGAAAAAGTGGAACAGAGCCAAAACAAAAACTCGAGGCTTCGGGATTGGTGCTATCCATCGACTCTTTCCCTTCCTATCGCCTACTGATTAGGTACGAAACTACTAATTAATGTGATTGAGAGAACGAGTTAGAGCTGGAGGAGCTGCTTGATGGAGCCAGCGGCGGCAGAGCCGTTGGAGGTCTGGGGACCACCCTGAACCGAGGTGAGACCGTTGCCGTTGACAACCTTGTCGTTGGTCTCGTAAGAGTACGAGTCACCACCGTAGGCGTCAGCGTTGGCACCCTGAGCACCGTAGTTGAGAGCAGCGGGGACAGCGCGAGCCTGGATGTTCTTGAAGTTGTTGGCGTTCTGGCTGGCACCCTGCTTGTTAGCCTGGTTGGCCTGAACGTTCTGGCTCACGGAGCCACCGACAGCGGTGTTGTCGAAAGCAATGGGTTGGTGGGTGAAGAAGTAGCCGGAAGCGACCTTGGGGCTGGCAGTGGCAGAGACGTCAGCGTTGGTGTTGACGTTCTGAGTGTTGCCCTGAGCCTGAGTCTGGATCTGACGAGCCCACAACTGGTTGATCTTCTCCTCGTTGGAGTTCTGCGAAGCACCCTGGTTGGACTTCTGGTTGCTGTAGCTGTCCTGGTCGACGACACCGGCGTGGCTGGAGGCGTCAACGGTCACGGGGCCGGCAGCCCAGCCACCGACGATCTTGACATCGCCACCCTGGGCATCAGCGGAGCCGGTCTGAGTAGTACCCTGCGAAACACCCTGGGCCTGGTCCTGGATATCACGGCCAAAGAGGTTCTGGAAAGACTGCTGGAGCGACTGAGTGCCGGACTGCTGGCCCTGCTGAGCAGCCTGGCCGTTCTGACTGACGGTACCAGCGGTAGCGCCGTTCTTGACGTAGGCAGGGCCGTTGCCGCCAACGAGGTAGGCGGAGCCACCCTGGGCGTCAGCCTGACCGTTCTGGTGGATGCCCTGGCCGATGCCCTGCTCGAGGTCCTGGAGCTGACGAGCGAAGAAGCGGTTCAAGGTCTGCTGGGTGAGACCCTGGGTAGCAGACTGAGCGCCATCCTGCTGGCCGTAGGCACCCTGGTTGACGGTGCCAGCGGTGGCAGTGCCGTCGACGAATGCGGGGCCGTTGTTACCGTAGATGTAGGCAGCGCCTCCGTGAGCGTTGGCAGAGCCAGTCTGGTCAATGCCCTGGTTGATACCCTGGCCGAGACCCTGGATCTGGCGACGGCCGAGGAGCTGCTGGAGCTGCTGGGAGATGGAACCACCCTGGCCGTTGTTGGTAGCGCCCTGAGCACCACCAGCGGTCACAGAGTTACCGGTGCCCGAGACGACGGGGCGGTTGTTCTGGTACTGGAAGCTGCTGCCACCGAAGCCATCAGCGGAGGCACCCTGGCTTCCGAAAGCCTCGAACTGGCGCTTGCCAAGACCGAGCTTCTGGAAGATGGACTGGTCGACCTGTCCACCAGTGCCATCGTTCTGGCCGAACTGCTGACCACCGGTGGTGACCGAGTTGCCAGCACCCGAAACAACGGGGCGGTTGTCCTGGCCCTGGAAGGAGAAGCCACCGTAACCATCAGCGGAGCCGGACTGCTTGCCAGAGGCGAAGAGCTGGCGCTTGCTGAAGCCGAGCTTCTGGAGGAGCGACTGCTGGATGTCGCCACCCTGGCCGTTGTTCTCACCGAGCTGCGAGCCACCAGAGGTCAAGGAGCTACCAGCACCGGAGAGGACGGGGGTGTTGGTCTGACCCTGGGCGGAGCTGCCACCGAAACCGTCAGCGGAAGCACCCTGCTTGCCAGAGGCAAAGAGCTGGCGCTTGCCGAGGCCGCCACCGAGCTTCTGGAGCTGGGAGAGCGACTGCTCGATCGAGCCACCGAAACCGTTGTTCTCGGCACCCTGAGCACCACCAGCGGTGAGCGAGTTTCCGGCACCGCTGAGGACGGGAGCGTTGCTCTGGCCCTGGAAGGAAGTACCACCCTGGCCGTTGGCAGAGGCACCCTGCTTGCCGGAGGAGAAGAGCTGGCGCTTACCGAAAGCACCACCACCAAGGCTCTGGAGCTGAGAGAGGGTCTGCTCAATGGAGCCGCCCTGGCCGTTGTTCTGGGATTGCTGGAGACCACCGGCGGTGAGAGAGTTGCCTGCACCCGAGAGGACAGGGGTGTTGGTCTGGCCCTGAGCCGACTCACCGCCATAGCCGTTGGCGGAAGCACCCTGCTGGCCCTGCGAGAAGAGCTGACGACCCTGGAGCTTCTGGAGGAGGTCCTGGGTGATTTGACCACCCTGGCCGTTGTTCTGAGAGCCCTGAGCACCACCAGCGGTGAGCGAGTTGCCAGCACCGGAGAGGACGGGGGCATTGTTCTGGCCCTGGAAGGAGGAACCACCGAAGCCGTCAGCGGAACCGGACTGCTTGCCGGAGGCGGCACCGAAGAGGCCACTGAGCTGACGCTTGTTCTTCTGGTTGCCAGTGCCAGCGACCTGAGCGTTGACATCGTTGCTGTTGAGGAGGACAGCCTTGATCAAGTCGCCAGTCTGGGCATCATCGTGCTCCTCGTGGTGCTCGTGGTGGCTGTCATCGACGTTCTTCTGGTTGCCAGTGCCGAGGACCTGGACGTTGGCATCGTTGCCGTTGAGGGCGTTGAGGTCGATGAGGTTGCCAGTCGAAGTGCGCTTGACATTCTTCTGGTTGCCAGTGCCAAGGACCTGGACGTTAGCGTCGTTGTCGTTGAGGGCCCAGGCAGAGATGAGATCGCCAGTGGAACGCTTGTTGGACTGGTTACCAGTGCCAGCAGCCTGGACGTTAGCCTTGTTGCCGTTGAGGAGGTCGACCGAGATCAAGTCGCCTGTCTTGCCCTCTGAGGAGTCGTGGCTTCCCTCAGAGGTGGCAGGAGTGGTCGAGCCGGAGCCAGACGAGGGAGTGGTGCTGCCGGAGCCGGAAGAGGGGTGGCTGGAGGCAGGCACAACAATGGCGGGGTGCGAGATCTGGAAGGAAGCATCCTTGGAGATCTTGACGCCCTGGTTGTTGTGCTGAGCAGAGTCAGAGTTCTGCTGGACGTTCTTGCCCGAAGCCTGCTGAGAAGTAGACTGAGAGTTGGACTGAGAGACGTCACGAGTGGCGAGGCCGTTGTTGCTGACGGGAGCAGCAGCGCCGAGGTTGGCAGTGGCCACCGAGGCGGCGACGAAGGCAGTGAATCCAGATGAGAACTTCATTGTGAAAGATTAGATTATAGGGAAGGGAAGATTATTAAGGGAGTAATAGATTAAGAGGGTCCGAGAAGAATGCTAGAGGAAGGGAAAGGGAAGATTGTCCTTGAGAATGCTTGAATGCTTGAATGCGATGGTTTGATGATGGAAAGGGAGATGATGAACGAGTAAAATGGATCGTGTTATATAGTTTTCGAGGTGGCAGGATGAGTGTTGGCGCTGGGTATGTGGACTGCGCAGCAGTCGCTACAGCAGAGATGTGCTGTACGAGGGGCGTGTCTTGCAACGCTGTTTGAAGGCAAAGTTTCGCTGTACGAAAGAGCGAGGTGTGCAGCATGGCATCGAGAGCAGCGCAAGGATCAGAGGCGCAAGACTACTACTCTGTAACATACAGCGTTGGGCAGAGCAGAGGTGATGAACGCCGGCACAAGACTGGTGAAGTGCGGTCTGTACTGCGAGCTTCCTCTACTGGGACCGGTGACTGTGTGAAAGCATTGCTCCCTTCGATGGTGCATCCTGGCCGTGTGGTACAATCTTTGCTACGAAAGCCTATGATATTGTTGGAAATGGCGTAAGAGAAAGCTCTTGTCACGCAGATATCAACCAATCGGACAGCTTGGGCACAGGGCTGAACTCGGCAGGTAGAAGAACATGCTCCCGAGCGAATCTCAAATCAAGCGAAGCTCTCGCAAGGATGTCCAAGCGATGGGTATGGGAAAGTTCCCATGACGATCACCGACAGGAACTCGGATGGGTGCCGATGAAAGTGACACCCGAAGCATGGGAAAGTTTCTTTCGGATGTGGATGGAGAAGCGAGGCCGAGCAAGAGCATGTAAGGTGGAAGAGGGAGGAGGATCAAGGCAGGGACAGAGAGCGATGAGATGGGAAATGTGCATGACGGAGGGTAAAGCTGAGAGATTAAGCCGGAAAAGGGGAGAATGAGTTGACAGAGTGGAGCATGATGATGGACCAAAGCAATGAAAAGCGAGTCAGATGAACGGCAATGCAAAAGGATTGGGTACGATAGCTGTGCGGTATGGTGGTGTGAAAGCGGTAAGAGTCGTTCTGCGGCGTCGATGCTGGTGAACTTGAGCTTGCACGCAATGTGATGGTGGTGGATGCTAGGCAGTCGGGCAGTACGGCGTTTGACTGTCAAGCACGAGATCTGAGCGGGGACAATAGTGGGGTTGCTGTACATGGTGGCGTCAAGTCATCATGCAGAGTGACAGGTGTGTTTGCTTCTTCCTTTGCGTCCGCAGACGAATATGCCCGCTTACGACGGGTCTGCTGTCGGCAGAGCTATCTTTGGACTTGAACGAGAACACCGGATTGGCGGTCACGCAGATGGAAGAAGGGATGATCCGGTGCGAGATCCAAGACGTGATGGGCGCCTGACATGTGTCAAAGAACGCAAGGCTGAGACTTGATTGCCTTCGCTGCTTTCCGACGGGGACGAGAGAAAGTTTGTCATGAAGATTGGTGGCGACAGCGCGTAGCCGAGAAGGCGCCACATTTTGGAAGCATCGACAGGCGCTGACATCCAGATTTTTAATTAATTTTAATTTTTTTTAGAAAAAAGAATTAAAGAAAAGCAGATGTAAGCGAGTGAAAAGTTGATGAGATCCGACTGCCGGTGACTTGATGTCACTTGAATGCATGCAGGCTTGATCTTGGCTCATGACTGTGCTAAGCATAGAACGCAAGCATAATTCGTGATCAGCTCGCGAACCTTGTGATGCCGGCCAATATCACCCGCATCACGGGCGTCCGCCTCACGAAAGTGTCCGTGAGTAGAAGCACGTTGACGTCCACGACTGTTTCACGCCTACGGCGCTCCGACGCTCCGGCACCCTAGCCACGATGAACCCTGTCCTGCCTCCTGTCCACTTTCAACTCGATGACCGTCTTGTCCTGCCACGGAAGGGTGCACAGACCAGACGACTGCTCCTGCCCCTTGACCTTGCTCCACTGAGATGGTCTCTTTGTTTCAGACGTCAGCTGTCACAGCCTGCCATTGGGTGAGCACCTATCCCCCACCCTCTCCCTCCGCCTATTCAAATTTTGCCAATCTGTGCGCCTCGGTGGCCATACAATGAGATGCTGGGCTGCCGAACTTTGTTCTTCGTTTGAAGCGTTTCTCGTCTCTGAGCCCATCGAAGTTCGGCAGCTTCTGCATGTCTTACATTCCCTTGCCGATGGGAAAATCTCTAACCTGGACAGGTCAATTTAGCGCAACAAGGTCATTTGGGCTGTGAGAAGGTATCTTCAGTGCCAAGCAAGTCATGAAGGCTGGCAAGACAGGCCGTCAGACCAAACGAATCCATCTGATCCACAAAGAGTGAGAGTGTCTGTACTCCTACGAATCACTTTGCTGCCGCTGCCTATCGTGTCTGGTTCAATCCGTGAGGCTTGGTAAGCTTCGTTGTTTGAACGCTTCCTCTAGCTCAATGTCGCTCCAAGCACCGAGCGAAGAAGATCGCTTTTTGGAATTTGTGACGATCGTCCCTTTCCCTCCTTTCTCCATCACCACCACCTCCTCCTAACCCTGCAAGCATCTCATCAAGACACCTATCCTGTTCTTCGAAAGCAGACTCCCAACGAAACCCGAGGATCCAAGATGAGGACTATGTCAGGCTTGATCACCGTCGTAGCACTTGCTATGGTTCTTGCGATGGGTGTGAAGGCAGCACCGATCCCAAGTGCACCTGGTGAAGTTGGCCTTCTGATCACTGGGCCTGAGCTTTCAGTCCGAGGACTAGGAGATGCACCTCTGATCGTACTGGGCAACTACCAGTCCGGCAACGACAATCAAGCTGGCGAAGGCAATCAGCAGACGAGCATCTCAAACACCAACGTCGATGGTACCGGAAACACGGTCAGCTCCAACTCTGCCGGCTCTTCTCAGTCGCAGTCGCAGAGCAACAATCAAGCCTCGATTCCCTCTTCTTCTGCTCAACAGCAGCAGCAGCAGCAGCAGCAGCAGCAGCAACAACAACAACAACAATCGACCGGTTCTGCTCAATCTTCGAACCAGAATCAATACCAAACTCAAAGCCAGTCGCAAGGTCAAAGTGCTGCGGGTCAGACTCAGTCGCAGAGCAACAGCCAGAACACCAGCCAGGTCAGCAGCGCTGGATCTGGTGCCGTTCAGCAGAACAGCAACGCTCAGCAGAGCAACACGCAGCAAGCTTCGCAGGACCAGGGTGCGCTTCAGTCACGATGCCCTTCATCCCACTGACTTAGGTCTATTACTTGTCACTTCACATCGATGTTCCGGCTTGTTTCTACTTGTGCGACTTGACCGGCATTGTATCATGCTACTCCAGTCGTTCTTACATTATCTTTATCCATTCGTGATCCGAAATATCCTATGTCTTAGCAGTCCCATCCTTCTCTTTAATTTTCAGGTCGCATTTTGTGGCCTTGTTTTTCGATCGCCTTTTTTGCAATTTGAATCTTCACTTTTCCTTCATACCGGACTTAAGTGTGTAGCGGAACCCGACCGAGAACATCAATCTCAATTGTCACAAAGAGGCCGATTGATGTGCAAGTCTGACGATGCTTGTCGCCAATGCAAGGCGAGATCGATTCTTGACGCGGCTGTAATACAGTAGGCTAGGCTGCATTACTAAGGCTCGGTAAAAAGTCGTGGGAGTGCTCCTCTGGCGTGATTGGAACCGCGGAAAGGAGATCGGATCTCGTTGCTCGATCCTCGAGTTCTGACAGCTGTCATTGCGACCACATTTAGCCACCTTTCTCCGACAGACATTTGGGCGCTCTGTTCAGAGCCGTTCCTCCGCAAGCGAAGCCAAAGATTCCCATGCATGCAAGCATCTTGTTTCTCGTTTAGAACCCGAGAAAATTTAATTTAAACGAGATTCGGCTCAAGATCTCGGATCGGAGAATTAATAAAGAAGCCTGTCACGTTTTCCGAAAAATGGGAAAAAAAAGGAATTGGAGTAAACATGGGTTCCCTTTTTCATAGACGCCGACACCATCCGTATGGGCAAGCATGCAATAACAGCAAGCGATTTTCACACATACACCATTTGACGAGATCGCTTGCCTATATTTGCGTGATATTGGCGAGCTCCCTACTACCACCCGATTTCAAGGGAGAGGCGAAAGTCTCTTTTGACGACGAAAACATCAATGAGACCTCTGCCGCGAACCAACAAGCCGTGTCCTGTTGTGGTTGCACGTTGACATGCCGCAGACGATCGCTATTGCTACGTGAGAACATTCTTTGGCTTCCGACGGCGCTGTAGAGAACTTTCCCATGACGTAGATTCAGTTTGGCGCTTGACATTGTCCCGAACGACCGATGTTCGGCAAGCTCTTATTGTCGCGAAGTTCTCTGCAACGCGGCGACGAGGAACGCAACTTCAAAGAAGCGAGAAGTTTGACAAAGGGAATCATCTAACACTCCAAGACTTTGTCGAAGACGTCCAAGATTGCAAGGCTTTGTCAAGATGCCAAGTTCTCCAGGGGACCTTCCGGAGAGGGCTGCTCCCGAACTATCAGCAAAAGATTCAGACTGCTGCAAAAGGGCAAGTGACGGGACCAAAATGAAAAGGACGGCGACCAAGAGGGTCGACCTTTGGATGGAGCAGACAGGTGACCGCAAAATGGTATTGCAACAATGTTAAGATGTTGGACAGTGCACTCTCTGGCACATGAAGATTACTTATAAGACTCGCGAACTTCCCCCTTGCCCCTTATATCACCCCCACCAATCAACAGCCGTCAAGATTACTCACCTTTCGTACCACCACTCATACTCCTCAAGATGAAGTACTTTGCTGTCTCTATGGTGTCGGCACTGGCGCTCGCCAGCCTTGGTAACGCCCGCCCTCTTCCTCAGTCGCAGGCTAATGCTCAACAGCAGCCTCAATCTCAAGCTTCGCCTTCGAGCCAGCAACAATCGTCTCAGAACGGCTCTGCTGGTGGCTACGCTGGTTCTGCCACTGCCACACAGAACAACGACTACTCTCAAGTCGCACCTGGCAACCAAGTCTTGAACGGTGGCGGTCAGTCTGCCTCTCTTCAAGGTTTGGCTGGCACCGTGCTGCAGAATGGCAACCTCGGCTCCTTCCTTCAGCGCCGTCAATCAGATGGCGAGAGCAGCCAAGATGCCAGCGCTGGCGGCTATGCCGGTACCGGAGTTGCCTATCAGGACAACGATTACTCTGGTGTTGCTCCCGGTAACAGCGTTCAGCTCGGTGGCTCTCAGTCGTCTTCCAACGAAGGCACTGCCGGCACCGTGGGCCAGAACTCTCGTATTGGTCTGACTGCGTACGGCAAGAGGATGGTTCCAAACGATCCCAGTGCCAGCGCTGGTTTCCTCGACTTGCTTCAGGGTGGCCAGCTCCCCACCAAGATTGTCGCTCGTGACGCCGACAGCAGCAACAGCCACAACGCACCTGTCTGGCTTGCTTACACTGACTTTGGCCCCGTCGATGATTCGTCCGAGAGCCACTCTCTTCCCCACTACATGGGAATCGGCCCTGTTGCCAACCCTGCGCCTCGCCCAGCTCTCTGAACCAGCTCCATCTTTGATTTGCTTTTCCAATTACTCGTACTCGTTGATCTTTAGTGTTTACCCCTTAATCTGAACGTTTTATCTCCTAAATCGAGTCTGCGTGCTTCTGAAAGAATGAAAACTGGCGATATCTTTTGTGGGGAAATTGTGAGCTGACAGCTGAGAGAGAGTCACCCGTACCGTAGCGTGAAAGTAAGAGACCGGACAGGGTCCCGTCGAAAAGACATCAGCGGTGGCAACCGCACTATGCGCATGGATACTGAAGCTGTCAAGCGGCAACCTAATGATCTGATTGGATTACGGCGAAACGCGCAGTGAATCAGCACACAGCTCGGTTGTAGCAATGCCACGGCCTTCTCGGTGACAGCTTCTTGACAGGTAACCGTTTTCCCACCATCGGCAGGTGAATTACTGTAGCGAGGTCTTTAGTTTCCATTCCATTTTTTTTAATTTTAATTTTTTTTATTCTACAGTCGCGTCCATAATGTCCCATATCTTTTTGTGTAAAATTGGAGGTGAGAAAGGCACTTCATCAGTGTCCTTGAAACTCAAACTCGCTTCTTTGGCTTCCCTGGCTTTGGCCTCATGAATCACACAAACTACTGTCTTGATTGAAGAACTCTTGGTGAGGAAGTTGTACATACACATCACAGCTACACTCACAAAAATTGCCATCTCAATTCAACATCTTTCTGTAGCACAGCTGCAGTTCTGGAAGGGGAGGGTAAAAAATGTGCATACTGTGCTCTGCAGTTGATTTTGTTGAATTTCTAGGGTCAAATCTTAGCACATTTTGAAACCGCTGCCTCTCACTCAATTCTGGGTCGTTTTGGATGCTATCAGTACCAGACCATAGCTAGCTATCGCATCTACAAGGTCCTGGTCCTGGAAAAATTTTAGCATTTTTTGTCACAAGTAGAGAGCTGTTGTAGTTGACTCATGTCAAAATGACGATTTTGACTGCTAAAGTGCCTAAATGCGCGTTTTCAAACTCAGTTTTTGATCAAGATTTTGTGACCTCACTTTGATTGCATGGTGTGCCACACATACAGCATCAATCATGGCCGCTTCTTTGTTGGGGTGTAGTGCGATACCCAAAGTATGGATGCACAGATTTACAGAAGCAAAGAGCGAGATGTTGAGGCTACAGCAGCATGTTTGTGAGGAGGGGTCAGAATTTGACATACTGTGCTGTGCTGTTGAAAGTTTTGAATTTCTCTCCCAGAAACTAGCTCTTTTTCACACACAGCCTAGCTCCTCAGCAAAATTTTTTGAGTTCATGGTGATAGTGAGGGAGTTGTAGCCTTGTATCTCAGCTACACATACCATGTTTCAGACAAAAAATATCCAATTTATTGCAAGCTTGACAGATGATTGTGTGAGATGATGTTGTTTTGAGATGATGTACTGGTGTGGAGCCAGGAATTTCCAAATTTTGACTTCCTCACTTTGACAGATGTGGGACATTTTGGACACGACTGTATTGCCGATCATTACTGTAAATGGAAAATAATTCGACTCGGGTTACTGAGACTGATTTGCAGTTCCTGTTTGAGGGAGAGAGGGTTTGGGAACTGATTTACAAAGATTTTCGGATTTGCGTGATTTGCGGTGATTTTCACCAAAACTCGTTCAGATCTCAGTGTGGAGTTGACGCGCGGGTGTTGTGTGGCGCGGTTAAATATTCTAACAGCTGTCAGAGCCTGTCAAGCTTTGTCAAGCACGCCAAGCAGACGCCTCAAAGCCTTCATTTTCTATTTTAGCAAACGACGCACAGACCTTACTTGTCATTGCCGAATTGCGCGTCAAAGCGACAAGATGTCGGCAAAATGACGATCGTGAGAATCTTGTCAACAAGGGTCGCGCTTATTGGTTCCCATATCGAACATCGACGCTTCGATGTCTGGTCCGGCTAATTGCCACCTCCCGGTGCACGCCCGACAGGCTGTCAAGCCTGTCTCCCAGACTCTTGGTATTTTCGCCTGCATCCTTCTTAGTGTTTGCCATGCTGCACGATGAGCAACCTTATGCATGCCCTTTCATATTCCCATACCTAGCCCGCGCTGACACTTTCCGAGCCTTAGCATGAACGCCGCGATCCTGTCGTTGTTCGCATCAGCTTTCAACTTCACCGTTCTCACAGCTGTCCCTTTCCCCCACTCATACATTGACTAGACGCAAACAGATCCCCCCCACACCAGCTAATGCACGTCACTCTTGTTTTTAGCGTCTTTTTCTAAATGTCCGACAACGTGCACACCCAGAATCCAGATCTTGGTAAGTCATGCACCTCTTGCCTCGTTTAGGGCTGTCAACCGAGCGCCTGGTCTCGCATCCTCTTGACGAGTGGGAATCATGATCCACTTTGGCGAGTCTCGTCAGACCGCATCGTGTGAATTGTCGGCACCCTGGGGGCGGAAACACCGTGCTTGTGTCGATGCTGAGGTGCACAAGCCACAACTCGCATCACCTTGCTGTATTGTCGTCTGTTTGACAGCTGGCTGACGTGACGAGAGAAAAGTCCGCACGCCACTCGCCAAGTCTCTTCCTGACGCCATACGCCCTTTGCTGCATCCTGACCTAGTGTGCACCGGTCAAATTAATCTTATTGGTCGTCATTTGCAGAGCATGAACACTTTCACCCGCGGCTCACGACATGACTTGACGGTTCTCTTCGTCCTGTCATGCAAACATCTTGTGCACTTTTCGGACAGCTGCATTGTGCATCAGATTCTTTCTCTCTGTGTGACTGCACTAAAGTGAAGCAAGTCCGATCATTTGTCACCGGGGGAATCGCAGTCTCGCTTGTACAACCCTCGCCAACTTTGACGTCCTCCCTCCAATTTTGCCGAACGTGACAGATGTCGAGCTTCAACTATGCTTTTGCCTACCTCGACCACCTTACACCAGCGACTCAGCTCAACCTTGCACACTTGGACACTTTCCCAAGGTCGCCGTCCCGAAGCTTCGACTTCGTTCCCACCGATGTTCGGCTCTTCATACTTCTTCTTTCCCATGACATTGCCTTCCGAGCTCGCTCCTATAGCGAGGTCAATCTTCGGCTCGTGCATCCGAGAAACAGACATATGCTTTTCACATATGCCGGCCAATCTTTCCAGAGCCGATTCAACCACGGCTATCTATCTACTTTGGCTTCGTTGTTCTCGGGCGCTATGAGTCACTCTCATCGTGTAGATAGGTTACTACCTCTGTTGCACACCGAGAAGAGGCAGAGATAGCATCCGTCGGAGTGGCGTATCACTCTCGTCGTGCCCCATGACCGTGTCGCCAGCGAGTCTAGATTGCGGTGACTTGAACAGACAGAACTAGACTTTGCAAGATCAGCAGTGTTGATATACTGTCAGAAGAGCGCTCGCTGACTTGGACTGAAGACGCCGAGCCTGTCAAAGAGCGCGCGCTAGACTTGTCTCTGTCTGCTTTGCCCGTCTGTGACAAACATCCCCCCTCTTCTGTTCGGTCTTCGCTCGACTGCATTTTGAAGAGGATTCCATATAACCCGGTCGAACATCTACATCCTCCTCTCGCCCCCTAGCGGCTTCAAGATATCGTCCTACCCCTGTCAAGCTCCGTCCCTCCAGTTCTCTCAAGCTTACGAACATCAAGGATACCCCTACTTGGCGATGAGGACAGCTGACACGGTCAGTAGCGTCCCTGCTAACCATCCCCACGCTCCTCCCCACAAGCCCACAGACTCGACAGCGACACCTGAACAGGTGTGTATGCTCGGTCTTTACGCTGTAGGGGCCACGTTGCTCAACAGTCTATCCCAAAACACTACACCCACTTCGCGTTCCCCGCAAATGCAGCCGTCGACGTTGGCGTTCCCGGAGCGAGTTGCGTCTCCGTCACCCGTTTCTCGTCTTCAGGTTCCGGGAGCAACTCGACCCAAAAAGGATCTCTTGCAGCGCTCAATTGAAGAACACTCTGTTCGTCCGAGTCCTTACCACCCGCATGTTTCATCCAAGCCACCCTCTCGCCGATCCCGAGATGGTAGGAGCTTTGATCTGCTTTCTTCCGCGCGGAACGCTCCTATGCCTCCTCCACGTCCATCACCCCTGGCGTTGATGAACGAGTTCTCGTTCAACGCCAGTAAGCTTGGAATTGCAGGCAGCACGTTGGAAGCTGACCTGCCTCCTGCTAGTCCCCTTTCCACCCAGACCGATCTTCCCTTGTCTTCGACTCCTCATCATTTGAACACCCTGCAGGAGGAGAGGGAGGATTATTGGTCTCGAAAGATGCCGTCTTTTTCCATGGCTTCGAGTAGGGGAAGAGATAAGCGAGCTGGTTCGGCCCCTGTGACTGCTGGTGTCACAAGCTCCTACATCCCAGCTCGTCATGGTCAGTTGCCTTTCGCACCTCATCCACAGCAAGACACCCGCTTTCTTGAACCTCATCCTGTTCTTCCTCGCGAAGCAGGCGGTCGATCGAGAAGCATGAGTCTGGATGTGGCGCGTGCGGCGAGAAAGAGCTTCAATGCGTTGCGCCCTAAGCGTGCTAGCCCAGCATCACCTCAATCTCCTCCTATGAGCAAGACTCACTCCGAGTTTCGCTCGGCCGTGGCTCCTCAGCTCGGTGCTTTCAGCTTCTCTGACCGCGGTCAGCTATGGACCAGCAACCCGACATCGCCTGGGATGATGATGACGTGCGATTTGCCTCGTGAGAGTCAAAGCTCGTCGGATTCAGACTATGGCTCTAGCGACGACTACGATTATGGCTATGAGTATGGTCATGAACGTGGACGTCGACACAGTGTCAGTGGCAGCAGTGGTCACGGTGAGGTGCCTCATGCACGTATGAGGGGTGACAGTGGTGGCTCGTACACCAGTACTGCTCCTTCTACCGTCACCGATGGTTGCACCATCACTCCTGCTCCAGCTCTATCATCTGCGTTCTCAATGTCGAGTGCCAACGATCACAACGACGGCATGGACGATGATAGTAGCGACGATGAGGACGATATCGAATGGGAGCAGCCTCAAGCTCTTCGCAGGCCTTGTCTCTCTCCCATCTCGTTTGACTACGCACATCAGGACACCAAGCCTGCCGTTCCGATGATGCAGAGCTTTGCTCTATCGCCAGTCAGGCCTCATTTCCAGCCTCAAAGGGACTCAGCTCCCAGAAAGATGTCGATGTCTTCCATCTCGTCCAATTTCAGCCCTTCCAAGTTGTTGCAGCGCGGACCTCGTCGTATGGCATCTGCTTCCTCGCTTGGAGGCAACTCTGCTGGCTCGAGCGACACGAGCTTTGGAGAGCGAGCTCGACGCTCCTTCTCACAAGCCCGATCCTTGCTCACAGTGCCGTCTTCGCCACACAAGCGCAACGGTCGACCCTCTACGTCCGACGGAGACCGACCCACAGCAGTGCTTCTACACCCGATCTCAACTTCTGGTCTCGTAATCAGTCGTCCTTGCCAGACAACCCCGAATCAGATGTCGGCCATGTCAGGTAGCACTCGCTCGAACTCGTTCTCGGGTTCTACCACCACCCAGACCAATGAGACTGGCTCTCTCCGCTACCCTTCCTTCTACCTTGCCACCTCTTCGGAGAATGACACGGGTAGCAGTGGTGCATCAAGCACCGGAAGGAGTGTGGATTCCGTCATCTCCCCTGAGCTTGCCGCTTTGGAAGAGTTGATCTTGACCGAGTGCAAGTTTTTGAACGACTTGCAGCTTCTCAATGATGTCTATGTCGTTGGCCTGCGCAAGTTGGATCTGATCACAACCGCAAGTCTGGACAAGATCGTTTCGAACTTGGACGAAGTGATGGCTTTCAGCAAGTTCCTCATTGATTGCGTACGAGCTTTCCTTCCACGACGACCTTCTCCGGCTACCTCGGTGTCGTCCAACCCATCGCAGCCTGACTCGAACTCGTCTCAGCAGCAAAGAAGACATAGCAAACAGAGGTCGGTCGAGGAAGCCAATGCACCCGACTACCTCGGTCTCGGTAACAAGCTCGTTCGTGAACTTCCCGCTCGTATGGAAGTTTTCGCTCGATACTGTATGAACTACGGCGAGGCGAAAGAGCGTCTCGAATTTGAGCGCGACCTTCGTCCAGCTGTAGCAACCTTTATCGAACTTGCTCGCAGCACGAACCCTACTTTGCAAGGGATGGACATGCAGCAATTCCTTGTGTTGCCTGTTCAACGTGTCACCCGCTACCCGTTGCTCTTCGGCTGTCTTGCCAAGCAGTGTGACAAGCGTCAAGAAGGCAACGAGATTCGCGAAGAGGACGAGGATGACGTCGCCAACCTCAACGAGGATGTCGGTGACGCACTTCAACAGCGACAGGAGCGCAACAAGATCATTTACAGCAACTGGATCAGATTGCGAGATGCCAGTGCATCAATCTGCGAGATCACCAACTTGGCTATCTCGTACCAGCAAAGGCCTCGACCCGAGTCAGCAAGACCAAGAGCCACAGCTGCCAGTAGACCAAGCTTGTCTAGTCCTTCGTTGCCTTATGCTGGATGGGGTCGACCATCGATGGCTCCAGGACTTGCGATGATGGAGGAGAGAGAAGACAGCAGAGTTCTGGCTTCCATTCCTGCTCCTCAATCTACCCCTGCTCCAGCTGTTGCTGCACCGAAGACGCAGCTCAGAACTCCCAGCTTTAGTCTGGCTTCGATGACCAAGCGCCGACAGAGTCCAGCCGGGAGCACACATGCTGGTGACGGCGCTTCTGCTAGCTCATCAGCAGCTTGTGAGACGACTTCAAACTCGTCAAGCAGCTCTTCATTGCTTGGCAAGCTGTTGAAGCCTTTCCGCCACCCAACTGCCTAAACTTTTACTAAACTCTTATTCTACTAAGTTCGATCTAATCATGTAACACACTCTCTCTTTAATGCAATACCACATTCTCTCTAAACAATAACCATACTGATACATTTCATGCTGTGATTAGTGACCTGACATGCTAGATCCGCCAATCGAAGGTGGATATCCGTCATCACTGAGACCGCCTTCACTTAAACCACCTTCACTGAGACCACCTTCGCTGAGATCGTCAGGCTGTGGCGTGGATCTTGCTGGGCTAGCAGCTTCGGTTGCTGATCCTGCTTGTGATGCTGATGCCGCTGCTCTTGTCGTCCGTGCAGAGCGCGCCTTCGTAGTGCGAGTTGAGCTTCTTGCCTGTTGATCCGCCGAATGTCTACCTGGCGCTGTAATGTTGCTCCTAGTCGAACTGTGTTGCGGGTGTGTAGGTCGACCGAGAACCCAGTCGAACCACCTCTTCCAACTCTGAGCACGTTTGGCAGCCATCTTTTCGGCGCGTCTCCTCTCGAAAGCTGCTCTGTACCTTTCATAGCCTTCTCTAAATTCTGGACTGACTTTGTTGCTGAATATCAATTCTCCTCTGCTATTTTGTGATGGTGGAATGGAAGAGAGAGCTCTACGCGGGGTCGAGGATCCACTGTTGCCGCTACCTCTGTTCTTTTCTGCCCTATCGTCTGCTGTGCTAGTGCTGTGTTTTCTGAGCGGCTCTGTACTCCTGAGGAGTTTTCTTATTGACCACCATCTGGAATCGGCTGAAGTTTTGGTGTTGAGATACATGTTGAAGTTCCTCAGGCTCCTGTTCGCTTGCGGCACGAACTTGTTGGCTGACCTTATCCTCTCTGCATGCATTCCGCTGGCGAAGAACAAGAAGAGAGTGGTGAGACAGATCATGAGTACGGCTGCCAAGCTGTACTGCAAGAAGACAGAGGATCGAGGAGAGATGACGACAAAGTGGGAAAGAACAAGGATGAAGAGAACGAAACCAAAGAGGAGGATTTCGTATTTGCGTTTTCTTGCTTGTAAGCGTGCAGCATTCTGTTTGAGACGTTCTTCAAAGATGAGAAGGTCACGAAAGGTAGCTGCATCAGCTGCCGGATGGAATGGTTCATCTGGTTCCTTTTCGTTGGTGGAGAGGGAAGAGGCGCGAGCGTGTTGTGAGCGGCCACGAGCTGTGGAGGATTTAGGTGGCATTTCCGAAGATGATACAGCTGTCGGAGTCGCTGAACCCTTGAAAGCGCTAGAGCGATGGATGTGACGGAGGCATTGGGCGTAAATGTCACTTGTTGTGACTTGCTAGGTTGCGTGAAGGTGATGAGGGTGGTGTATGTGAGAACAGAGTGTGGTGAGAAGGGTTGTGAAAGTCAACAAATTGACCGTGCACGCTGACAATTTCGGGATTCGGAATAGTCACGCTGTACTTCCGCCGTTGAGTGGAGGAGCTGTTCCTGCTTAAACCTTAAACACTCACCTCACCTCAGATCATAGCACCAACGTATCCTGTCACTATACAACGACACTCAACTCAGTATATGCTGCTCAGACCGACACAACCACATGCATTGAACATAGTAGAGTAGTGTCGTCACGACGGAAGCGTTCGAGTGTTTCGCCTCTCTCTCGAACTACGACCGCCATGGACTCAAAGTGGGCACCGCTGGTCCCAACGACAAAAGGCTCATCATCATCATCTGGCCTCGCGAACGCTATCATTGGAAGGCAGAGTATCTCTGCAAAAGCAGGCGAAGATGCTGCAGGTGCAACAACTGCTGGAGCTTCGAATGTCAACGATGTTTCACTCGATCCTTTCGCCATCGGATCACTTCCGTCAACTGTGATTCAGCGGATACTCAGCTTTGTGCCGATAGCGGATCTTCCGAGCTGCGCTTTGACAGCACGATCCCTTGCTCGCTTCGTCGCGGACGAGCGCTTGTGGGCGCAAAAGCTTGCTTTCCTACAATACAAGCAGGTGCCCGGTCGACATATTCGCTACAATCCTGACCTTTCTACTATTGCGAGCTCATCAAGAGAGCAGATTCAACGGAAGAACAGCACCAGCTCTAGTAAACAGCCCAACAGCGCAATCATCAACTCACAGGAAAGCAACGATGATGACTTTGGCGACTTTGAAGCAGCTACTATCACAAGTCCCGATGACGAGAGCTTTGGTGGATTCGTATCCTCAAAGCCGAGTCAGTCGGGTCAAAGCTTTTCATCAGCACCAGTCTTCTCATATCGCGCCGAGTCCAAACTTCCTATGCCAAGTACACAGGCAGATTCTGCGTACCAGACGTTCAAGCGCATAGCAGTATCACTCAAACCTTTCGTTCAGAGTCTGCTTTTCGAGACAACACCAACGGCATCACTAGTTTTTACAGATCCAAGCTTGTCATCGCTGTCTTCGCAAGCGTACATGGTCTGCAATGTTGCTCGCTTCACAGGTCCGCTCGTACTTGGCTCCTTCGCAAAGCCCCTGCAGGACAGGGCGCAGACATCTGAAGCGTTGCACACTGCCCCTGAAGAGCAGAACCAAGATCAATGGAGGATGCGCATGTCAATCAGGGAAGCTGCAGACTACCTGGAAGGCGTAATTCTCTCAGCATTCGAAGGTGCCGATGCGAGACGGACAGATGCTTTGAAAGCGGGGCAAAGAGGTATGGATGTCAGCAAGGCTGTTGATCGAGCGGAAAGCGACATGCACGAGCATGCCACTCTCATATGGAATCTGGCCATTTCCACTGCTGAGCCTGCCGCATCTGGCACCAGCCTTGGCAGCTTAATACCCATCGAAGGCGAAAATACCAACTTTCTCGCTCTTCTCGACCACCCAGGTTCAGCCGCAGCACTTAGCTTCCTCGAAAAGCGAGACGCTCTGTTCAAGAGCACCTCCCATCAATTTGTAGCCAATTTCACCACCCCAGCCTCATCACAGTCGCAACCGTCCCTCGACTTTACGGCAATGGACTCTTTCATGGCTGACGTTCTCTCTGGTTTGCAAACCGATGGCTCTCTCGTCGCTCGCATCTTCCCGCCAGAACAACATGTCCTTCTCGCATTCGCGAGTCGAATCGCGAACGAAGTGGTAGGAGAATACATCAACGGCGTTCTTACCAAAGCCCGCTCCATCAACCTTCATCTCTATCTCCAGGCTGCAGCCGCTACTTTCTCTCAAACGCTCAAGATGGCCGACGTCCTCGAAAAGATCGAACCGCGCCAACCGGACTACGTGACACCAGCAAGATGTCGTGCGATAGTCTTGTCCATGTTCGAAGCTCATCTGGACGAGTATCTGCAAGAAGAACGAGACTGGGTGCGAAACGTAATGATGGACATGTGCAACGATGGCAGTGCATCATCAGGATCAGGGTCTGCTGGGCGCTCAACAGGTACCAAGACAGGCAAGACGATGGACACCGCCTTCTTGGCCAGCAGCAATCCGGCCCAAGTGAAAAGAAACGTACTGAGCGGGTTTAAAGATGTGCTGCTCATGCCTGTCACTGTTGTGCCTCGTGCTGCTGGTGCTGTCGGAGGGGCTGTCATCAGGACAGCTGGAACTGGCTTCAGTCAGCTGAACCCGCTCAAGTGGCAGCAGAGCTCGACAGCAGGACGCAGCGCGAGCGCATCGGGCTCGGCTCTTGGAACACCGCAACGATCTAGCACACCAGTGATAGGTTCGAACCAGAACGACGTTGCAGCTAACAACGGATACGTCGACTTTAGCAAAGAGGTACTCGGAGGACCAGACGGTCATGTCATCGGTGAGGACGAGAGCGATGAGGAAGATGCGTTCTCGGCCAAAGACGAAAAGGCGCAAGGCTTAGGAGTTTTCGAAAGGGTTTCCGTCGAAAACGAATGGGACGAAAAGAGTTCGAGTCACGATGCCAATGCTAACACATGGACTGCATCGAGCCTGCAATCAAGTTCAGACACTGGTGGTTGGAGCGCGACGGCAAAGACGAACAGCATCACCCCATCTGTTTCTCAAGCATCGAATCTCAATGAGAAGCGCGTGTCCAGCACAACTCCTGCATCCGAGAAGCCTACCGCGCCGGAGCGCAACCGCTTCGCACGTCTTCAACTATTGCTCTCACTCGACACAGCGTTGACCCTGATCCAAGTCAACCGCGAATCCTTGAAAAGGATGGAGGCATTTATGGTATATCCATCCACCACTGCCAACGGTCGCCGGGTGAAAGAGGAGATGGAAGAAGTCTGTCTTTCACTCTTTCAAGTTCTTGGCGATCAGCATATCGCTCCAGGATTCAACAAGGCTAGTGAAGAAATCAAGCAATGGAATCCTCTCTCCGACGGCGATGAGTCATCGGCAACGGAAAAGAATGGCGAGTCAGGAGCAGAGGTACTACCTCTCGTTCAATTCTTCGAATTGACTCATATCGCGGACACCATCTCTCAACTCTGCTCCGTTTACTTCTCACAAACTTTAGTGCCAGTGGTGAAGCTCGATGTCGATGACTTCCTCAACCCCGTCGTCCGCGCAAAAAAGGCCTTTGAGGGTACCTTGGACGAGTTCGTCGCGAGCGGTCTCTCTGTTTCCGTCGATCTGTTGATGAAGCGAGCCGAATGGATTCTCTTCTCCCAACGGAATCCTCTCGACTACGCCGGTAACGATATGACCTCGATGGCATCCCTTGACAGCAGCACCCCTGCTACACGCTCCACAATCGAAGTTCTCCGGTTCCACTGCAGTCTACTCGTCGGAGCAACTGATCGTGAAATCCTCGACCTCTTCTACACCGAGGTCGCACTTCGACTCTTCACTATCCTCACCAAACATCTCAAATCTCTAACGATCAGTCAAGTGGGTGGATTTCAACTCATTTCAGACCTCAACCACATCTCAACTTTCATTTCAAGTCTCAAATCGAAGGAGCCTGACGTTCCGCGTTTCTACAACTCACTCAAAACCCTAGCGAACTACTACATCGTAGATGGAAAGGAGTTGATAGCGCTGTTGAAGAATAAAGATACAAACTCGGCGAGGGCTCCAGCGAGAGAAGACGGATTTTGTTTCGGCCAGGAAGAGTTGTATGAATTCTTGAAAAGTAGGAGCGATTTCAGAGTGTTGGAGAAGCAAATTGATCATGAGATCTTTGGGTTTAAGGTCAGTGAAGATTGCATTATTTGTTAGAAGCAATAGAAAACGAGCTGGACTATCTCGTGTGCGCGTGTGTGTGCTTGAACCCGTCAGCATGACCGTAAATGTGATTGTGGAAGAGACAGCAAGTGAGCGAGTGGGTGTGGACCAACGAGCTCCGTTGAAGAGCGGAAGGAAAGACAACAACTCCGTTTGTGAGCGGAGACGAATGACGGAGTCGACCTTTGTTTTCGACGAGACAGTGAGCAAGTGGAGTCGGCTGCGTTGAGTTACGGAAGCAAAAGACAAGAGCTCCGTGTGTGAGCGGAGACGGGTGACGAGGTCGACCCTTTTGCTTATCACGAGACGGTCAGCGAGTCAGTTTTGGAGTCGCAAGCTCCGTTGAGATGCGGAAGCGAGAATCTCAGTTCCGCTCTGCGGTGAAGGTGAGTGTCGACGTCAAGGCGACTTACAGTGTTTGGTCCTAGAATACGTGCCAAGCAAAGATATTCTTTTCTCAAATTATTTCGCTCCCAGAGCGTTCAAAAGACCGTTTGTTGACGGCAGAAGTAGAAAATGTCTGCCGTTCTCTCAGACGTAGTCCGCTTGTGGACGGAGCTGTCCACGCAGCATCGAAGACACCAAATTTGTACGAATCCAGCTCATCGCACGCATAAGTGTACGAGAGGTCATGGGGGAGATATGCTTTGACGTCTGTGATCAGAAGGGGGACGGAGGGACACTGGCACTAGGATGACAGCGACTCAAGCAGCCTCTGGGGGCTGCATTGGGCGCTGACCAGGGGAGTTGCGGTCTGCGCTACGACCGGTCCTGGCGCGGAGCACCTCTAATGTTACCATCTGTCCATCTCGAGCGATGTTCCTGGTATTATCCATGACAGTAGCGATGGTATCGATGTTGCTATTCGCCATTGTTCGGTACATTCGCTCTTGGTGAGCATTGCTGTCCGCGTTGAAGTGACGAACAAAGTCCAGTAGGTCCTGATTGTGAGAGGAAGTCGGAGCACGAAACCTTTCATTGCGAGCCACAGCTGTTGTCAAAGATGGATGAAAGGGTCAGCGTATGTCAAACGTAACACATATGATAGCGAAGAGCTCACCTCCATGAGCCGATACACTGGTGCTTGCCGAGTAATATTTGGTGATTTTGGTAATGATGAAGAAGATGACGAGGCTCAGACAGAGCATGGAGAAGATGGACGAGAAAGTCCAAGAAGGGAACTTGTCAAGGGTATGGTTCTTCATCTCTGAAGCCTTGAAGGCCGTCGAAAACGGGTTGTCGTTTGACATATCGTCACCTTGATGATGGAGTCTATTGAATGCGGAGTCGAAATTGAAAGTCATTTGCGGAGCAAGGGTGACACCAATCTGCCAGTCAGCGACGAGGCGGGCCTGAAAGAAGTCGGCTTCGGACTCTTGCAACCGTATGTCAAGATCAAAGCTGTGCATTGGACAGGTGCTTCATACTCACCGTTCCAGTTGAGAGTCAGCCCCGAGGTGCCAAGGGCATCAGATCTGACATTCTCGCTTCCGCATCTCAACGGAGCTAGCGACTCCGAAACCATCTCGCTGACTGTATCATATAAAGACAAAAGGGTCGACTTCGACACCTGTCTCCGTTCACCAGCGGAGTTGTTGATATTTGTCCAGTCTGACATCTTGCGGATTCCACGCGTGAATCTTCTGGGAATCCATGACTCATGCATTGGTGCAGACTCATTCCCCCCACCTCTACCAACCTCTTGTCGCAGTCCATACCAAGGTCTTGATCAACAAGGCGGGTATGCTGTCCTGCCAAGAGCTGCCGTTTAGCGTAGAGATGTTTCCGCGCTTTCCGCTCTCGCCATACACCGTCTTCCCGGCAAAGAGAGACATCTTTATCAACACTCCCGGTTTGGTGTCTACTGTCCACGTCGACGTTGGTATGATATTGGGAGCTTCTCTCATTGTTAGTGGAGCCAAGCTCTTTATCACGTGGCCGTCCACTCAACGAAACAGAAAGCTCATGCAAGATGCTAACTACCTCGACACGGACCATACCGGTGCATTGCGCTTGATGCACGAACTCGAAAAACCGAACTTCAATTACGTTGATCATGAAATCTTTGGGTTTAAAGTCAGTGATGATTGCGTAATTTGTTAGAAGCATTGGTAAACGAGCTGGACAATCTCGTGTGTGTGTGTGTGTGTGTGTGTGTGTGTGTGTGTGTGTGTGTGTGTGTGTGTGTGTGTGTGTGTGTGTGTGTGTGTGTGTGCGTGCGTGCTCGTCAGCGGGACCGTAGTTGCGAAAGCGAGTGTGTGAAACTGGAAACGCGAGCTCCGCTGAAGAGCGGAAGCAAAGACAACAGCTCCGTTTGTGAGCGGAGACGAATGACGGAGTCGACCGTTTTGTTTTTTACGAAGGAGTCAGCGAGAGGGTTTTGGAGTGTCGCAAGCTCCGTTTAGATACGGAAGTGAAGAAGACGGCTCCGCTCAGGAGCGGAGTCGCGTGTCGACGTCAAAGCTTCAGCTCTCTGTCCAGCCCTTCCGACGGAGACACTAATTGCACATGGGACTCACTCTTTGACGGCCTGTCATCGGATAATAAATCTTCGTCCGCGAGAGTCGATCGCCATAGGCGATGATGTCTACCTTTCTCTAAAATGTGGTCCGCTCGTGGACGGAGCCGTCTGACCAAACCTGAGCAACGATGAAGACTGTCGACGCAGATTACTCGTACGACGTAAGATCCACACTAGCTATATTTGGTGACGAAGCCAACTGTCAGATCTGATGCCCTTGGCACCTGAGGGCTGACTCTCAACCGGACCGGTGAAGATAGCACCTGTCCAGCGCACAGCTTCGAGCTTGACATACAGTTGCAAGAGTCCGAAGCTAACTGCTTTCAGGCCCGCCTTGTAGCCGTATCATGATGTCCGTCTCTCAGCACTGCGCTGAAAGTGGAGATCTTGTCACCGCCACAGTTGACCGCCCTGAAGAGGGCATCCCTACTGGAGCAGGGATCCCCAACATGCAAACGCTATCAACACTCGTGCGACGGATGCAGCACTGAAGTGCTTTTCGAGCAACTCTTCAACCAGGTCCAAGATCCACTGACTGCGTTTGTCACCAATGACCCTTCTTGCTGTTCGGTGTAAAAATAGAGTATCTTCAAACAATTCTAAAGCTAAGAGTGTAAACCTTGCCAACTTGGCCTTGTTTGAAGTCGAGCTGTGAACCTTGATGTTGCCAAACCTGTGCTAATAGTAGTGCTTCTGGTGATACTGTACCATACATTTGTATAGTGTCAGTAAGTGTGTAGTGGAAGTCAGAAGTAATCATTTCATCGACCATTTTTTCTTGTGTGTCCAAACAGCCAACCGCGCAACCTGGAAGCCGTGCTCAAACAAAGCGCCCATAACGAAAGGAAGATAACTTACTGAATAAATGCCCGGTGTGGCATAGCTAGGTGAATGAGACAGGCGCAACCGGCGGAGGATGCCCGAAGAGAAAAAAGTTACTTGTCTGCGATGAGGCATCCATCCATGCTTGACCACGAACCATCATATCATACCATAATCATCAGCTCTAGCCAACATCATGCCCCCGAAGAAAGCTGGCAAGAATACCTCACCCGAACAAAGCGGCAAGCCAGTCTCAAAAGACAAGGCATCGAACAGTCCTTCTTCAGAGAGAAAAACTCGTTCCAGCAAAATGCGGGAGAGCGACCGAGAGGGGCTTCATTCCGACATGGCCACTTCAAAGACAGGCAGCGGCAAGTCCAGCATCGACGAAGATATGGATGGTCAGATCAAGGGGAAAGGACGGGACAGGGAAGAACTGGGGAGTGGAGAAGAAGATGACCGCGCAAATGATAATGATGCTGGCGAAGACGAAGATTCCGTGCTCACTGGTCACAAGAAGGTGCCAGTGGAGGAGCCTGTATACGACAGCGACGATACAGAATACTCTACCTGGACAACAAAGAGTGGTGAGTATCTCGATACCGATAGAGATTACGCGCCAATTTCGAAGGAAGAGGCCCTCGAGCGTAAGGCCAACCACCGTTTACGCAGCAGAAAGAGGTACGAGGCGAAAAGATCTCGCAACACCTTGAAGAACGCAAGTACGGTGGAAACCAAGCCGCCTACCAATACACCAGCTGTGCACAACAGCCTCAACCTGGAACCGGGCCGCTCCAGCAAGGATGGTGTGGACGGGAACAAGCAGCACACCGAGCACCACGAAACTGAGACCCACGAAGATGCTCCACATAGTCCAACAAGCCCTTTGTCAGAACTTTCATCGGCCAACTCTCCTGGGAAGCGCAAGTCTGTACTGGGTGGGAACGACACATCCCAAAGCCTGCTCAATAGAAGACGAACCCCTCGGCTTGTCTTCAACCTAGCTTTGCAGTCAAATAGGCGTAGAGATAGGCTGTTGCTGATGGTAGCGGCTACACCAGCAGCAACAGCTGTTCTGTCAGCAACACAAAAGGGGAAGCAGTGGCGCCATTGAACTTATTTTGAAGCCTGGAAGTCCAACGAACTAGATACACAAGCAAGTGTTTACAACGGACCAAAAAACTACATGAGTGATGCATAGTCCTTGATAGCCCGATACGACTGGCCATCAGAGGACCCGTTGTGCTCCTGAGCTTCTCGGAAAGGGCATCATATCTTGTTCAACAACGCCAGCCCCGACTTTACAGCAACAACCTCTGATTCGATGCTAATGCGCTCTGTGTGCATCTCGCTCAACTGCGGAATGGAGTTATTCCCTTCTTCATTGTGCAGAGGATCATTTCGCTTGTGGAACAATCGAGCTCAAACGACTACCATTGAACTTCAAGAGCGCACGGAGCCTGGGCTTGGGAATCATGTATATCGCGACTGCACTTTTGCCGTCAGAAAGCTACCTTCAAGCGACAGAACCGAAACCCCGTGCATTCTTGAAAGTCGATATAAGGGGAGCTGATTCGGAATCGGACACGTTAGTCCTCGAGTACGAGCAAGTTGCAGGACAACGCATATGTTCTATAAAATCAAACGTCAACCTGCACAGCCTCTACCTGCACAAGCCAGAAGGTATGAGCGGAGATCAGTCTGTGTCAGAAGATTGCAAAGCCACTGGTTGCAACATTGAGAGAAGGTAGCACATAGCATTGCAGCCATAGAATTCGGATCGGATAAGACAGGGCGTTACCAAGACAGTGACAGGGTGAAGGGCACATGAGATTAAGTATCGGCCGTACCTCACCAGCTACCATAGCTCTGAGAAACTTCACCGGGAGCTTGTCTGCGCTGAGCCGAGATTAACTCGATCAAAGCGTTACGTTCCTCCGATCGCACCCGCTGCTCACTCTCCCTTTTCTCCTTTTTGTGCTGGAGGCGCAGCTCTCTTCGAGCCGTCCGCTCTCGCTCGATTATTTCTCGACGTCTTGTGATCTCCTTTTCAATCTTGAGGCGTAGTCTGTGATTCTTGGTGGACGAATTGCTCGACTTCTGTCTAGCCTTGACTTCTACTTTAGGATTGTTGATCTCGTCATGATGGACGTTGGAGTTGCTGTTCCGAGTATCTACAGCGAGCCTTGGAACTGAAGAGTGCATTTGCGATTCTGAGATCGACTGTGAAAGTGACCCGCTGTTATAATATGTATGATCGGCCGCGTTGGAAGATTCGTCCCAGCTAGGTGGAGTCTGGGCATGTCGGTTGTCTCCGCTTTCATCCATGGGCTCGGCGTTGCTCGTCATTTTGCACAGAATTGGGAATAAGGCGAATCAACAGCTTGAGTGATGGTCCAGATCGTCCAGCGGGGACACTTGATTGAGGGTATTTCATGCCGGCAGCTAGGGATGCAACATCTTGGTCCGTATCCTCGTCCTCCATTGAATTGCTATCTTTGATTGAGCCAGGAACACATGCAACGTCCTGCACGGCTTCAATAGAAAGCTCGTTAAAGCGATCTTCGTCGACAGAGGTCGCATCTGAAAGAACCGTGATTGAACCCATCTCCCTTGGTAGTCCAGACAGGCTGCAAAGAGCACGCTGTTGCAGTTCCTCTTTGTTCTGACTAGACGCTCGGCTTGGGTTGACCTTGGCAAGATATTGAAAGTCACCCGCCTTGAAGTGTTGAACGAGTAAAGCCTCCACGAGATTCAAGATGCACTGGCTGCGATCATCTCCAATGACCTTTCTTGCCGTCTGATGTATGATGAGAGCATACTCGAACAATTCTGAAGCCAAGGCCTTGCCGACTTGGCCTTATTGAGGTCGAGCTGTGAACCTTGATGTTACCAATCCGGTGCTGATAGTAGCGCCTCTGGCTTGGGTCCCAGGCAAGCTGAAATTCCTTGTCAATGCTTGGTTTCCTAGAGAAGAGAATATCCAACCTGTCCATCGCCCGGAGGAAAGTAGGGTGAAAGGTATTTGGCCATCTGGAAAGGGCTGCCTTCTTCTCGATACAGGTGATGCTCCTGGACTACGAAACGAGGATGCGGAGGTTGCTCCTGGGGCTGAGATGGGTCCGTTCTTGGGCCTTAGACGATGTAGCGAACCAACTGAGCATGTTGCTCACCAGTTGCTAGAAGGGGAAGGGCCGATGAGGAAAATCCGGCCTGGAAGGGTAATTGAGCGTTGAGGAGCTCGACAGCTGGAATTGGTGGCGCCAAAGACTTGCGCCTGGACAGATCTGTGAAGGCACCATCATCAAAAACAGCCATCGCTTCTCCCCAAAAGCCCTAACAGTATCTATGACCGAATGAAGGAGACAGGCATAGCTGTTCCCCATGCTCCCAGGATGTAAAGGCTGAAGCCTGGAATGGCCAATATCCTTCAGGTACGATGCTATGCCTCCCCAGTCTGGTGCAGTCTCTATGCAGTAGAAACGATCTTCAGGAATAAAGCTTTCGCCTTCGTGGTCAGAGATAGACCCCAGCCCGGGGAATGGACAGGCATGCTCCAAAATTCGCCTCTTGACCAATTGCCCGACGGGAAATCCAGTAGTTTGGTGCCCACCCCTGAAGCGCTGTGCGAGAACATTAGGTACATCATAGCAGCTTACAGCTTCCTCCCAGGTGGCACCATAATCAGGAACGGCAGAGGATTGAATGGTCTGTAGTAGCTGCTGCTGCAACCGAACAGCATCGTGATGAGGGGAAGGAGGACCATCACCTTCGTAGAAAAATGTCTGAAAGCCTTTGAGAGATTGCCAAGTCTGACCTCTGTGTACCATCTGACGAGTGTCTTTCTGACCTGCAAAACCGGCAGCACCTTAGTCTCATCAAGATCAGCCACCTGCTTTTCACCGTCAAACTCATCGTGAATTCTCCTGATTTCCTCTGGATCTTCATCTGACTTCAAGGTCCGAACGGCAAACTTAGCAATGAAGCGGGAGAAACGTAGGTGCCGAACGGATTCCTTGTCAATTTGAAGACCGTTTTCGTCCAGAACGGCTGAGGACAGGTTGATCTTGCAGTGCAGGCTTCTTTCTAGCTCTTGCACAGAGGGAACTTCCATGTGATTGAACAGCAACGTGGCTTTGCAAGTGAGTAGTGCGCCAATCTCTTGCTGGTAGAAACGCAGTTGTCCTTTTGCCAAGTTGAGGCTGATTGTCTTCGGCTTCAAATAGAATAGAAGACGCTGCTTACTCCTTTGCGTGGCTTCGGCTTCTTCGTCAACCCATTGGCTGTACTGTCTGTACAGAGCTAGAGCTAGTTCACCAGCAGCTACAATACCAAAAGTGTCTCCCTGTTGGATAGTTGCCTCGATTCGTTCTTTGACAGCCTTGGCTAGCATTGGGCATGACACCACTTTCGCCTCGCTATTAAGCTGTTTGAACTGAAAATCAGGCCTGATAGCGCTGATGATTGCGCGATGGAGCGAAGCTGACAAAAGCGAGCTCTCCTCCATCACAACGTTAGCCATCACTGCAGCCGCATGAGATCCTACAGTACATCCTGCGGGTCGCCTGGACGACCTCGCCAAGTCCTCACCCTGCTCTCTCCCGACGCATACACTTCCTCCAATAGCTCCTCAACAACTTGCAGCTTTTCATTGGCAGCGATGTCACCGATGACCGAAGAGGCAGTCTGCCGAAGGAAAATTGCATAGTCCAACCGATCGGCAACAAAGGGAGTCACCGAATCAGACTTGGCACAGTTGCTTGCCTTCGTCGTCAAGCGTAGATTCGGCTGACGGTGCTGATACCAGCCCAAACCTTCATCATACCTCAGGTTGAACAGCTTATCGACACAAGGGAGTCGCTGCAGCAAGAAATGGTACATGTCGTTTGCTCGAACACAGGAGGGCTCGAGGTACTTGGTCATATCCAACGAAGAGGCTGGTCTGGCAAGGAGATGTTCTTGAACACGGTACCGTGGGCACGGTTCTGAGCCTTGATCGACAAGGTACCGAGCCAGGGCAAGGCGAGGGTTTGTGCCTTCCTGAGAGAGAAGGGGAACAAAATGCTTGCTCATGCCTACTCGGCAAGGCAGCTCTGATGAGAGCAGTTAACCCTAAGATCATCCCTCTCCTTCTCATTGAATCTCTTCACTCTGATCTGAGCCCAGACGGTGTCCACAAAAGCCCTAATACTATTCCAGAGCCTGTGGAAGAGACAGTGTGAAGTCGAGCCCATCTTTCCTGCCGTCAGGGGCTCCAACCGTGTGTGGGATCCTTCGATGACCGTAGCGCCAGTTACCAAGCATCGGCAATAAAAGGTATCCAAATTGATGCTGGCCGAGAGTCCAACTTAAGGGTAACCATGGCGTTGAATCCGTTCTTTCACAGCATCAGCGACGGGGAGATTCCTTGTCCCGTGACCTCGCTTGAAGATGCCAACCGCCTCCTCCAGCGTTGGAAATGCATAGCGCCTCTCTGCCTCCTGCCAAATTGCGTCGTAATCAGGAATACCCGGCTTGTCTACCTCATCCTGCAGGAACCAATACATTGCAGCAGCTCGAGCAGTCGGTGTCGATGCCTCTGCTCGACAGATGCTGCGATAGCTATCACCTAGACCGAGAATATCGTAGGTATGATAACCATGCATCTCGCGCACAGAGTATCTGACCTGCTTCTTGCAGGTGAGCTGCAAAGATACGTCCCTCTAAAACAATACTCTTCCTTGATCCTCCGCGATTCCTTCTTCCGCCCCAGCCTCACGAGAGCGCACTGGTAGTGTCGCAACAGCCTCAGTTGTGACCATTATCAAGCCTCTTGTGCAGAATGTGCAGGTTGCCCAGCTCATCTGGGCCGTGGAGCAAAGGACGCTTGAACTACGTCTGAAGATTCCGTCGGATCAGCTTCATGTAGCCATTGCACGGAAGCTTGATCCAGCTTGCACGGCGAGGCGAGCCAACACGTTCAGAGTGACGGACCACTCACATAGATTTCTCACTGTCCTCAAGATATGGCTCGAAGACAGGCTCAACAGCGGCCAGAGGACCAACGTGAGTCAACTTTCTCTCTTTTTGATGACCATTGTACGGGAGCATCAACCCAACTTCCTCACTGCAGTGGGATTCGATAAGCTTGTCGAAGCTCTTGAGAAGACGCCACGCCCAGTCGAGCTGCACGTCTTTAACGACCGAGATCTCTGTCTCAGAGTTACACGCAAGGACATTATGTTCTGTCTGCACAGCGAGTCTTCGTTTGATAATCTTGATCTTCCCTCGATTGAGGAGCTGGAGGAGTCTTATGACATTGCCATCATCATTACTGGCAATGTAAAAGACATGGCTGCAATTAGATCGAGCCATGCGTTGTGCTTCCTGACAGGATACATCGGGCAAATACAAGACATTGCGCCGGAAGGTCGACTTGAGAGAGGGGACGAGAGAGGAGCCGATAAAGGAGGAGGAGAAGAGGAGGAGGAGTCCAAAGGGTCAACTGCTAAGTCATCGTCAGCAGGGGCCTGCTAGAGCAAGAAAAAGAGCCTCCGAGGGGGCTGGCAACGTTTCGAGGTCCTCGTCGTGCATCCATTCTGGAACTGGGAACAGAACCACAGCCACTTGCTTGGCATACAATCGCCGCAGCTGTCAGAGAGAGAGCTCCTCAATCGCAACAATTTTTCCTTCGCCATTCATCCAGTTTCTGACTCTGGACTGGACTTCAAGCTGTGACGGAGGGAGAGGCAGCTGGTGAGGCCGAGGGGGAGGGGGAGGAGCGTCACGGGCAGCGACAGCTACTGTTGTCTTTACTCGTCTGTTCCATGACTTGAATCGCTTGGGGGCCCTGTCGGTTGAAGGGCCAGCCAAGCCAAGGGGAGGGTCGACGTAGGTGTCGTCGCCCTCGTCGCCGTCGTCGTGGTCGTCGTCGTGGTGGACAGCATCATTGTCATTGATGTTGACAGTGTCGTCAATATCCATGGCAGTATGCAGGGCATCTTGGAGAACAGTGGCCTCTGCATCAATGGCCACGTTGCTACCGCTTGCTTGCTGCAAGGGTCTCCTTCGCAGCCGACTGGGCAGATCTTGGTGCTCGACAGCACTGCCAAATTGGCTCGATTTCTTGGAGGGGGCCATGGTTAAGAAGTTGATATAACTGAAAAAAAAAAAGTCTCGCTTGAGGATGAAAGACCGTTGTATATCGTGTTGATGATATGAAGACCAACAAGGGACGATGTTGAGGAGGAGCACATATGTGCCAGAGCATTCACAGCGTCTCTCGCTCACAGACCGATTCGTCACACCGCCAATTTCTGCTGCAGTCACACACCTCTCTGGCTACTTGTCAAGGTGCTCTAAAAGCTGAGCATCTGACCAGTACTATTGATCGCGTCATGAGCGGCTCGAATCAGCATTCGCAATGTCAAGAAGACTCATCAGATGCCTAAGTTCCGTTCCCTTATGTCTTATTGCTTCCATCCGGATTTGCAGAGCACCAGAACAGTCTCAGTCTGTCGGAAGATACCAAGGCCGTTCAGAGCCTAAAGTCACATCTACGGCTTCCCAAGTGCCTAGCCATGTTCAAACGGGAATTCCGTGCTGAAGCAGGCGTTAGAGTTTCTCAAAAAGGCTAATTTGTTTGAATACTATCGTCAGTTTGGTGGTTTCACAACGTCTCACACATGGCAATGAGAACAAAACCAATTGCGTTTACGGAACGGAACGGCTGATCTGTGTACTACATGAGCATCCCCTGAGGAGCATCCTCCTTGTCGTTGTTGTTGTGGTCGCTGTCAGTATGGCGACCGTAAATGTCTGCTGGAGGTTGCGCAGTATGCTTGCAATGACTGCAATATGGGAAGCGACCTGGGAATCGTAGCGATGAGATGTGTTTCCCGCCAAAGGTGCCAGCCCGGCCAGCCGTGGACAATGCGACGAAAGTGCGAGAGGTCCACGGGTGAAGCTACGATACGGAGCAGTGCTGTGATGCGGCCAGAGAATTTCCACTCCCCGTCGAGCCCTTTGTTTTGATGTTCCCAGATGACAATTATATCGATCTGGTTCTCTTCGTCGAGACCTCGAACGATGTAAGTTCGCATATCGGCAACAAACCTTGCCTCCTGCCCTATGGGCACGTTTTCGAATGCCATCGGAATGAGCATCTCAGGATCTTCACCCCGCTGCAAATCTGAGCACCAAGGCTTTGGTAGAAGATGACCAGCTACGTGCCAGCGGTTCACTAAGGCAGTCATTATAAGAGCATCGCTTCTAACGCCCTGAGCCTGGAAAATGACAAACATTCCATCTTGACCATCTTGGCTCCCACGATAGATGTCCATTTCAGCATCCTTTCCAGGGTACGCATATCCGAAAACCTTCTCGAGGCTCCACTTTGCTTGCTCTATCTCTGAATTGCTCGAAGGGTGCTGCATGGGTACAAACCAGCAGACATAGTAGAGTACGGGCTTATCTACTTCCAGGAAGTCAACCACGTATCCCCACTGGGCGAAAGGGTAGTCCTCCATTCTGAAATGACACACACCCCGTTCCGTGACCGGACCTCTGAAGCCCCGGTAGCCTGTCAATAGTCCACGCTCGTCGTGCAACGGTTGTTCGTCTTCGTATTCGAATGGGGTAGTAGTGTGTGACATGTTGATAACCGTCGACTTCATCGCAGTCTATCGCAGCGAAAGTGTGTTGATGGCGATGGTTGTGGTGGCGGTGGTTAGGAAAGAAGAGAAAAGAAGTTAGGTATTGATGTAGAAGTACAGGTTGCTGCGCATTGCAAGGAAGGTGCCAGAACGAGCAAGAACCGGACAATCGAAGTCTGTGACATGGGGATGATAGCCACGCCTCTGAGCTTTGCCACAGACCTCTCAAGTAGCAGATTCAATCACTGGTCACAGAGGGAAGCCTAGGGGATGTTCGGTGTAGGTGTCGTCACCTTCGTTGTCGTCGTCATCGTTGTGGGCAACATCATCATTGTCATCGACGTCGTCAGCGTCGTCAGTATCTATGGCAGCGTGCAGGGCATCTTGGAGAATAATGGCCTCTGCATCACTGGCCACGTTGCTACCGCCTGCTTGCTGCAAGGGCCTGCTTTGCTTTCGCCTGGGCTGCACTGCCAGACTGGCTCGCTTTCTTGGAGGGGGCCATGGCAACAAAGTTGATATCACAAAACAAGAAGTCCCGCTTAGGTGTTGAGACTGCTGTTCGTGTTGATAAAGTTGAGACCAATAACGGACGATGAGGAGTAGCGCATGTATACCGGAGCACTCGCACCTTCGTACACTGACAGACCAACAGACTGTCCAATTCAGATCACACAAACCGCAGCTGCCCCCGACATCCCCTTACTGAACTCCCTGTTCTCAAGAGGCGCTTCTCCCTGTCCCACAGCTAGAGGCTCATCTCAGAATCAGAGGCTGATTGGACGGTTCAGGAAACGTCGCTGTGGCGCTTTATCCATGCGAAGCGAGCGGATCTGCTCGGTTTGCTTAACGCAGACTCACATCCTTGGCTTCGCAAACTGCTCTCTCCCTACCAGAGATAGGATTGCGCTAAGCGAAGACCCGTATCTCACAAGAATCTCATATCCACGGCCGTAACAGTGAAGAAAGTTGCAAACGAACAATGGTATTAGCTTATGGATATTGATAGTGCAAGGGCATATTTGGAATGCGGGGTATCTACGGTATGAGCTTGAATGCAAGGTAAATGAGTGAATGCGATGTAGGTATCAAAAGTGAAGAAGCTCAAATGCTCCAAAGAATGTGGGAAGGGTCGCAATCAACAACAACAAGATCCTCTTCCTGTGCTCCTTCTTCGAATAGCAGCCTGCTGCTATCATCGAGCACCTTTGCTGGGTTCTTGCCGTACGCTGAGAGCTTCAAGCCGAGAGCGGTGCGAGAGCTGGTACGCACGTCCTCATTGAGTTGAAGTGTCAAAGTGAGGTTCTTGGGCGAGAGACGGTAGCCAAGTTCGCACATGCGAGAAGCGATGGTCTCCTTGAGGTCGAGAACGGAAGAGTTGGAAGAGATAAAGATGCCTGACAGCGGGCGAGCTGGTTTCTTGTCGTCTTCGACATCGTCGGTGGAAGCGGGCGCGACTTTGGATGAGAAGAGTGCTGCGGGAGAGGGAGGTGGCAGAGAGCGGAACTCGAGTTGAAGACGGATGGAAGAGGGTGGTGTAGGAGGGCAGGCAGAGAACCAGGTTTGCATCGAGGGAACTTCTGGCCACGAAGAGTTGAGCTGCTGCTCCACCGAGGAGAACGAGACAGTGGAGGCGGAAGAGTGGACGGAAGAGGGAACGCTTTCGGCGAGCGAGATCTGCGAAGTAGCCGACAATCTCTTGGGCATGACTCTGGGTGCAGCAGGGAGAGGGTCGACCAAGCCGAGGCCGGCCAGAGCCGTCTCCGTCTCTGTCTCTGTCTCATTGTCGGCCTCGCTGAGCTTATCGTATGCAGCTTTGTCGAGCTGAGAAGACGCCTCGTAGGACGATCGAGTAAAGTCACTCATGCGCCTGGCTCCACTGAGGCTGTACAAGGCGGATGGGTTGGAGGAAGAATACATCGAGACCGAGCGGGAGCCTGCGATGGGTCGAGTGTAGAAGCCAATTGTGTGGAATTGCCTAGTGTCTGCGGCAGGAGGGCCGTCAAAGCCGGGACCGCGGCAGTGGAATGACTCTTCGGAAGCTCGGCGAGTCAATCGACGAGTGGAAGAGGTGCGTGCAATCGAGACATCCTGGGGCATGGAACTGCTTTGTGCGCCTGCAGACGTGGAGAGAGAAAAGATGGATTGGATCGACTTGCGAGCGTGCATCTGACGAATAGAACGAAGGGAGCTGCGAGGCGAGCTGGGGGAAGCAGATGCAGGAACGCTGCAGCCATTCTGAACGCTGGGCAGCGGCGATGCAGACCTCAAAAAGCGTAACGACCAGGTGGGCGAAGTAGAACGTTGAGATGAGGAGCACTTGGAGTCGTCGATCTTGGAGAGGCGGCGGCTCTGAGACTCGGCAATGGTTGCTGGTGGCATGAGAGTGCTACTGCGGGTGCGGCTGGTGATCTGCTCGATGGGTGTTGAGTTCGTGGTGGGGATGGTGGGACAGCTAGTCTGCGAGCGGGTCATGGCGGCAGCGGTGAAGCCGAAAGCGTTGGACTGGGGAGAGAGACTGGTCGCAGGCGAAGTGGCAGGTCTTGTGGGTCTAGCTGGACGAGGGGCGCGAGGCTGGTTGACGTCCCATGCGACTGGAATGGGCGAAGAGATCTGCGGTGTTGGTGAGTGGATGTTGTTGCTGGCATTGTTATGGCTATTGGCGCTGCTGCCAAAGAAGAAGGTGCGAGAGAGGGCTCTTCGGATGGGAGACTTGGTAGCTTGTGCAGCGATGGCACTGTGGGGCGCAACAGGGCTAAGAGGAGGTGTCAACGAGTCGAAGTCGCCAGAGAAGGCGTTTTCAGCTGCTAGCGCTGAGGAAGAGACAAAGGTGGGCGAGGAAACGAATCGTGTGCTGGAGGAGCCAGAAGTGGAGGCAAAAGAAGAAGCGGCAGGAGTTGCTGGAGAAGGAGAGTTGGTACGATAGTGGTGAGGACGTGGTGTCAACAAGCTACAGGAGGTAGCTGAGGAAGGGCCTGCATCTCCGTACTGCTTAGCAGCGTCGACGTCGATGGGCTGAACCGACTTCTTCTTGGTCTCTCTTTTGCGTATGGAAGGCAAGCGACCGAACGAGGTCGAGAAGGGTGGCATCATAAAAGAGAGGGGTTGCTGTGATATCGAAGAATGCTGAGTCGGATGTACTCGATGATACTTGTGGTGGTGAAGAATGCTGTGTGATCGAGGGTATAGTGTTTGGTGATAGGAGTGGTGACGGCGATGATGAATGATGAGGATGGCTGAGTCGGGGAATTCGGAAATGATGCGAAGGAGGGGGTCGATTATATGAGTCGAGGCGGCCGACGGAAGATCCAAATGTAGGAGGATGCGAGATTTGTTTCTGTCTGTGTGTGTTTGACAGGCCAATGGGCAAAGTGCGCAGTCAGCTCAGGAAGAACTGGCGTAGAGGTTGGGTGGGGACAGTGGACCCACACTTACGACTGAAGGATAAGCTTCGGCAAAACGCAAACCTGACCTCGCAACCAAGCCAACGGGTAGAGGACGAAGACAGAAGAGCCGAAGGAAAGGGACAGGCGCATGGAACCGAAGTCGCAGTTCGAGATCACGAACAAGCACAAAAATGCAAGGAGGCAACTCACCGGTCTCCGAAGCCTAGACTTCGTACAAGAAATTGCAGAAGCCAAGGAAAGAGCCTCTCCCAAGGTACAGTGCAGTGCGGTAGATTCAGTACGCGACGTGTTCGGGAAGGCACCGACAAGTGACAGACAGGGTTCATACACTGATTTCTTTGTCAATGCATTGTATGCGAGTGTCAAGATGCAACGGTGCTCTTCTTACACATTTCATCCCGTTCGGTGAAGCCGAATGAGTGGGAAGAGGAAAGCGAAACTGTCAGGTCTCAATGGTTTGATTGTCCTTGCATCAGCAGCAGCGCCAAGCGACTGGACGAAAGGGACGCGGGCAGGGCCGCGCTGTGTGCCTGCAGAGGGCTAGGCTGGGCTCGGCTGGGCTGGTCTTCGACAGGCCGTTGGCGCTGGGCTTTGCTTATGGAGGGGAAAAGCCAGACTGCAGGTGGCGGAAGAACCGCCCGGACAAAAGCACGGCAGCAAAGTGAAAGAGCAGAAAAGGAGAGGATCTGCGTCTCCTCCTCCCAAATGACAATCAAGGTCTTGACAGGGAAAGAAACAGAAGAACAAAAGGCAACAAAACAAGAATAGGACGTCAAACGAATCAAGGGTCTTTCTTGTTACATTGCACTCTGATTTGGAGCTCAGCTCAGGGCGGGAAAAAGTCGGGATAAACGCGCCAAGGCACATGGACTGCGCACAACCACACACACGCACACTTGCCTCCTCTCTCTAGCTTTTGATTCGTAGCGTGCATATAACACTCTGTAGCGTGCATGGTGCATTAATGAAGTCACCTTCTCAATCAATTCTTTTTGGAAGTGACCACTCCAAGCACCATGAGTAAGAGCTCGGCGTGCTTGTGAACATGCAACCAAGCACAATGATCGAATTCGATTTGCTGTTTTGTTTCTCCGTTTCTCCGCGATCAGTTGCCTTTGTTCGCTCTTTATGTCCTGTGATCAATCGGATGAGTGCCGATTGATGACAGTGCAGTGTGGGAAAATACCAATACCCTTGTATCAGAGTGTCACACACTTACACTTACACTTACACTTACCAAGTTACGGGAACCGGGAGTGACAGCGCAGCAAACGAAAGCAACACAATGGAATCAAATCGACTGTACATTACTGCAATCCAATTCAACACAGGAACGCCTTATACTCGGATGCAGCTTGCCGACGTTTGTTCACAGACTCAAGGTGAGACCAACACTTTCTCGCCCTTTTCTTGCGCCTTTCCGCCCATTTGTTGGCTCGCTTCTGAGCTGCAACTGCAAGTCGACTGCAGAACCGAACTGCCGCCTGTCCACGCGCCAAAATGGAGACAGAAAAATGGCAGAAATTGACTGAGATGGAGACTCCCAAGCTGAACTGCACGTCGCGGGTTAGCGTCAAAAATTTAAGCGAACTGAATCTGTAACCGAAACCTTTTCAGGACAGGCTGCGACACAGCGGCGGCGTAGAAACCAGAGACACTCCAAGGGGAAAGGGGGAAAAGATGATGTGCAGTAGAAACAGACATCTGCAAGGGCCATAGACCAGCATGGGCAAAAAGAAAAAGAACAAACCAAAACCTGTCTTGGAAGGTCTTGTTCTACTGGGCTGAAGACTGAGGACGAAAAGTTACCAGTAAAACAGAGGTGTGGTCAGAAGCTGACTCGAGATGGATCGACATGGGATCTCGCAGGGTTCAGCTGCTCTTCTTGCAAATCAGGGCCCGAAAACTTGCTGTACAGCCCAGTACCGTACTGTACAGTACTGTATTGCAAATCCCTGCTGATCGGTCTCGGACACACATACTACTCATTGTCGATCCCGCTTCTGTGCTCGATCGCCTTTTGGTGAACAAGACGCGGGGAGAATATGTCCCGTGCTCTAGGCTTTCCTCTTCTTCTCGTTTCTGCTCTGCGCCGGGCCCATTCTTAACGCCGACTCTCATCGTATCGTTTCCTACAGGATAGTACTGTACAGTACAGTAGCCTACAGTAATGTACAGTAGAGTACGCCCAGAGTTCCATCATCTGCGCTCGCCGAGCATCACATCGCATCGCATTGTATGGACTTCCGATTTGCTCTTCCTCCCCGCTCTTCTACTAAGGTCTGCAGCCAAGTTTATCCTCAGCCACCGTCTCATATCCGAAGCTCGACTGCGTGGTCACAATTCCGCCACCCATTGCCTTGTTCATATTCTCACACTTGCATCACAGCCGAACGTATTCATCCGAGAGCTTCGCCAGCCATCTTCGATGCAATTTGGTCGTCTTGGCGTACATTGACCGAGTTCCGAATGTACATCTCGCACGCACACACGGGCTGCGAGTCCTGCACCAACTTACCGCTGATGCTGCCAACAGATGCCGGCTGATTCTTTGGTGCGTGTCTCAGTGACAAGCAAAAGAAATTTCCATCTTGCGTTTGCTTCTTTCGATTCCTGCAAAGCCGGGACCCTGACAAAAGAGCAAAACAAATGTCTCACTTGTGCCTGCTTCTTTGAACCCTTTCAAAAGGGTTTTCCTGTCGCAGATCGCACATGCTTGCTTGACTCCCCGCGCCGCTTCTTGGATCTCGCTGTTTTCGAACCCAGCTGTCCCCCTGACGGCTCTGTCAACTGTCAAGACCGAGTGGATCCGCTTTGCACGTCTCACCAACTCTCTATCACAAGCGTCAAACTTGACCGATTAACCGTCAACAATGACGATCGAGGCTTGCTTTGAGTGACAGTCCACGATATGCAAAGCAATGCAGTCGTGCTGCAGCTTTGCAGATCTTGTAGAATGGCCTGTCCATGCTCTCGCTGGCCTGACGCTTGAGGAAGCGGCCGCTTGATCTCACTCTTCCTCGCTTGGCTTGGCTTCATCTGATTGCCTGCTTGCCAGGTTGTGGTGGCTGCTGCACAACAGCTTTCCGCGATTCTTCGCTTGCTGCACGGCGTTTGCTTGTTTCTCTTCTCGAGTCGCTCACCTTCGCTTCATACGCACTCATTCACGCCCTTGCCTCGCCTCGCTTCCACAGTGGCTGTCAAACGGCAATGCAGCTTGCAAGCCATATGTATGTCATTGGCTCTGTATGCGAACGGCACAGGAACACTTTGGATTGAACCTTGTCGACGCCATGTCTTGATTTAACCTTGTACCTGCAACTCCTTCTAACCCTCCTTCCAAACAAAGGCGACGCTCGCTTGCCTTCGGTCTGTTTTGGCTTCAAGGTTAGCCGGAATGGTGACACCTCCCTCGGAGCATCAGGCACCGACCTCGCGATCACAACGTCAAGTGCGCTAACGGATACGGAGCACAGACAGCCTATACTGCACTGTACGTTTCCCATCGCCCGCGCTAAGTATGACATTGCCGCGGATCCCAATCCGACGGTTTTCGCAAATGTCTGCAAAGCCAAACCCTCAGATCGCCGATTGACAGGATCGGGCAAGCCGTGATCATCCTCGGTCCATTTCGATCTGCAGTTGGGGCTCATGCGACATTGCGCTTTCCGCCGTTTTCTTGACGCAGAAACGCCCAGCAGCATGAAAGCCTTGTTCAAAGATCATGGTACGCGCTGGCAGATATAGAACCGCGAGACCCATCTTTTGTTATCTCACTGCACTGCCGGGCCAACAAGATCTGACCTCCGACGTTCTTCCTCGCTACCATACTGCCGATATCAACGTCGGCAAAGACCTCGGTATGCCAGCAACACAATCCAGCATACACTACTGCACATGGAATCAAGTCCAGCTACTGTGTTCTACGCGCGCGCTCACACACTTTTACACATCCGACTCGCTTCTGCAGATCGCTTTTGATGGTGAATCGAATCTGTCATTTCCAACTCACGCGTTCATGCCGCCGGAACTGACCTCCTCCACCATGGCCGCGGACGTGTCACCACTATCAAACATATCCGCCAATAGACAGGCGTCTACATCCTGCAGGTCGACTTCTTGATCTCCGTAGGTACTCTCGAATGCATTTTGCGAGACACTATTCAGGAAGGGCACTAGCTCTCCGACTGATCCGATCGTTCGCATTCTGCCCAGTTGCAGCCTGCGCTTTCCTCTTTTGCCTGCCCCTGTTGCGTTGTTGTGATGCGCGTGATGCTGATGCTGATGCGAATGCTTCGACGACTCTTTCTGGAACGTAGCCGACAATCCGTCTAACAGCGTCTCTGGTTGGAAATCGTCCGATGGATACACCGCATCGATCGTATCTGTGATGAACAACCACTCATTGATCTGGAAATCTTCCGGCTGTAACAACACCAACAGATCCAACAGCTTCAACGTTGACAACAACAACCCCCTCCCATCTACACTGCTCACCATGCTATCTGGCTCGGATGCAACCGTATCGTACAATCGCATCAGTTCGGTCATCAGCACCGGCCAGAAGCTGGCCAGATTCCTCGCTGAAAACCTCACCAGAACTACCCTGAGGCAAAGATAGACCTCTGCATGCAGAACTTCGCTCACTTGCGATCGGAGCAGATCCACCAGCTTCTCCTGAATCAGCGGCAACTGCGTCAGAAAGGCGTCTTGCTCGCTGGAAAACAGAGTAAAAGAGAGACGACGCAGATTTAAGGCACGAGAGAGCATCTCCAGCTCGCGATTCGCAAAGATGTTGGCAGCTGCAGCCGAAGCTGAAACGCGAGCCAGAAGGTCGATCAGTCGTTCCTTGTCTTGCGTCATGAGTGCGAGGATGACCGGTTTGAAACGCTCTGCTTGCTGAAGAGGGATGCTGAAGAATCGCGCATCGTTGAACAGATCGGCGACGGTGCTACGCCATGCTTTGACTGTGCCCGGCATCCTGACGAGTTCCGACAGCACCGCCAGCACACTGGGCTCCACCTCGAGCGTGCGAGACCTCGTTCGGCTGGCAGGAGCCACCACGTAGTACACCGCATTTGCAACGATTGCTTGAACGCGATCTGTATCCATCTGTATCTTGCGCAGCGCCGGCAATCCTCGATTTGCCAAGAAATGGTTGATTGCATCAATAACCCCATTCGCTGCATTCCCATCTACATTGATACTAAGCTTCTCCTCTTCCATGGAAAGCAGCTCAGCAGCGAATTCGGCGGCCTCCTTGTCTAGCTCCTCGCCATTGTCTCTACCGGACCTTCTGATCCACGTCGACTGATCAAACGACCTTCCCGAAATCAGGATACACGAGTCGATCAACTTGACGAAGTTGTCCTGCAAATCGCGTTTCGTCCTTCGATCTTCGATGGCGGCCGTCAGACAGATCTTTTCCGCCAGCGCAGTGAAGATTCGCAGCATCGGATAGACATGCACTTTGCGTGCAAGGCTGTTGGCGACAAAGTCCTTGATGAAGACGATCACTACGGGCCATACCTGTGTTGCTTCCGCAGGCTCAATTCGAGCTAGCACTGCATCAAAGAAGGAGAACAGAGTTGCGTCCGAAACGTTCGTTGCGTTGATTCCGCTGGCACCAGTACCATTGGCTTTCTTGGCTCGGTCCGAATCGGAGCGTGCAATACGGGCGCCAAGGACGTCGCACAGGAAAGTGACGAGAATCTGAGCCGATGGGGTTACGATGTCAAGGATCTCGATAACGGCTTGCGTTGCATGGTCATCTCGTGCTCTGCGCGTGGATCGGACACTGGCCTGCCAGCAATGCAAGAGCGACTCGACGGTTTCGGCAGGGTGGGCTCGATAGATGCGTTCAAACGTACGACGGCAGCGGAGCTGAACTTTTGACTTGATGGCGTCGAGCGACAACGACTTGGCATCGGTGGGTGACAGCTCCATCCCGCACATCGTCCATACGTGATGCAGCGTGCGCACAGTGAGCAGCAAGTTTCGATTGCGCGCATCGCTACCCGTCTCTGCTTTCTCTCCATCCGTTCCGCCGTCGGAGGAAAAGACGTTGGACACGTAGCCGAGCAGTCCTGGTGCGCTGCTGTCCTGTTGATTCGACTTCTCGTTCAGTGTGGGCGACAACGAACCAGCCGCTGCATTCTCTGCTGTTGCTGCTCTACCTCTTGTAGCACTTGCACTCGCTGCTTCGCTGCTGCTAGTACCAGTCGCCAGCATCAACGACCGTTCCGCCAGATTGATCAGCAACAACAGATCCGATTCAAGAAAAGAGCATTCCGTATCGTGCGACTGCACCACCAGTTCCGCACCAAACGTCGGCCGGCTTGCTCCAGACACATAGCTTCCACCTACTTCGGCCATAGCTCTGCCCAGCAGATCGCAGACCGCCTGATTCAGCGGCAACAAGAAGCTATTCACCGAGCTTCGATACAGTGGCGCAGTCATCAGAATAAAGTCTGACCAGTGTTGCAAGATCAGCCTGTTCGACCTTGTGGCCAAGCCGCGCTGGAGCAAAGGTAGCAGCAGTCGATGCGGTTGCTTATGCTGAGCCGAAGGCTTACCGGTGGCAGTATTCGACTTGACCGTAGCCTGAGGCGAGACAGTACTGCCGTCAGCATCACTTCGACCAATCGAGTCAGCGCGTTGATGAAGCACACTTGGCGACTGGGAAGTGCTGGAGAACCGACGTTGCGCTAGATCTGGTCTGCTCGACGCACTCATCTTTGCCGCGAGCACCGTGTGGAGGGTGTGCAGCATCTTGCTCTGCACCGTAGTGCAGCCTTGATGGACTGCAATGAGTAGATTCTCGATGAGAAGCGCCTCGAGTTGATCCGCGCGCTTGGGCGGGGAAGGGCTGCGCTGCACAAAGCAATGCATGACCTCTACTGCTGCAGCTCGCAAAGCTGTCGATGCTGCATCATAGGCTGCTTTCAGCTGTGGAGAAGGGTATGCTCCGATCCAAAGGCTGCACTGCTCAAGGACGATATCGAGATACGTGGCTGATGCCGGTACAGCCTCGTTACGAATCAGTTGCTTGGTGACACTGCTGAGCGAAGCCGAAAGGGGAGTACCTGCAAGCGCCTTGGCAAAGCTCGACCCGCCAAATCTAGCTAGCGACGCTAGCGTCCTCAACGAATACAACACCAACTGGTCATTCCACGGCTCTTTGATCTGCGTTGCTTCTACCTTGATTCCATCGATCTCCACTGCGAATGTCTCCACCTCGGCAGGTCGATTTTGCAACAGGATATGCAGCAGCGGATCGACGACCTTGATGTAAGATCTGAGATTCGCCCTCAACCAGACTTCTGCTTGCTGCCTCTCTTCGGCGTCCAGGCTCTGCAATCTATCTAGCACCAACAGCAGTGGTGTACGCAGCTCGTCGGTCGATACATCCTCTGACAGCCTCCATAACGTCCCGAATGCTACTAAGGCAGCGGCACGCGCAGCGTCAGTACCGCGACTGAGCTGCTGTGTCATTGCCGTCTCCAACCGCGCCTTTTGCGTGACCTTGTGGGTGGCCCATAGCAGCTCGACTGCTCTGACGTGGTATGGCGACATTGCCGGTGCCAGATACCGCAAAAGCGAGGCGACGATACGATCCAGAATGTGGGGTGGATCGAGTCGGATAGGCTGAGAGAGTGCTCGACAGATGCAACAGGAGATGAGGACTTCGACGATGCGTTCTGCTTCTGCGAAAGTGGAGATCCGATCGAGATGCGGTAGCAGCTCCGAAGTCCAAGCTGATGCATCCCACTGCAATTTGCCGGTTTCAACGGCTCGTTCAGAAGAAGGTGCTGAGCGAACAAGGGCAATCTCTTGAGGCGCTTCGGAGCCATCGACGACACGCATAACATCGGCAAAGACATCAAGAGCACGAACAAACGTTTCGGTTCCAGTGGCGGTGTGATTGGCTTGTCGGCCGCTTTGCAAGCAGACGTCTGCCAGAAGCTGAACAAGCGCGGTGGCAGAGACACTATCCTGGAAGCTGAGAAAGTTACGAGCGGCTTGCTGGCTGTCGGTCTCGCTAGAGGTGTAAAAGTTGCTTGCGCGCTGCAGAAAGTCGTGCGTCTTGGCCTTGTTCTCGACCGAGCTGGCGGCGATGCGGACAAAGACACGAGAAGGCATCACTGTGACCAACAGCTTGAGCAACTCCAACGCATCAAGCACCCTCATCGCCGTGGTCTCATCTGTCTCGCCCTCTCCGCCCTGCAACTGTTGATGCAGCAGCTGGCAGACAGCAGCGAACAGCAACGGAACATGAATCTGCTTTGTCTCCTCGTCGTGAATGTGGAACGCTTTGAGGATGAAGCAAAGCAGTGCCAATGGCGAATGTGCTTCCAGTGCCTTTGCCTTGGTGTCCTTCTCCACCTTTGCTGTTTGGAATTGCTCCGTTATCGCCACCAGAAAACGACCATATAGCAAAAAAGGATCTACAACCTCAAAGAGCATCTTTGCCGTTGTCATGAGATCCTCCTCCTGCCCTCTTGCCACCTTGATACTGATCGCCCCGAAAGCGTCTAGCGCCAAAACCCTCGTAAGCGACTGCCCAATCTCCCACTTGTCCAATAGCGAGATGAAGATCCTGTACGGACTTTGCATATCTGCCGCATCCGAGTCTGCATCGTCGAAACCTTGCTTAAGTGCACTTCGGACGAGATCGAGGCCATGTTGGTTGAGAAAAGCAATCTGACGCTCGGGGGTCTCATCTGCACCTAGTAGCCAAGTATAGAGTCGACGATTGAGCGAGAGGTCTTTGCGCAGGACGACGTTGAGTGCGGATCGAACGAGGAGGATTCTGTCGGGTAGCTTGATGAAAGTCGAAAAGAGAGGTTTGTCGATCTGAAGATGGGTGACGAGGATCTCCAACGTGTTGCGTCGAACGAGAAGTAGGTCGTCATCGAGAGCATGGGCGAGACCGCGGACCATCAGACCAAGATCTTTGCCAACGAGAATCGTTGGATCCTTCTCGTCTTGTACTGGTGGCATTCTACGTGTCAGGTAGTTGAGCGCGGCTAATCTGACCGAGGGAGTGGTGATGAGCGTCAGCCAAAGATTCTGTAGGAAGAACGGCAAAGTGACCGCTTCAGATATACTGTCTAACAGCTTGAGCGTCCTTTCGTAATATTCGCTCGTTTCTTCTTCCAAGCCTGGCAAGAGTGCCATTTGCAACGCCTTTGTCAATGGGCGCAGATCGTCGCCCAGCGGTAGATAGAAGGATTCATAGATGCCTAGCAAGGTTGGCTTGACGGACGTAGACGCATACTGAAAGAAGGGCAGCAGTCCACTCGTCCAGACCTGCAAATCTCTGCGCAATCCATCAGCTCCAATGACACCGAGAATATGGTGATAGACATCGAGCGCCCTCTGATGGACTCCTGACGGCAAAGCTGGATTCAAACACTGTGCTAGACGTTTCGCCACGATGAGCTTGCGCGGAATGACGTTATAGGTCGGATAGGCTTGGATCGCCTTGTGGAGTCGTGCGAGGAAAGAGATAAAATCCGCCCACTCGCTTACGCTGTCGAACGAGGCTAGTGTGCGCTCGACAAGAGAGAGATACTTTTTGAACTTGGCGTCGGAATAGAGTGCTCTTTCAGTCTGAAGAGCCCAGCTCTTTTCGGCACGCTTGGCAGCGCTGGTCTTCCATAGTTGGCTGGACTCAATGATGGAGGTTCTTGGTCGAGCCTTGGGGCTGACAGTGGTGGGTTGGAGGGTGGGGGAGAGGATTGATTTGGGACGAGATGTGTCATTTGGTGGTCTTCGGATTGTTGGGGTGGATGATGAGCCAGCTGTAGGGCCGTGTGGTTCGGAAGATGCAGAGCTGAGATCAAGTTGTACTTCGGCGGAGGAAGAGGGTTTGATGGTGGGTGGAGGAGCAAGACGTGATGGGAGAGAGCTGAGTGAAGTGCTACTTCCTCCTGCTCGACGAGGAGCACGTAGTGATGAGGCACCATCGTTGCTCGATGCCCTCTCTATAGGGCTCGACATTGTGTTGCTATGGGTAGAGTGAGCGAAAAGTGAAGCTCCTCGAAGTGCCGTTGGGTATAGGATGTGGTCGTGATGATGATGAAGTCGGCTGGAAAGGGTCAAAGTGTTGGTCTCTGGAAAGTTGGCTAGAGAGCGCGTTCCAGAATATGTTAGGCCTCGTTCACTAACATTTGCTAAATCGGACCACCTTTCCGCGGATGTCGGAACAACAACCCAATACGACATCACTAAGAACAACAACGACGACGACGACGACCAATGTAAGCTACCACCATAACGTTACCGCTCATGATGGCGAACAACACCTCACCTCCCATCGGCACAGATAGTGAAGCTTCTTCCAGTGTGAACCCGTATCTCAGCCGACCATCCACCTCGACCTCTACCACCTCTGCCTCCAACACCGCCTCAGCCTCGAAAACCGCCAGCAAGCACGAAACTCGTCTGTACATTGGCAACCTTCACCCCACAGTCGACGAATACACTCTTATCTCGACATTCTCCAAATTCGGAAAAATAGCCAAGCTTGATTTCCTGTTTCACAAATCTGGTCCTCAACGTGGACAACCTCGTGGGTATGCTTTCGTCGAGTACGCTTCTCCCCAAGAGGCACTACAGGCGGTAGTCGGAGCAAATGATAAGACGCTACGAGGAAGAAAGATTTCAGTAACTTTTGCTAGCAAGAATGAAGACAGCAGCGCCTCGAACAGTGGAGTTGGTCCACAAAGACGCGATCGTAGAACAGCGGAGAATGAGATGATGAAAACAACCCAGTTGAGCCTAAACAGGCAGGCAAAACAACCGCAAGGGTAAGTTCGCACTTTGAAGAAGATGGAGCGAGACAGAACTTTTGAAGAGCTGACATTCGGTGCTTTGTGATTTGGAATAGGACTGATGCAAAGATCGCCGCTATGGAAGCAAAGTTGGCCAAGATACGACAAGCGAAAGCTCCTCCAGCGGCAGCTTCGACAAGCCCGTTGCCAGGAGGTGGTGTTGGGATAGCGTCGTTGCCTGCCAAACCGAATTTTAAGCCGGCTAATGGGACGACAGGATCGAAACAACAACAGCGTCGATGATAGCTTCTGATCGTTCACTCATTCATTATACCCGGTCATCACCTTGCTGCTCAATATGATACCCAGACTTGTGGAAATGCACACTTCCGAAACCCAAATCACTGCCTAAGCACGGGTGTTCCTGCTCCTTGATACATGACGAAACGTCGTTAATTGCACTAGCAGCATGCAAAGCTACTGAAGAATGAGATTCGACCGGACGATGAAAGAGGGTAGAAGAGAGGAGGAAACGAGGGGAAAGAAGGAGAAAGGGAAGAGGGAAAGAGGGAATAAAAATGTCCCAGAACAGTTTGGCTCCATCGTACTATCTAGTACACGGTAACGACAGATTCCTATAGCGTTCTGGGATATCACAACGATCTCGTCCACCACGGCTCGACAAACTCGTAAGAAAGTAGAGCCCTGGCACCCGAAAGCAACCTCGCCAGGCACCTTTTTCAAGGCAGTCGCGAGTGGGTGTGGCTGGCAGCTGTAGTGGTAGCATCATCATTCAGATTCGAGCATATAGAAAGCGAACAAGAGGAAGGAGCGAGTCAGTGATACTATTCCGGCAAAGGGTTTGAGTTTGAAAAGTAGGGGTTAGAAACGTACACTTGTTTTTGATCGAAGAGAAGAAGAGCGAAGATGTTCGTTGAATCAGAGTATATATATCTGAATGCCGAGAGCCGCTCGCCTATTGGAACTTTTTTCTTTTCTTTTTGCGTTGAAATGGATTTTTTTGACTGCGGGTTGAGAGGAGAATTTCTATCGCGCGATAAGAACAATTGAAGAGCGAAAAACAAAAATCGCTTTTGCGATTGACATCGTCTGAGCCAATCCCTCATCTCGCTCGTCATCATCATCATCATCATCCATCAATACCTAACACCCACCTCCTCTTTACCTTGAGCAAAGATGACGGGAATCACCGGCAGCTGCTCGCGATGTCTTACTCGCTCCAACACGTTCAACCTCGCCTCTCTCTCCACTGCACTTCCATCAACCTCCTACAGTCTCACTCCATCTGCTAGCTTCTCTTCCACCTCTTTCCTCTCCGAATCGCGCAAGAAACGAACAGCTCGTTTGAAGCGTAAATCCAACCTCGAACAACGCTCGCTCAAAGTTCGTATGCTCGAATCTACCAAACCCGACGTCGTTCTCGGTCATCAATCCACCACACCTCAAACATGGCACAATTCCGAACTAGCCTCCATCATTCTCAACAAAGAAACCGTCTGGGGTGTCAAAGAAGATCGTCGTGGTAACCTCGTCTCTCTCTCCCCCGAAGAGCGATCTTCCGACAATGCGTTTGATTCTATTTCAGCTAAGGAAGCTTCCAAATATGGTGGTCCTAAACGTCTCAACTTTGGTTTGGACGGTTCAGATCGTCAACTACTCTTCCAAGATCTTCCTCAAGTCATGGTGAAAGATCGTATTCTCGACTCTTGGAATCTCGGTGCTCTCATCAGAGGTACAGCAAACAGAGCCGATGTAGCAGCGTTCGAATCCGAATACTCCAAAGTCAAAGCCGAAGAAGCTGCCAACAGAGGCTCCCTTTCTCGTATCCTCGATCTCCGTAACGCCTCCGGTAAAGGTATCCAAGTCGAAAACATTCGCAGAATCATCTCCCACTTCGGTCAAGGCTCAGATACAGGCTCTCCCGAAGTTCAAGCCGCAGTACTCACCTACCGCATCAGAAATCTTCACGATCACTTGCACCAAAACAGACACGACAACTCAAATCGAAGAAGCATGTCGATGCTGACCCAACAAAGAGCAAAGATCCTCAAATACTTGAAGAGAAAGAACCCACAGAGATATCATGATATCCTGCCAAGGATCGGCATCGAGGCAAGAGCTGTAGAGGGCGAAATCGTCGTTCCTGGTAAACCTAAGATTGCTCGTGCTTAGAAGGAGAAGAACAAAGTCTGTATGATTAGCGACGAAAATGAGCTCACTTTTAATGATCAATGTCGGTGTGCGAATGTGCGTTTGGTATTGTTGGTGAAGATGAGACGATTGCATTGCAATGAAAAGGGCTAGGAAAGATGCATGACACTCTGTCGTCTCAATTCCTGTGCCGACGTCACTTGACCTCTACTCTTTTCCCTCTCCCTACCCATTTCCCCCTCCATACCAACTCTGCTTGACCTAGTCAGCACCAATTTTGGAACCACCATTTCTGCCCTCTTCCCCTCCTCCGCCGCTCTCCTCACTTCTTCCTGCGTCACCTTTCCTGGTTCCTCCTCTAGCAGTTGCTGCAATAAGAACGAAAAATCCAATCCCACTTCCTTCAACTGACTCGCCAATCTCAAACTAATCTCCTTCACCTCCCTCACCAACCCCTCCCCCTCCTCTTCTCCACTCTCACTACCATAAACCTGCCTCCTAAATAACTCGGCAAACTCCTCCACCCTCTCCCAAGCCCACTCTACAAACCCGCTCGCCATCCTCCCATCCTTAAACGCCGACATGTACCATTCACTCGTATTCCTAATCAACGTAAAAAATACCATCCCCAACTCGCTGATATACAACCCTGTATCGCCTTCAAACTTGATCTGTCTTGTTCGTTTCTTGAGGAGTTCTGTACGAGCATCAAGGAAAAGTTGCCTTGCCTTCTCTCCCTGATCCAATCGAAGCAGATAGGATGCATTACGAACTACGGAGGATTTCTTGAGATTCGAACGGTGGAAATCGGAAGATATCGTTGCGATCAACTCTGAAGTACGAGCAGAAAGCTTGGAAGAAAGATCAATGTACGAAGGGGAAGAAGTCGAGGAATAGGTGGAAAGAACCGCTCTACCTTTTTCGATCAACGTTACTGCTTGATCCCATTCACGCAGTGCGATGCAAACCGAAAGTTCATCACTAAAATCATTATTCCAACGTCCCGGATCCTTCCTCTCCGACGCTGCAGAAGCTGCAGCTGCTGCCATCACCCCTCCACCTCCATCCTCTGGTCCATCTTCACCAATAGGAGTCAACAGCCCTCCATCCAACTTCCCACCACTGATATTCAACGCTTCGAACTGATTCGGCGAAGACAGCAACGTACTCTCCCTTCTCTTTTCCACTCCATACTCACTCTCATTCCTTCTCTTTTTCGCCAACTCCTCCGCCACCCTCCTAAACGCATTCAACAGCGCCCTCTTATCCTCCACCCTATCCGTCCTGTACACAAAACTCTCCCTACCCCGCTTAATCTTGATCGCATTGGTCAAATCCCCACCATCTTTCAAATCAATCACCACGATCTCGGCTAGACTAAAACACCTCTCCGCCACCAACCTCACCTTCCCACTCATCTGTCTCTTCCTCCTGGTCGCGATCAACAACAGATCATCCAGCAAGAAAAGTGCAACACTCTGCTGAGGTTTGTAGGTAGCTGCGTTGAGTTCGGTGAAACTAGAAGCTTCTGCAATCAGATGTCGACCTGGTATATAGGGTAAGAATTTCTGCGATCCTTCGATTCCCTCCCATAAGGAGGTGATTTGAGCTCGATAGATCTGTTGCAAATCAATCGTGCTATTTCTGTTCGCTTTTCCTGCTGATTTTGCTCGAGAAAAGGAATCGGAAAAGGAAGAAGCATTGCTAGAATCGTCCAACTCGAGTGCCTGGGGCAACTGCTTCCATTCCGAAAGCAACTCTTTAAGTTCAAGCATATCGTTTTCCAGCGTAGCGATCTCCTTACTGATCGTAATGAATTCACTGTAATTCTTAAACACTTGCTTCTTGAGATCGTCGTTGGCAGCATCTTTTGCTGCAGCTAGTGAAGTCTTGAAAGTGCGTAAACTCGATTCTGTATGGTGGCTAAGTTTAGCTCTGAGGTATGCTTGTGGATCGAAATCCGAGGCACTGAGTAGTTGAAGATCGACGGCAGGGTCTCCTTCGAATACGTCGGTGCGTGTACGTGTGGTTTCGGAGCTCTTTCGAATTGCGTTTAACTCGTTTTCGTCCGGATCGTAGACTGCATCGTTGGATGATTCGCCAATAGCAGGCAAGTATCGGTGATCGATGTCGGTAAATTGATGCGGTTGATCATCGATATGGATCTCAGGCATGGGTGGCAGAGAGGGAACAGCAGGAATGGCAGAGAATCCACCTGGACCGACTTGAGTGGGTTCGGCGTATCGCATGGAAAGACGCTTTTTGAGATTGCTGCCAACTTCCGAGGCCTTCTTCTTGGATTTTTTGAGCACCTTTGTTGTGCTATGATGATGAGAGGAGGAGGAGGAAGATGAGGTGGAGGGTACATTGGCTGCGTAGGTGACATAGCGTGATCCTTGTTGTTGTGGATATTGCTGTTGTTGAGAGTAGGAAGCATCGTTAGGATATGCTGATGAGGAGGTCGAGGTGGAAGGGACGGGTGGAATGACGGGATGTTGTCCATCTTGTGCATACAGCGTCATAGGACGCGTACGGAGCGACCTAGACATGGTGGTGCGGGCGATGTGCTGCTTGCCAGAAGGGCAGCCAAAAGCGTAAGTAGTGTTGGTGATGGTGGTGGTTGGTAAGGGTTCAAAGAGGTATCACTTCTCCACACGCACATACACTCACACGCTGTCGAGTGAACGCACAGATCAAGCCTGTTTTTCGTGATTTGTTGCTGATGTCGGTGTAACAGTTGATTGAATTAGGTCCCCTTTTTTAAGCGACATTTTCAGGGTCCTTTTTATGGTTTTGTGCTCCACCACGTTCTCTCTCTGCCTGTACGACCATTTTACCCTCGACATCATTGTTACTCATCCCATCCCAGCCTCAACACTATTGCAGCCTTATGGCTAGGCAAGGCTTGCAGCATCTACCCTTTCCGTCTCAAGGCATTGTTGAGGGTGTTATAGCCCGCGTGCAAACGAAGCACTCTCCTCTTGTCCCACCACTCTTCCATCGACGACCACCTGGTGTCTATCACGACATGCTGTTTCCCTAATCACAACAACTTGGAACCTGTCCGTCGGATTAGAGCACATCCCTGATCGAACTCGCCCGCGGATCTGCCCAGCATGAAGTTCGCACGCTATCTCGACGAGAATACGGTCCCGGAATGGAAAAAAGTCTACATCCAGTACCGTGGTCTCAAGAAGCTCATCAAGCGCGTTGCAGAACATCGTGAAGCTCGTCTTCGTCTCGAAGCTGAACTTGGTCTTGCTCGTACTCACTCTAGCTCCTCATCGACCGCCATCGCTGGGATCGGTACCAATACAGCACGAAGACGTGGCGTAGGAACAGCGGCAGCACCAGAAGATCAGGAAGCGCAACATACCCTTTCCTCCAGTCCAGGTTATCTCAAACGCAATGACTACGGAGGCACGCATGGTCCAGCGCCAGCTTTACCACAACTACCTCCTGTAAGCTTGATGGGAACAGGGCTTAGACTTTCTTCCGATCACTTTGGACAAGAAGAGAACGACGATACGGATGGAACGCACGATCTCGAGGCCCAAGCGGCAAAGCATGATGGTCCGTCCCTTGACGGAAGCGAGGCTGGTGGTTCGCAGAACCAATTTGAAGACCCTTCTTCAGCTCGTACTGCTACAGTCAGATACGATATCGATCCGGATCGTCCTTCTGCTTCTGCACAAACTCATCCTCCTCGCATAGCCAATTCCTCCAGCACCTCCAGCAAACGTCAACTCCTTCCACGATCCACCTCTTCCGGTCGCACCTCCAACCGCTCTCTCAAGGACGATCCGCCTCAATCCCTCGACGAACTCATCTCTACCCACTTCGACTCTGAAGAATTCAAATTTTTCTCCGCATGCAATGCAGAACTCGACCGGATCATCACCTTCTACGAAGCGCAAGAAGCCTCTGCAGCTAAACAGTTCACCCAACTTGCACGTCAACTCAAAGAACTCGCCGAGCATCGTCGTGAATACCGTGCCAAGTACAACATCTCGGATCACGATCGAACCTTTACCACCACTCGTCGACACCGTGTATCGCAACTGCTAACTAGCATTCCAGGTTCACAAATGTTGGCGGAAGAAGTAGTCGAGCGCATCAAGACGTTGCCTGGGTTGAAAGGCAAAGAGACACCCAATGCCGAACATCCTCGTTTCTCTATAGACCAACATCAGGCAGAGAACAGTGAGGATGATGCGGGGGATAAGAGGAGGGCATTAGCATTAGCTGCGATGCAAGCTTCACTTCGAGGATGGGATGACGAAACAGACTCTGCGATCCGAGAAGCAAACAAAGCTGCAGCTATGTCTCATGACCCTGAAGCCTACGCTGCTGCTCGTAAGAAACTCAAAGCTGCCGTTCTGGAGTACTACAAATTCCTCGATACTCTGACCAACTACAAGATCCTCAACCGAACCGGATTTGCAAAAGTCATGAAGAAGTTCAGCAAAACCGTCACCATCCCCTGTTCCGACCTCTACTACCAAGAAAAAGTAGCACCGACCATTCTGGTCACTTCGGATCGGATTGAAAAACTTCGTAGAGCTACAGAGGATATCTATACGGCTTACTTTGAACATGGCAATCGCAAACAGGCGTTGAATAGGTTGAGGGCGAGAGAGGATCATACCACGCATCATTATAGTGTGTTTAGGTCTGGGTTTTATTTGGGCATTTCGTTGTGTGCTGTGGTGGCGGGGTTGATTGAGGCGATGAAACCGGAAACAAAGCAAAGCGTGCCGCAGTGGAAGGCGCTGATGAGGGTTTATGGAGCAGAGTTTATTCCGGTCTTGTTCGGGCTTGGATTTGGGCTCAATTTGGCTTGGTGGCATGCGGTGAGGATCAATACCGTGTTTATATTCGAATGGGATGTACGGTCGACGATGGATCATAGGCAGTTTTTCGAGATCCCAGCATTGTTGATGCTGCTATTGTCGTGTTGTTTTTGGGTTTCTTTCGTCAATCCTTTCCCCGACGCTATTGCACCAACTACTTGGCCAACGGTATGGTTGGTTATTACAGCAGTGTTGATGCTGAATCCGCTACCTGTGTTGATGCCAGCTAGTCGATGGTGGTTTACCAAATCCCTACTTCGAGTCTTCACCGCCGGCTACAAACGTGTTGAATTCCGTGACTTCTTCCTTGGTGACGAACTCAACTCCGTCGCCTGGACCATCAGTAACTTCTGGTATATCGGTTGTGAATACCACCATAACTGGGCTGTTCCAGATCGATGTTCTCCCAACAACACTTACTGGACCGCCGTTCTTCTCTCCATCCCCGCCCTCCTCCGTCTTGGCCAATGTATTCGACGTTGGATAGACAGCGACTACAAAACTCACCTTCACCTCGTTAATGCGGGTAAATACACCTCTGCTATCATCAACAATTTCTTCTACCTTCATTATCGCATTAATGGATCCCAAGGTGGAGCGCATAAAGCACTATGGATCCTCTTCGCTGCTATATATTCCCTCTGGCATATAGCTTGGGATTTACTCATGGATTGGTCACTGCTCAAACCGAGAGCGAAGTACTTTTTGCTTAGGAGCGAGATAAGTTTCCCGCAACCGATATACTATCTTTTCATGGTGGTGGACGTGGTGGGAAGGAGCGTTTGGCTGATCTATCTGATTCCGGGGAGGGCAGATGTAACGCTTCGATCTTTTCTAGCTGCGTTGGTGGAGATGATAAGAAGGGTTTGTTGGAACAATCTTCGTGTGGAGAACGAACAAATCGGTAACACAGATTCCTTCAAGATCATCCGCGATCTCCCACTCCCCTATCGTCAAACTTTCAACAATGATGCGGAGGATGGACTGCATAAGGAGGGTATTTTTGCAAGTGTACGTCTTGCGGCGTTGAGGAAGAAAAGTCATCCCACTGCTGCTCCTCACTTGGATTCACCACAGAACAGGGTTGAACAGCAAGAGGAAGGTAGGGCGCAAGAGAGGGCGCAAGAGAGTGGAAGGAGGAAGAGTTTGATAGAAAGTTTGCGGAATAAGTTGGTTCCAGATGCGAAAGGAGATGTTGGGAAGGGGTTGGATGAAAGAGCAGTTACAAAGGGACAGAGTGGAAGGGATTATACTCCCAGAAGGGGTGAGTCGTTACAGGATGGATTGAATTTTGACGAGAGTGATGATGAGGAGGAAATGGCGTCGTCGAATGAACAACATGCCAAACAGGGGTTGCAGGAGACGACGGCAAATGCCGTAGCCAAGGGAAGTAGCAGCAGTGGTTGAATGTATCTTTATTGCGATAGATGGAATAAATTTTGTTCTCACTACAATGAAGCGACGGTTTGTGTGGATGAGGTTCGAGATCAAGCATATGTGTTCTTACTGATGAAGATGTAGAGTAGTGGCATGTACGATGTGATAGAAAAAAAAAAGGAGAACTGCAGCACCTAGGATTCCCGCGTGGTCCCCCACCGCAGTACTGACTAGGCGATACCTTGCTTAACTTCGCAGATCGGACGGGATGCGGTGCTTTCAAGGTTCTATGGCCGCAGATGTCCTCCATCTCAAATCAACTCAATATGAACGTCACTGCTTCAAGCTCTGTTTCGTTTGACGATCACCGATCCGCCACAGATCGGGACAATCGGCCAAGTTTGTAGAAGCCGGATGCTGAGACGGCTTCTATAGACTGATTTCTTGGTGAAGCTAAGCGAGAGACGCAGTTTGGCATGTTGAAATCTAAGCGCTTAGGCGCGAAAGGGAATGTTTCAGAGAAGAGCCCGATTTTGATCTAAGCGAGGCTTCTCACCAGCAGTAGATGTCTGTAGTCGCCTAGACGCATGAATTGGCATTCACCGCTCAATACTTTTTGCCACCACCATCAGCATTGCCGCTTGTACTGGGAGAGGAAAACAGCTTTGCCGCTTCGCTTGGGAACTGATCTAAGCGAAGTATTTAGGCGAGACGTGAAGTCAGACCCTTCTATTCCCCCTTTTTACCGCTTCTTCACCTTCTCTAGTGGTGGTTAGGTGAGATAGAAGCCGAAGAAAGACAAACCCCAAGGAAAGATGTGTGTCACACTGAACTGATAGAAGCACTTGTCTACCGCGATTTATGGTGCAGTCACGGCAACTGCGATTGGATCGAGAGACATTCAACAATAGTCTCAGTCTAATCTTGTTCCATTTCTATGGGGAAAGAAGAGCGCGCTTCAGCACGATGCTGATCCGGCACCACTGTGCGCGTTGCAGATTTAAGGAACGACCCTCATCTCAGCATCAGTGACAGAGAACCGATCTTTGGCATTAGACTGGTCTCAGCTGATACGCGCGCGCTTAGTAGCATAGTTCCTTACTTTCAAAATTAGGCTTGTTCCAGTAGATTGGTCCCGTCGGGTCAAACCCTAACCCTCAACGCCAACGATGCTTTGTCTGGGAATCACCGATATGGGTTGGTGGCTTCAGAAAGCAAATTCAGATAGCGCCGTGTAGTATGGAACAAGGCTGTGTGAGCGGGGCTATCAAAACTCAAAAGGCGGTTATTTACCACGCCACATCCCACCATTTCAGTCATCCCCCCGGACCATCCGCTCTCTTGACAGTGCCGATTATTGGCAGAAGTGTTTGCTGCTGACTGCGATAGTTGGTAGCGAAGAAGAAGCGGGACTGCCGATGGAACCAGCGCATGCGGCGAGTGAAATTTGTGGGGAAGTAGAATCGGACTTGTGGACCGAAAAGAGAAAAAAAAAATCACCCTTCCGCCCAAGTGCTGTGAATAGTGAGGGATGTCTTGGGCTTTGAATTTGGCGATCCGCTTTCGGAACAGATCCCATGGAAAAAATCAAGAAAATATCTACAGTTCAGTACTGCAGTGAAAGTCAAGGTTGGACCCTGAATTCAGCTGCCCTTTCTAAGGGATGGTTAAAGCTGAAAGCGCGTGTTCAGGAACCCTTGCCGTGATCGCATTCGGCAAAGCCTCAACTCAAATCTCACTCTTCCACATCTCACGATAAAGCTTCCTTTTTTGATTTCATGGCAAGGCGTATCAAAGGTTCAACCTCAGACCTAACTTGAACGTTCAATTTGTGGTGAGTGGTGACCTTGGCAAACTGCGCGAATACGCAATGCTCCCGTGGAACGCTTTTCAAGCCAAGTTCAAGCCATGAGATGGTATTCAAATACTGTGGCATTTTGAGGATGGCTTGCTTGCTTTGGAATTGGTCCTTCTATAGTTTGTCTCACTGCGATGGAGAACCAGCTTCGGTGACACACGACGATGCTTCGCTTCTGAGTCTTAGCGTGTTGCGGTTGTGACATCTGTGAGCTGTGTGTTGGTCTGTGTTGGGGTCTTTCGGCTGCAGGGTGAGCAGGAGATCACGGTTGCTTTTGCAAAAAGAATTCTTCCTTTTTTCCCTTTTTGTTTCCGCATTCGCATTTTTGAAGACTGTAAGGTGAGCCACCAACCAGCTAATCGCCAGTAGAAATTTGAATTTGTATTTTATTTTATTTTATTTTCCTTTTGGCTGCCCGTCCTTGTCTCAGCCACTTCAGTCACACTTTTTCTTTTTGTGTCGCTGAGTGCAGTGTCCCGTCATCTCTCTTGCTCGTTAATGCCGCAAAGAGACAGCGCAAACACTACTCTGCGCAGACAAGTGCCGATTAAAACTCAGCCTTTTCTCTGCCACTGTTCTCCTGCCTTGCGTTACTCTACTCTTGGCTGCCATCTTCTTCTCTCGTTCTTGGATCCATCGTCTTGGTTCGTCGTTGTGGTGGCCAAGTGGTCTTCTTCTACTTTTTTTTGACTTGGTCTTGGTGGTCTCGCATCAAATCTATCGGCTCGTCGTCCGTCTCTCGTCGGCTTTTACACTACGTGGTCGTGAACGTTGCGCTGCTCCTCTTGCTTGCATACATGCTTGCCACTGCCATTTGATCATGTACATCGCTTTTGGATAGACTCGGTTGTCCTTTCTCTCTTCGATCCCCATCCGGATTCAACTTGCACTGCTTCTATTGTTGATGCCGCTGCAGCTGCTCCTCCTCCTCCTCCGCACATACATCGCCTCCGCTACCAATGCGAAACTAGCACTGCAGACCTTCTTGACTCCAATCACCGCTTGCCCAATTGCCGTCTTATGGTCTCACCATCACCAACAACAACACCACCACCACCACCACGGTTACTGCTCTCTACTATTGTTGACACCACCACTGAGGCTTCCTTTCATCCCCTCTGACTCTACCTCGGTTTCTTGTGGCGTATCGTGCCTTCTTTCTTGCCGCCCAGCCGAACTCAGACAGCCTTGTTTCACCACTCCCCTTCCATGAGAACCTCTCCCCCCTGCACCTTCTTCACCTTCTATACCAGCCGCATCCATTCCTTGTTTCCTTCTTCCCACATCGACATCCTTTAGCGTCTTATCTCCTCGCTTCTTCACCTCTTTTGTCTCGTTCTGCATCCAGCTAGCCGCCTGCAGCCAAGACATCCATATTCAAGCTACTCGCCGTCGCCGCCACTTCTGCTTGCTTATTCTGCTTGCGGCCCTCCCCCCCCTTGCTCCCTCCTCTGCCTTGCTCCCTCCTCTGCCTTCACAAACGCCTCGTCCGTCCATCTCCGGTCCCATCCCACCGGGTTCTGCATTGTTGTGGCTTGCCATTTTCTTGCCGTCTCTCGGCTTTATTCATTCTAGTCCCGACGTGCATTATTGCGTTAAGCCTCCTTCATCATTGGCGTTTTACTCCCAGATTCAGTCTGAGCACTCATTAGGGTGACCGGCATATACTCCTCCTCCTCCTCCTTCACGCCCAACGCCTTCCATCTTTGCGCCACAATCCACCTTCATTCCTGCGTTAGGATCTCAATATATACCCCTTCTGGTAGACAAGACAAGCTTCGTTGCATTCCTACTTTTCCCTTTACCGAGACCTTCTCCTCCCGACCTTCTCATCACTCTGGCCAGTGCAGTCACTTCCTCGGCAGTCTTAGTTGCTCATCCCCTGCCTTGACTCAGCAGGCAAGCCCAAACATCATCCGTCTTTCCCCTTCCTGCGACGACGTCGAGCCTGGCTCCCACACCCCCCAACAAACATGGCCACACTCGAATGGCAGAGGCCAAGGCCACAGCGTCCGGCTTCTCTTGCTGCTACATCACATCGTTCCCGATCTACCTCCAGCGCGCCTCTCACTCCTTCCTCTCCCACCATCATCCGTACTCCAGACTTCATCCTCCTTCCATCGGTACCCACCCACGAACCGGAGGATAACCTGCCAAGCCCAAGAGCATTGCAACACCAATTTGCTCTTGCAGCTCAGACAGACGCAGAAGCTAGACGTAGTCGCGCCAACTCGCTCCGACAGAGCCTCTCATCCGACGAAGCACGTACTTCAAGAAGCTCACGCAGCGAACTTTCGCACCATAGCAGCGGTAGCATCGACGCACACGCCAACGACGACGAGCTCGAAGAGATGGCTGACCCTACTGAATCCGCATTGGACTGGGATCCTACGGCGACTCACGATGCTTTGCGCGATGTTCGCAACCAGCAGCTTGAGTCGCTTCAGAGCATCGTTCACTCGATCGCAGAGACTCACTTTGACCGCGCGTCGTCATCTTCAGCACCTGACTCGGAGACCACGCAGATCCTGGACGACATGTTTGCATCGCTTCGTCGCATCGGAGGTCACAATGCTCCATTGTCACCTACCTTTGCACGTTCGGCTGTTGCCAACCAGAGCGGCTTCAACCGGATGTCCGATGTAGAGCGTCTTGTTCTGCTTGTCGACCAACTCACTATGGCGATAGGCAACGTTCAGGATGCACGTGAGGTCGGTCTCTTGGCCAACCTCAACACGATCACAAACGGTCTTGTCGAATCTGACCGCCGCATGGCAAGGGCCGCACTCGAGAGTCCACCTCGAACACCAAGGACACTCAACTGGTCCGAGTCTACGCAACGACGTCGGTCCTCTTACCAGCAATCACAGCAGCAGCAGCAGCAGCAGCAGCAGCAGCAGCAATCGCAGCACTCACCGCAGTCAAGTACCTTCATGTCGGGTTCGCGTGGCTCTTGGAGCTCGCACGGTACCCTTCCTACCTCGTCCGACGAGGCTTTGGTCGAGATGATGCAGAAGGAGGCGGAGGTGAGCACCAAAGCTCGCGAGTGCGCTCTGTCCAAATCAAAGCGCTCCGAACTTTTGGCCGAGGCCGGCCCACTGTCCTCTGTCCCCGAGCAGCAACACTTCGACGGCTCTGTCTTTGACATGGCCACTGTTCGCCAGTCTCCCGCCACAACTATGCCTTCCACTTTCTCCATCGAGACGCTCTATGCTCGTCAGCCATCGGCTTCAGGTATTGTGGCCCCGCATTCGCCTCGCTCGGATCAAGCTTCGCGCGCCGCTTCTGTTGGTGAGAAGTCGGATTCGACTGCTTTGCCTAACCGCAAGCGTTTCTCGGTCCAGACCGACAGCGCTGCCAGCACCTCGTTGCCCGGCTACACTTACGATGCCCCTGGCTACGACGCTGTGAGCAACATTTCGCAAGATAGTAAGAAGGCTGCCGCTGCTCGCCATGCTCAGGAAGCCGACACTGGTGTCGAGACGCCCGACTCGGATGACCTTCCACAGTACGATGAACCCGCAAGCAGTTTCGCCAGCGATGACAAAAAGCCATTCGAGACTCCAACGCTGCTCGAGCGACGTCGCGCCAAGCTGGCAGCACAGCACAGCGCCTATGCCGCTCGCACCCCCGAAGACCTCGCCATGGTGCAAAGTTCGATTGATCGCATGTCCACCGTCATGCCTCAGCTCGAAAACCAGCGTGCACTCTCCCCCGAGCAACAGCGCGAAGCACAGCTGAACCAGATGATTGGCCGTCTTGCCGACTCCAACGCAAAGCGTCTCAACGATCAGCGTAGCAACCCTCCCAGCTTCAAGCCTTCTCGACCGGCTCCTTCGCCACGCATCGAGGTTGAGCGGACTGCATCGCCAGCTGCTGCACAACGTGAAATGCCCAAGCCTGCTTTGGTCGAAGTGTCGCGCAAGCCCATGATCGCCGAGCCCGAATCCGACCTGCCAGCTACGCCTACCACGCCATGCTCTCAGCACAGTGGCTCGAGCAACTCGCGTCGAAGCTCTTCGCTGCTTCCCAGTGCGTTCAGTCGTAAGCTGTCGATCGCTAGTATCGGTAATGCCTTGCGACGTGCTTCTATCTATGATACTACCAAGGTCAAACCCAAGGAAGCGCCTGAGCTCCACGAAACGAGTGCCGCTCCTGCTGGGCAGACCGCCACTGTGCGTCGTCGCGCGGCTACCCAGGACTCGCGTAGCAAGTCTGACATCGCTGAAACACTTACGAGCCTGTTCAACGAGGGGACAGCTCGCACCAACGGTACCAAGGAGTCGAGCTCGAGCCGTTTGGCTGCACAGACTGGATTTCGTGCTATAGACTTTGCTGACGACACGCCGCGTGGACGCGATGCTAGTCTCATGCCGCGTGCCAGTGTCGAGGAGGAAGACGACAGCATGCTCGACGACTACAGCTTTGCCAGTGTGCAGACTAAGAACTCGAACCATCGGCTTTCCGTCGTTTCGACTCTTCCTGATTCGCCTCACAGTCCTGTCAGTATGATGAGTAGTGGTAGCAGCCGTCGTAGCTCGCAGATGATGGGCTCGAACCCAGCTACGCCTACCTGGCCCAAGTCACCCTTGACACCGGTTTCGCCCATCGCACCGAAGAAGACCACCAAAGCGACGGTCACCTTTGCAGCTGATACGCTTCAGCCTCCAGCGGCCGGAAGATCACGAGCGGCTTCCTTGCAGTCGCAACTGAGGGAGAACGGTCTCTCGCCTCTTCGTCCACGTAAGTCTCCTTTGCCGCCTGCCCCTGACTCCGCTTCAATGCCGCTTGACCCTTTTGCCTGTGATCCGCCGACTGTCTGTGCTTCCGCTTCCTCTTCCACTTCTGCTGCTTTCGCTGCTGCTGCTGTTGCTGCTGCCCTTGCTGGCCGTGGCAATAACGATTTGATCGACTATTCTCTCACTGGCATCACGTACTCGGCCCAGTCTCCTAACAATGCCACTGACAACCACAATGTCTCTGCTACCACCGCTACCGCTTCTCAACCGATCCAGTCTAAGCTCGATGTTCAGCTCGAGTTCTTCGCCGAAGCTCAACACACATTAGGCAGCATCTCTGTGCTGCTATGGACTTCTACGCAAGCATCACCATCCCACACGAATCAGTTGGAGCTGACCTATCAGCTTATACAAGACGAGAAAGGGGAAAGTCGAATGTTGCACATAACACCGGTTGATCCGAATGTAACCATCAACGTTGCTTGTGCGCGTGAAAGTGCGAGTGAAAGTGAAAGGAGCTCCAGCAGCGGGAGCAGTGGCAACGGCAGAGGTGAGAAGCGGAAGCAGAGCGATAATCACGTGAGCTCAAGCAGCGGAGGTGATGGAGTAGGTGTGCAGATCAGGCTTCCTGCTGCAGCGATGGCTTCTCAGTCTGGCAGTATCACCGTTTCTCTTGATGGTGCGGTGAGTCGAGTGAAGCTGACGCTGACAGAAGCTGAACGTAGAGCAGGAGCGGAAGAATCACGGGCAGAAGGAATGGTTGAATTCCCGCTCTCGGCTTCGCATCTCTCTTCGCAGCATCCATCAGTCAGCGGGTTTGGCTGTGCGGTCTGCTGCAAGGAGCAGAATGGTGGCAAGGGCACGATTGTGGATCTGGGGAAGGGGGTAGAATGGAGAGCGCTACCGTCGGAAGGATGGGAGGAGTTGGTGGATGCTTGGATGTGTCATGGCGATCAAGAGCTGAATAGGTCGCTGACAGAGACTGCGGTTAGGTTCTCGAGTAAGATCGCAACAGGTACACACAGTGATGCGGCGGAGAAGAAGGAGGAGACGATTTGGGTGGGTGATACGTATTTTTTGCTTCCAAAAGAGATGGTTGCTGCTTCGACAGTTAGGTTTGAGTCGAGGGATGGATTGATGGTAAGTACAGAAGACTTTTCCGAACCCTTCCTAGCACTATTATTGGCTCGAAAGAGCTAAGGACCGGATAGAAAGTCGACGATTCCCCTCGATTTTGCTTCGCTCTCCTTTCAGGGGTGACGCGATGGCCAGGGGACATCTATGGATTGTCGACTGATACACCGCTTGTCCAAGATCAACGTTTCTTTTCTCCCGTTTCTGTCTTTCTTTCTCTGCCATGACAGCTCCGCTTTTTTTTGGCTGTCGCCGATACTGTGCAGAATTCTTGTCGTCTTTGTCGTCTTCGTTGCTGTTTCGGAGGTCGTGTCAACACGCGTCAATTTTGAATTCGCACCGCCGTCCTCTTGGGCTGTGTTCGGTGCGAATCAGAATCGAAGCAGCACTTAGGAGTTCAGAGATGGCTTGGGGTGCTGTTCAGGGCAACAACAAGGCTAAGCGGGGGAGGGAGCGAGGAGATACGGGGGAAGGAAATGATGTGGGTTGGTAAAGATCGAACAGAACACCTGCTCACTGCAAAGGTTCACAGTTGAAGTGTCTACCCTGCTCACATACATTCCCCTTACCCTTCGCCTACAACGTTCTGAATGTATTGCTGACACTATAAACATTCTGAAATGAATCTGTAGGTGATGCAATGTTCTACCTGCGAATCTGTACTTGGCGAGGTAACCAACAACACGATCAAGTTGAGCAAATACCTGCTCCATCCACTCCCCGCCTCAACTCCCGACATATGGATTTCAACGCTGCTGTGCTCGCTACAATATGCAGCAGCATCGCACGGAGCACGACGATTCCTTTTGCGTCCAACCTCGTCATCGCAAGCTATCGAAGTATGGCTTTTCTCCCGTGCACGATTCAACTCCTCCCTCACCCACTTTCCTTCTCGAAGGAAGGTTTGGAAGGCATATCGAATCTTCTACCGCACCCCTTGCTCTGAGAGCGAAGCGGCGGAGGCAGTAGAGCTCCCCGATCCGATCTTTGATTGGACCAAACAGGAGTTGAAGCGGTGTAATGATGTTCTGCCGACAGAGTTGCGAAACGTCTTGCCCGGCTGGGAAGGTGCGTATCTGGCAACAGCGGTCAACGAGTAGAAGAGAGTTGGGGAAAAAGTCCGGATGCAGCGCGACATGGCGTTCAACAGAAAGAAAGCCCAACGTCGGTCTCAGTTGGTTCTTTTATACGCGTCGCGTAAATTGCGCCCAATCAGAACACACACACACAGTTAGCACTGCTCCCTTTGTTCGCTGTCAAAAAAAGCAAGTTAGCATAGATAATCACATCTTTGATCCTGCTCATCACCACCACTAGCATTCATGCTTCCTCTCCCCATCACCACTCTTCGAAGAGGGGAAGGATAACTGGGATACGTCAATGATGTGAGCGCGTGTTGCGTTGCTCGAGCGGAGAGTGGCGTCTCTTCTTCGGGAGACACGCAGGCATTGTGCTGTATTGAATTTATTTTTAGCTAAAATAATAATTTAAGAAAAAAGGCTTTGCTTCCACGCAACGCGGAACACTCTTCTGCTGGTGAAAGGAAAGGGCTCCAAGCGCGTGGTCTGTGTGAATTGAAATTAGAACCCTGTCATGGTCGCCCGATGCAGTGGACTGGCTACGGTGAGATTTCGAGAATTTCGGAGAAAGCGAACAGAGCGTGTGTCGGTGTGTGTGTGTGCGCGCCCTGTTCGCCAGCAAGACCAACACACGAGAAGAGAGAGAGGGAGAGAGAGAAAGGGAGAAATTGTGATTCGGCACGACCAAGTTCAAGCCGACCGACAAAGTGCGTGACCCTTGCATTGTGCCAAATGTTCACGCTCACGCTCAAGTTGAGATTTGGGCTTTGGGCTTCTGGTAGCCGTGGTTGTTGAGGCTGACTTCATTACCTTCATCACATTTCATCACTATCGTCACCTAGACTAATACCTCACCTTTTGCTTCCTCTTCCGTGCAGCAGCAAGAAAGGAACTGACGCTGTGCTTGCTTGTTATCGAGACCAATCCCAATTGGAGTTGGCAAGGTCAAATCAGCCTGACTTGGATTTCAACGCAGGCAGCATCAACTGAAAATCACCACCAACGTCAACGATAACGACAACGACATCCGACACCTTCAATATCAGCGTTCCAGTCGCCCCTCATGGCTGAGTAGTCTCGATCACAGCAGTATCAATCTGCTCTTTCCCCTGCTCCACCTTATCGATTCCATCGGCACTTTTCCCGAAGCAATCAAGTCAGCACGAATCGGATTCCGCCGACACACACACACACACACACACAAGCACACCCCGCGCAAACCCTCCCACTCTCCCTTCAATCCTCGATAATGGACTCGCTCTTTGGTCGCAAAAAGCGTTCGCGACAGTTCAACTCGGAAGCAGCTGATAAGGCCATTCCCTACGAACGAACCGTCAGTGGTCGAACTCCCGTCGCTGTTGACAACGTTCTCGCCACTTCCTCCTACCATACCAACTCTTCCCCGACCAGCTCCAAACTCTCCATCGGCAACCCTTCAGGCAATCCTGCTCTCGGTAGTGGCGTTCATCGTTCCAGCGCCTATTCCACCACCAACAATCCAGACGACTTTGCTCCATATACTTCCACGTCGTCAATCATCTCCCATGCCAATGGATCCACCATCTCCTCCAGCGGCGGGCTCTCTTCGCATCGTCGTAATATCTCGAATGCATCTTCGTCTCGGCATGGTCTAGGCACTCATGATTCCATTCAATCAGGCTCGTCCAGCTTTGCGCCAAACGGTGCGAGATCGTCGAGGTACACTTCGAATACCAGTGTAGGTGTTGCCAATGATGCCAGCTCGATACGTTACAATGGAGGTGGACAGATGCCTCATGATGTGCTAAGTAGAATGTCAGTTGCGAGCACTGCTGCCGGTGGATACACGCATGCCGACGATGCGAGAGCAGTCGGGCCGAGTGCGAGCACCAGCCATTCCAGTCTAGGCAGAGACTCGTATCACCCACATCAACAGCAGCAATCGCAGTCGCACTCCGGCGCGCAAGGAGGCAAAGCACCAGACTTTGTACTCCAACGTCCACCAGATGCCGAAGTCGAACGCCTCTTTGCCGAGCTCATGGATAAGCGCGATTTCCTCAACGTCCCCGGAGGCAATCTTTCAGACGAGTTGAAGGAGACCGCACGACGCAACATGCTCGGTTTCAGTGTCGACAAGAAGTGGACCCTCGTCTACAATGATAAGCTCACCGAATGGCATGCCGAGAAGGAACGCGATCGGAATCGTCGTCACCATGGTGGTCAAGCTGGACCGGCAGGAGCTGGATCGAGTTTGGTCATTACGAGGAACTCGCCAGAATGGTTCATCAAGAAGTTCATGGATGGTACCGTTACAACCAAGCATATCGAATCGTTGGCCGTGACCTTACGAACATGTGCAATCGGCTGGATTCAGAGCTTTGTGGAAGCAAAAGGAACGCCAGTACTTGCCAGCTTTCTGAGTGGCTTGCACGCTAAGGGAATCAAGAACGACAACGATTTGGCACTGGAATACGAGGTGCTCAAGGCGTTCCGTTCGCTCTTCAACTCCAAGCCTGGTGCCAACGACGCACTTGCTCAGCCCAAATGCATCAGCGGCATCACGCACTCGATGATCTCTCTTCAGCTCACCACTCGTAAGCAAGCAGCCGACATCCTTCTTTTCCTCTGTCATTGGGACAAGCCAACAGGTCACAGACTCGTCTTGAAGGCTTTCGACGATCTCAAAACCAGCCAAGGGGATCATGGAAGATTCGATGCATGGTTTCGCATCCTTGAACAGACCATCGATGGACGAGGCAAGATGGGCTCTATGGTCGGAGCATCCGATGAGGTCAAGAAGCTCAGCGTCGTTGGTCCTCACGAATCCAGTCTCAACGAATATGCCATCAACAACATGTTCCTCATCAATGCTATCCTCAACTTGGACATTGTGCCCGAGTTCGAGGTGCGTGTACACTTGCGCAATCAGATGGAGGCTAGTGGATTGCAGCGTATCTTGATCAAGATGCGCGCGTTCAAGAACCCGGATTTGGATGCGCAGATCGGTGTCTTCGAGAAGGGCGCAGAGAATGACCACGAAGATGTCGTAGAGACGTTCAACAAGGAGGTGTTGACTGATCTAAGCGATCCGGTGGATGTCTTCCGTGCTATTGTCGGCAAGGTGGAAGGCTCGAGGGCGTACGACTTCTTCCTATCGGCGTTGCAACATCTGTTGCTGATTAGGAGAGATGGTGATGACCTGGTGCATTACTATCAGCTTATTGACTCGATGGTCACTTCCGTGGTCATGGACCGCAAAGGAGCCGTGGAGGGAAACGATCTTTCGTCGCTACTCGGTGTTTCTGTCAACAACGTTCTCTCGCGGTTCGCCGATCAGGATCATATCAACTCGATGCAGTCCGAGCTTCAAAAGGCCAAAGCCAAAGCGGCTGCCCTCGAACAGGAAAAGATGCAACTCGAAGCTAAGCTCAAAGCCGGATCAGATGGACTCATCGGCAAGCTCCAAGAACAGATCGAGAAGCTCGAGGATGATCTTTCTCTCGCTAGAGGCAATGCAGGTGCAGCTCGAGATGAGATGGACGAGATGGAAAAAGCGTACATCGATCGAGTTGTGGCGTTGGAGATCCAGATCAGGGAGCTGTATGATATGTTGAGAGAAGCACAGATGGATGTGAGTGATGTAGCTGCGCCAGGGAAGGGTAGCTTGGATAGGAAGCAGTTGGTGGATACGTTGGAGAAGCAGTTGGAGAGGAACAAGACGATCAGAAAGTTGGAGGCGAATGCGAGGAAGAACAAGGACGGAAGCAAGGTTCCGCCTGTTCCGAGCTTGCCAGGGATGCCGAGCGAGGATGATAGGAAGAGGATTTCGGCTTCGGTGAGGAGGCAGTCGATCTTGGCGAAAGAGGTGGAGGGTGGGGAAGAGGAAGAGGAGGAGGAGGAAGAAGAAGAAGGGCATGATGAGGAGCCGTTGGATCCCGAAGCTGCTAAGTGGAAGATTCAGGCTACTTTGGCGGCTGGTATGGCTCAGAACACGGATCTGGCTTCGAGAATGGTGGATGCTAGAGAATCTAGACGACGCAAAGCACAGGCTCCTTCGCCAAAAGGAGATGGCAAGAGGACTTCGCATCCTGCCGTTCGTACTTTGCTCGACGAGATTCGACGTCAGCGCGAAGACGATTCGGATTCCGATGACGAATTGCTGGCCGGCAGGGGAAAGAAGAAACCCATCGTTACACTTGCAAGTGTTACAGAGGGTCAAGTTCCTCCCGCACCTACACCTCCGCCTGCACCTTCGACTGGAGGATTGGCACCACCTGGACCTCCACCGCCTCCACCGCCTCCTCCGCCGCCGCCTCCGCCCATGCTGCCTTCCGTGGCAGCAGGCGTCTCTCCAGCTCAAAAAGCATTGTTGGATGCTGCAGCCATGCCTCCGCCACCACCACCGCCGCCACCTCCTGCACCTGGGATGCTACCTGGCTTCTCGCAAGCAAGCAGCGCAGGTCACAGTGCCGACATGCGATCCGCTTTCTCGACCCCGGACTCTTCTCGTCCCGGCTCGATGCTCGCTTCTAACATGGGTACGCCCGCGCCACCTGCTCCGCCGCCGCCTGGCTCCGTCAACGAGTCGCCGATGCAGGACGGTTACCGCAATTCGATGATGAATGTTCGGGCTTCGTACGCACCTATGAACCTCGGTCCTGCTGGCCCTATTGCTGCTCCTCCTGCACCTGGTGTTGCTGGTCTGTTCGCAAACCACGCTCTCAGCCGCAAAGAGGTGCTGGCTATGGCAAGGACTAAGATGAAGCAGCTTCAGTGGGACAAGCTGTCTCCGCAGCATGCAGCAGAGACCATCTTTGGTCAGCACGAGTTGACTGCAGATGAGGAACAGGTCGTCAAGATGCTGCAGCAAGAAGGACTCTTCGACGAGATGGAAGAGGATTTCAAGGCGAAGCAGCCAGTCAAGAAGTCGGCAGCTATGGCCAAGAAGGACAAGATTGAACTCAAGACGCATCTCAGCTTGCAAACTCGACAAGGTATCGAGATGGTGCTGAAACGGGTCAAGAGCAGCTTGACGGAGAGTAAGCAGGCTTCGCCTGAGGAGGTAGCTCATCACATCATCAACTGTAATGAGGCGGTGTTGGATCAGAGTTTCCTTACAGAGTTGTTGAGGCATTATCCCGAGTCAGAAACCAAGGGTCAGTTGGGAGAGTACAGGAATGCTTCGGATGAAGAGCTGCGGTTGCTACACCCTGCAGATCGATTGGTGGTGTTGCTCATGACAGTGCCTCATCTCAAGGAGAAGGTGAAAGGTTTGTTGTACATGACAAAGTACAAAGAGACTTTTGACCTGATCAAGTCCGGCACAGTGAAAGTCAGGGATGCTTCAGAGGGATTGATGAAGGCCAAAGCTTTCGCGAGGTTGCTCAGTCTGATCCTGATGATGGGTAATTATCTCAATTCGACAGGTGTCCAAGGTGGAGCATTCGGTTTCAAGATCACTTCGATCAACAAGCTCGTCGATACGAAAGCTTCGGACGGTACAACACTGTTGCATTTCATCGAGAGGACCATCAGCAAGTGTTTCCCTGAAGTTGAGGCGTTTATGGACGAACTCGAGTTGCCGGCCGAAGCCTGTCGTGTTCAACTCTGGGATCTCAGGAGGGATTTGGCAGAACTCAAATCGGGTTCTTTCCAACATCGCAAGGAGCTCGATCGTTTGCTTGACGAGAGCGAAGAGAATCTGCAGGATCCGTATGTCAAGATCATGTTGCCTTTCCTCAATGATGCAGCGAGTGAGTTGCAGAGGTTGAACGATCAGGTTCAGTTTACAGAGAGGGTGTATGGAGAGGCGTTGAAGTATTTCGGTGAAGGGCCGGATCCGAAGAAGCGGGCGATTGCAGGGATTGGGCAGCAGACGATGCGGACCGAGGATTTCTTTGGCATTTTCAAGGAGTTCTTGGCTGCGTATAAGAAGGTGAAGGTGGACAATGTTAGGATTGGAGAGCAGAGGGCGTTAGAGGCGAAGAGAAGGGCGGCGGCGGAGGAGAGGGAGAAGGAGAGGCAGGAGGCGCTGGCGAGGAAAGAAGCGGGGGTGGATGATAGTGCGGTGTTGGAGACGTTGCTGGGAAGTTTGAGGAGTGGGGGAGGTGGACCACATAAACAGAGGAGGAAGGCGAGAGAGAGGAGGCAGACGAATGCGGCTAATTCGCAGCATGGAGCTAATGCGATTTCTGGTGCGGGTGTCGAGGGTGGATCGGAAGATTCAACGAGTGGTGGAGGTGCAGGACAGGGTGGAAGTCCAAGTGATGTTGCAGCTGCGATGTTGGCCAAGTTGCAAGGTGGCGACGATGGGAATGGTGAAGCTGCAGGTGCGACGCCGAGTGCTAGTGCATTTAGAACTACCAGAAGAAGAGATAGAAGGAGTGGTAGAGATGCACCCATCCCTCCATCTCTGCTTGGGGGTTCTTCTGCTGTCACACAAGCTTCCCACAACACTGCTGCTGCTGCCGAGGATGTCACATCCCCTACACAGACTACCGAATCTTCCCCTGCTCTATCACAACAAGCTTCGTCGACTACACATACACCGTCACAGTCGATCTCTGTTTCGAGCTCTGGTATGCGTCTTCCGGGAGATACCACTCTGGGTGATGCTACCATCGTTCCTTCTTCCTCTTCGCGTATAAATCAGCTCGGTTTGGGAGAGGAGAAGGGGGAAGAGCAGGAGGAGGAGGATGAAGGAGAGTTTGAAGATGCGCTACCCAGTCCGACTGATTCGAGGGGTAAAGTGGATCCAGCCGCAACGGGGACGGGGGAGGAAGGGGGAGGAGGAGTGGCGGCAGATCTGGAATGGTTTGATCCTGATCTGAGTGGTTTCTCAGCTGCTGGACAGAGTATTCGATCTCAACATTCCGAACACTAATCCATTCACACCGAGTTGAGAATAATATGTAATGCTATTGAGGAGCTTTGTAGCTCGATCCCTACAACACCAGCTTTGGTCTGTGTATAGTTTGTTTGTGTGAGCACAGGTGATCGTTCGAAGTACTTGTGTGTTGGGTGTCAGAGAGGGTTGGAGGGTATGTGAAAGGGTTTAGGGCTTACACACTCGCGTGCAGTGTGTGGGAAGAGGGTTTTGTGGAGGTTTTGCTGATGCTTAAAGGCTTTGAGATCCGATTTCCGGTGACTTTTTTTCCAGAAGGTTTCTGAGTCAAGGGTCCTTTATTGCCATTCCGACTTTGGATCGTTCCACCATCATCTAGCTTCAAATCGATCTTTTTAGGGAGTAGCTACAATGCGATCTGCTGCTAGGAAAGCAGCATTATCCCTGCTCAACCCCAGCCGCAATAGTTGGAAGGGAAAAGCAAAACAGATTTATGAACCCATAGCACGTAACGTTTCGACCAGCTCGGTTCCTCCAACCGCACCAAACCCTCAGGCTTCACATCCGTACTATCCCACAACAACCACGACTAATCTTTCTCCTGATATTTTACTCCGGTGTACGATCTTTGACTCTTCTGGGTCTGCGACGAGTACTTCGGGGGTTTTTAAGAAGTCTCGGTTATGTTCTGAACATGGATTGGAACCGAGAGATTTACGAAAGATCGACAGCCGCGTACCCAACCTCGTCCCCACCATTCTAGCTAGGAGGGGAGGGATATTGGTTAATATATTGCATATTAGGGCGATGATTAAAAAGGATAAAGTGCTGTTGTTCGATAGTTACGGTAGTACAGATTCGCAACTTGTCGGAGGGTTTGTTTATAACCTCCAACACAACCTTCGATCTTTCCCCCCTGGGGGAAGCGGAGGAGGGGTGGGGTTGGCGTATGAATTTCGAGCATTAGAGTCAATCTTGGTTTCAGTTCTGGATGCATTACGGATAGAACTGGGAGTGGTGAGGGGTTGGACGAGTAATGTTCTGCACGAGTTGGATGATGATGTTGACCGCGAGAAACTTCGAACCCTCCTCCAGGTTAGCAGAAAGTTAAATGCTTTCTTGAGTAGAGCGAAGGCGGTGAAGAATGCGGTGACGGAGGTGTTGGAGAATGAGGAGGATATGATGTTGATGTATCTCTCCCACCCCCCACCCTCCTCCACCTCTAGTGAGGAACCAGAAATAGACGAGTTGGAACTCCTGCTAGAATCGTTCGATAAACAGGTGGAAGAAGTCGTATCGGAAACAACACAACTCTCTTCCGACATTTCCAACACTCAAGAAGTCGTAGAACTCATCCTAGACAACAATCGGAATAAATTACTAGCATTGGATCTCAAAACAAGTATCGCTACTATGGGAATCAGCGCAGGAACTCTATGGGCGGGATTGTTCGGGATGAATTTGAAGAGTCATATGGAGGAAATGGATTGGGCTTTTGCCGGCGTAAGCGGTATCGCATTCGCAGCTGTAGCACTCACAATGGGTGTCGGTTTAAGAAGGTTAGAACGACTAAGAAGGGTCGGATTAGGGAATAATGCAGGGAGGAAGGGGAGGGAGGGAGGAGAGAGAAAGAGAGGTTGGTGGTGGAAATACAAAGCTAGTAAGGAGATGAACAAACTTCAACCTCCCCAACCAATGCCAGCACCTTGGCCAACTCCACCTTTTCCCTTCGAAAACCACCCCTCCCACCCCAGTGCAAGAAGTTTGGGAGGAACCGATGATATCGGCGGTGCAGAACCTACCCTCTCCCTTCCTCACGAATCAGGCTTAGGTCTAGGATCCAAATGGAACCCTAAGAAGAAACCTCCTCCTCTCTAGATGCGTTGTTCCTACTCCAAGATCTCACACGCAGGATCCTGACAGCTGCTGGTGGTGCGAAACAGTGTTGATTGCAAAATGTTAAGAACCAAGTGCTTGTCGATACAAATCTCTACCAATCACCCCTTCTAAACTTGTTAACCTCGCAAAGAGCCACCTCCTCACCGTCTGTGCATCTTTTGCTGCAATCCTCACCACCACAACTCCCCCTTCTACGTGACTTAAACTCCACAGAACCTCTTGCAGTTTTGTAGTTGGTCTTTGTTGAACACTTTCAAACTCCTCTTGCAGTACTTCGATGATGGGTGCTGCATCGGGTCCAGTTAGGATGAGGGTAGCATAACATCCATAAGGGTAGTTCCGTCTGGCTATATCTGTCAACTTCAACCCCGTCGTGGAATCCTGGGAGTTCTGGGAGAGAAGGAGGATGTCTCGTGCTACGACTTGAGTTGGAGGGGAGGTGCGAATTTCGTTACGGGAACGGTAGAGGTCGAAAGCCCAAATTTCGGGGTTGCGAGGTGGGGTGGAGTAGGATTTCATCTCTTTTCGTTCTGAAGTGTATGAGGGATGCGCATCGAGATGGTCGAGCTTAAACCCAGAGGCAGAGGAGGAGGTGGAGGAGACGGAAGTTCGACCAGGAGTTATCCAATCCAGCATGATTAGGGAGGAAGTTGTACGATCTCGTAGATCAAACCGTTGAGATTGATCGTACCGGGCGCAGGCAAAGCAAGTTACGGGGTCGGGGAGAAGGATTAGGGTGGAGGATTTGCGGATTAGAAAGCGAAAGTTTTGCCTTGTCACCCCCTCCCCCTCCCCCTTTCCCTCCCCCGTTGGCGCTGATTGCGAAGGTGAGGAGAAAGAAGCAGTACTAACTCCCTGTGTCGGTCTAGTCATTCTCGTCTTAAACACCTTCGTACTACCCTGTGTTAGGATCAACAACGAACATCCACTCCCCACATCCACATCTAAATCTACCCTATCTCCCGACACCAACCCACCCCCATATCCGACAATATACATCGCTGCTGGAGCTTTCATCTTCCCCCCTTCGCTGGGGGGGCGAGCTAGAAGGTCGAGGGTAGCATTCCTGGCACTGGTAGTAGGGGAGATCAATTTCAAGGGAAAAGTAAAGGCTAAGTGTGTAAACACAGCTGTTCTACCCTCTTCACCACACCTCAACACCGCCAAACCATCACCCCTAAACCCACCCCCCTCCCTCCCACCATCGTTAAAGCGTGGTAAGAGGGAGTAAGAGGTGGGGGAAGGGGAAAGGGGACCCTCACCTTTTTCATCGTTTCCGGTATCTTGAATCTGATCATCTCGAACTTGCTTATACAGTTTCTTGAGTGTCGGTTTCTTCTTATACTCCTCCAATTCCACCGAGCTCGAGGGGTGGGAACGGGAACGAAAGTGTTGTTGACGTTTTTCCAGGTCATGTGCCCACATTGCAGCACCGATCTGATTGCTCACAGAGAAGATGAGACCGAGGAGGGGGATACGTTCCATAAGGGCGGCGACGAAACCGAAGGAGCGATATGCATATTGTCTTTCGGTGATCCAAAGTTCGATTTGGAATGGAGACATTCGTTTTGCTTCAAAGAAAGATTTGTGAAGCATTCGACCATATGTTAAAGATCGCAAGGCAGCTCCAAGTGCCATACCGAAGAAGGGAACGAAATCCACCGGTAGCAAGAAGACTGAATTTCCCAACCAGTGTCAGCTATAAGAACATCAAAGAAAGAATGGGAGGAGAGAGGGAGTTGCGTACCTTTGAGAATGACGAACCTGACGAGAGGACTGGCGAGTTTCATGTACCACGCTTGCTTTTTAGCGTCTTTGATTGCCTTTTCGGTGGGAGGGTTGGCGAATTCTTCTGTATATTCTGTCCACCAATCTGCTGCTTTACCTCTTGATTTGACGGTTTGTGTATAGGCGGTGTTACGACATTCGCGAAGCTTGCGACGAAGCCAAAACTCCATAATGGCATGAACCTGACCCATTACAAACATGAACGTTGCAAAAGCTGCCCAACACCATCCCATTACCAAAGAGAAGGAGGTCTAGAGTCAGCAATACTATCTGAGAGGCTGGATGGAGTGGGGGGTGAACATACTCTGTAATGAAGGTACTGGAATTTGGAAGGGGAGGTTGTCATCTGCATCATCTGCTGTTTCGACGACTTTACTGTATATGGCACCGAGACCAGTCACGCTAGCAGAGGCGGACATGAAGTAGTAAACGAAGAGTCGTTGGATGGGCCAGGAGAAGATGGCCCAGATGAGGGAAATGATACCGGCTTGTTTTGCTGCTTTGGAACATTTGGCCCACATCGGTTTCCATAGCGTAGGATCGTGAGCCAGTCGGTAAGCACCAACGATGCAGTAGAGTGGAGGGAAGGTGAGAGTCTCTTGCGGCATCTTGATGAGATCCTCCGCTCTTCTCTCGAGTCGAGATGAGATGGTGTTGGTGGGGTGAGGATGGGAAAGAGGAGGAGGAAAGAAAGAGAAACGGAGGAAAGAATTGTGGAGGAAATCTAAGCTTTAAATTTGGGCGCGAGAATTGGTCTAAGCGCAATCAATAGCACACAGCACACAGCAGAGTGTCGACGCGGGCGGGCAAAGGCTATTTTCAGCGTGTGACTTGAGTGTGACATTCTTGGCTGCCGAGTGTGCCTAACGGTGTGCTGCTATCATCACTCTTGACCTGATTACTCGGAGGAAGCGATTTGGCACATGATGCTCAACTCACTGTTACTAGACAGTGTCATTCAGTAGAAAGCCTGTCTCGAACAGCGGCTTTTCCGAGAAGCATCCAGTGCTTCTTCCGATCCTATCGGCATCCTCCCGTACTTCCCTTCGCCATCTTGCTTCCCTGAAGGCTTTCTCATCGTCAGTCATCGATCTACTGGTACTGAGCATCGATTAAAATCTCATCACAAACCCATTTTCTCACGCAAGGATATAAGAGGCATAAGGATTTGCTTTGGAAGAGCAAAAGAGCAATTAATGCAAGACTATTTTACATGACAATGTGTGTGTGCATAGGTGTGTGTGTGCGGTGAAAATGTGATTCGTTTTGTAGGCGACTGGCGAATAAAACCAAATTTAGAGCTTGTCGGCGATCATCTGCTCCATGGTAGCACCGTCCTTGGCGAAACCAGCGATACCCTCAGCAAGCTTGGTGTTGGCCATGGGGTCCTTGGCAAGGTCGAGCAAGAAAGCCGCCTGGTCGTTGATGTAAGAAACCTTGGGGATAGCCTCGGCGGACTTGGCCTTCTCCACCGAAAGCTTCTGCTCAACGGGACCGGGAGTGTTCTTGAGCTCTTCGAGCAGCTTGGGAGAGATGGTGAGGAAGTCGCAACCGGCAAGCTCGAGGATCTCACCAATGTTACGGAAGGAAGCACCCATGACGATGGTCTTGTAACCGTGCTGGCGGTAGTAGGTGTAAATCTTCTGAACCGACTTGACACCGGGGTCCTCGTGCGAGGCGTACTCCTTGCCCTCAGCCTTCTTGTAGTAGTCGAGGATACGGCCGACGAAGGGAGAGATGAGAGTGACACCAGCCTCGGCACAGGCGACGGCCTGACCGAAACCGAAGAGCAAGGTCAAGTTGCAGTGGATGTTGTGCTGCGACTCAAGCTCACGGGCGGCCTGGATACCTTCCCAAGTAGAGGCGATCTTGATCAAGACACGCTCGCGCTTGACACCGAGCGACTCGTAAAGAGCGATAAGGTGCTTGGCCTTCTCGATGGTGGCCTCCTTGTTGAACGAGAGACGAGCGTCAACCTCGGTGGAAACACGACCGGGGATGATCTTGAGGATCTCGGTACCGAAAGCGACGAGGAGACGGTCAGTGGCGAGGTCGAGCTGCTTGGCCTTGTCGTCGGTCTGCTCCTTGGCGTACTTGACGGCAACGTCGATTAGGCGGGCGTACTTTTCCTGCTTGACGGCAGCAAGGATGAGGGACTGCGATTACAAGAGAGTGGGCGGAGGGATAACAACACACGAGTGATGTAGCAAGACGGAGATAGAAAGAGAAAGAGTCAGTATTCCTGTCGCTTTGCTTTGATTTGTTTGGCTTGGCTTTGCTGCGCTCTGCTTCGGCTTGCTCCTGCGTTTGCAGGCACATCCATGTTGAGCTCGCGTGATATCGCATCAGAGGCAGCAATATGAATCCCGCAATCGCTAGACGCGATTAACACAGACCACATACTCGAACGAGAGAGCGTAGAGTGAAAAAGCTAGGCAGAATGAGAAAGATTGGCACTTACAGGGTTGGTGGTAGCATCCTGGGGCTTGTAAGCGTCGATGGACTCGAAGTCACCAGAGTCAGAGACAACGGCGGTGTATTGCTTAAGAGCGTCGAGGGCAGACATTTTGTTGTTGTTGGTGGTAGTAGTAGACACGATGGAAAAGTATCTGTAAGAGGATGGGGTTGGTTGATGGCTAAGAAGAAAGTGGTTGCAACGTGCATGCCAAAGACTATATATGATTCTGAAAATGTCAGGCTCAGTTCGGCGATCTTGCGCTCACCCAAAAGGATGACGGACCGGCGCAGTTGTCAGAATGGGGAAGGGCACGGGCGCATTCGAGGCAGTTTCTGACCAGTGGATTGAGGTGGAGTTTGTGCAGCTGATCTGGAAGCGATAAAGCACGCGCATCGTCTCTCTCTCTCTCTCTCTCTCTGTGCTTTGGGAAAAGGAAGGTCAGCGAAGAGGAGAAAGCAGGTTAGTGTTGGTTGGTTGCTCTGCTGCTGCTGCTGTTGTTGCTCCTGTGTTGCAATCATCGAGAGAGAGAAAACAAAGTGGGCAGTTGCGCCCGGGCCACGGTCCGAACTCTCTCTCTCTCTCTCAGAATCGGTCGGGAAATTGCTGCAACAATCGCGCACTCTCGCTGTGTGTGCTTTCAGATCTTCTTGCATTATTGCCGACTGTCGTTAAGTGTGACTTTCTTCCTTCGTGTGTGCGACATTTTGGCGGACAGTTTTCTGTTCAGCAGCATCAGCGCGTCATCGTTTTCACTTTGAACGCTCTCTCTCCAAACACTTCCCTTTTGGATTTGGTTCAACTGGCGAACTTCGACTGTATGATTTTGAATTCGTTTCATTTCGTTCGTTCCAACCTGATTTCGAACGATTTCTTCAGAATCGTCATCGTTTCCGCTCTGAAAATCGCAAGTCTACAGCGCTTTGAGAGATTTGAATAAGACTTACTCTCAACCACTGAGAACGTCTTCCGATCGACAGGTTGACAGTGTGACAGCGCTTGCTCTGCATCGAAAAGGTTCATGTTTGAACCCTTGATTTTCTTTCTTCCTTCTTGCCCTGTTCATCGTTACATACAGTTAGTGCATTGTCTGCTGCTGCAACCCAAAGCGAAAGATCTTGCGCTGTGATACCATGGCACAGATGCATCGGCGGCTAATGGCTTTGATCCAAACAATGAGAGTTGGTGTTGCATCTCGGCGTCACCTTGCTGGGTCCAAATGACGCCTATCTTCCCGCCTCTATGGCTTGAGAAGATCCGCTGCTATGCCATGAACGATGACCGAGCTTCTAGAGTTCGGTGTAACGTCGGTATCACCATCTTCTCGCTTAGCATCCTTCTTACCCTCTTTCTAGCGCTGTTCAGGCACCAATCAAACCCAAACAGGGGATGATTCCTGCATAGGAGAGCATCGCAGCATCATCTCGCTGTCACAATGACGCTGTGTCCCTGCAACGTGGATACTTGGTAGCGAACCAAAGGACCCGATTGCAAACCCTTCCTCAAATATGCACCGCAAATCACCAGCTTCGGCATGTTAATCGATATTGTAGACTACATCATCTTGCATACCTCTTTTTTTCGTTCCCTTTCTATTGGTAAGGAAGGGTCAGAGGCAGCTTTGTTTTGTCGGTAAAAGCAAGTAAAGCTCTTTCAGCCTTACTCTGCGATTCACCAGCCGCAGCGGATCACCCGAAACCATGTCAAGAAGATGTCAAAAGTGTTGATACTTTGCGATCATATGATCGGGCTTGTGTTCCTACCCGATCTAAGCTTGGATGTGTTGCTTCCATCCCACACGTATCCCACCCTACGTCTCGGTCGGCACAGGTGGGCTTGTAATCGATAATGCATCTCCACCCAAACCCCAGCCTTCCATCCTCTCGAGCACGGAGGAGGATACCGGTGAGTCGAGGTTGTGGTAGAACAGTCCGAGATCACCGTAGATCCAACGCGAGAGAAGATCACCGATGCGACCTTTTCAGAAGATTACCGAGATTATAGACAACAGCCGAGTGTGCAGATGGCGCTACTGCAGTTGGGAGGACAGCTTGCCGGTCGATCAGGAACGTTTCTCCGCCTGTCAAGGTGCAGTCCCCAGGCGATATGATCTGAATTTTTATGAACAACTGGGCAACAGCGAGCGCTGTAGTGTACGTGATTGACTGATGTGAAATAGTATTACAATGTAGATGGAGCGTGAATGGTATACAGATGAAAGCTCATTGATGAGAGACGAAGAGGATTTGCTAGTTGTTGGTACATAGAAGCGATTGACGACGATGTTTCGGATTCTACATCTCGCCACACTCTGTTTCAGATCAAACGGGGAAGAAATGTAGATAAGATCATAGGCAAGTGTCAGCAAGTCTTATCACCTCAAAACTTCCTTACTTCATCAGTCCATCCAAAGCTCCTGAGGTACTTACGAGTGACTCTAACAGCCAACTTTGGCCTGTTGTTCGCACCCGTCGGTACGTTTTCCATCTTTCTCAACGTCAACAAACCATCCACCACTCTTCCAAACACAACATGTTTCCCATCCAAAAACGGACATGGTTGAGCCGTGATAAAGAACTGACAACCATTCGTCCCCGGTCCACTATTCGCCATACTCAATAACCCTGCCTTATCATGTTTCAATGTAAAGTTTTCATCATCAAATTTGTCTCCATAGATCGATTTGGATCCTGTTCCATCGGCGTTGATGAAATCGCCACCTTGACACATAAAATCTTTGATGATTCGATGGAAGATAGAATCTTTATAGCCGACGGGGATGTGGTTGGGACGAAACTCGCCGGTGCAGAGCTGACGAAAGTTTTCAGCTGTACGAGGTACAATGTCGGAGAAGAGTTCGAATTTGAGTCGACCAGCAGCAGTGTCACCGATTGATATGTCCATAAATACGACAGGTCGACCGTTGGTTCCTGCACCTGAAACCGCAGATGCGGTTGAACTCGACATGGTGGATTATAGGTGTTGATGATTCGAAGTGAGTGTGGATTGGAAAGCGTTTGAGGTTGGAAGAATTGGTGGAGGTGTCTGTGTGTTTTGTGTCTGTTTTCGGTTTTCGGAAATGGACCAAGCCGAGATCTCGATGCGTTCCCGATACCAAGACCAAAGAAGGTTGATAGAATCGAGATTCCAGCTTTGTGCAATACTTTGGCTTGTGAGTGTTCAGGCCGATAGAAACAGAACAACTTGTTTTTCGCTTTGACTGTTAGTTGCAGTGCGCGCACGTATGCAGAGCGCAGATTCGGCTGCAAACAAGCTCTCGTTCCAACCCTGGACCCTCGCGCGTATCACTGTCTGCCAGCAGATGTGTACAGTAGATCTTGAATGCAATTGATCCTTCCCACGTTCCTCTCTCATCTCACAAGGTGAAAGAAGTGACAGTGAATCAGGGCAACTGCGTGAATGCTGGCTCGTAGATGCTTCTGTTTCGCCGCTCATAACAGTGAGGTCTCGGACCTGATTCTCTGTTCTGTTCGGGCATGGCGGATTGTGCATGGTGCTATGCCATCTCATTATTGAGTGGCTTGCAATACGGTAGAGATGCATATCTTGCTTGCTTCGCAACAGCGCCACCCGCGCTGTTTCATTTACAATATAGTACAGCTAGTTTGATGACCAACCGATACGGTGAACTGAAGCAACAAAACTCGATGACAGTCAATCTCATACGGGAGAGAGAGAAAATGGTGGATGGGTTGAGGGTAAGTCGCCTCCCTTCCATGCTTGTAAGCGAGCGGTAAGTGAGTTGAATATGCATTTCCATTCGCTTACAGAGAGACAACGCTCTCACGGCTCTGGTGAGGTTGTGGATGGCTTTGACAGTCCTCGGCGAACCTGTTCAGCTTCTACTGCAGCGAGTGAGAAGAGCGTCAGAACAACAACTAGAAAGAAAAGGATGTTCCTGACAGGAGCAAAGTGTGAGAAAAATATCGGCGAATCTCGCTCGCTCGCTTTGTCAAACGCAGACTACTCTAGTATTGCAGATCCCGTCAGAGCTGTCTGATGAGCCGACGGGACCTCTACCCGCCCGCACACGCACACGCACGATCCTCTAGCAGTCAGGTCAAGAAGAGTGAAACAGCCACAGAGGCAAGGAAGGCATCCCCGCGCTACTCAACAGCCCTCTTCTCTCTTGCGTCCTTTTCTGATCTTTTGACCATCGATACCCTTTTTCACCTTCGCTCAGTTAGAGCTTTCAAGATTGAACCTGTGGTCTCTATTTGACACGAGCCCTTCTTTGCGATTGATGCGAAAGCAGTGGATAGATGCGATGACGATGTCGGCAGGTTCTCATCATTAGCTCAGTGACCAACAACTGGAGTATCAGTGTAAGCTGTCATCTATTCGGCACGGCCGAGCGAAGAAACACGGCAGCTAAAAAAAAAGAGAGAGAGAGAGAGACACACAAGACAGACTTGGGGCGATTACAGAAAGAGCAAGGGCAAGAGCAAGCCGCGCGTCACGCCCGTTCTCTCGTTTACGTCTCTCAGCCTGTGTTGCAGATGGTATCCAGATCGATCTTGGAAAAGAGCAGACCCTGAATACCAAAACAAAGGTGGGAAAAAGATCTCTTTTTTGATGCTCACGCCAAGCAGCTCTGTTAGCACTGCCATTTGTCTTGGGTCTGACGAAACGCCAAGTACAGCGTAGCTCAGAGTTGCAATTTGTCTCCACACTCGAGAGAGGGATTATGAGCATACCTCTCTCTCTCACTTGAAACACTCTCACCGGCCCTGAACAAAGGCAGTGTTGGTATGTCTCTCTTTACAGCCTATTGCAGTGCAACATTAGTCTCCACCACCCCACCGTATCGCCATATCACAGCCATCCAGAGATGATGGTTCATGGTGGGCTCTGTGGGAGTGTGAGATTGGAGAAAATGGTACGGTATGTCCGACAGTTCGTTTTCGAAGCAGACAAGATCGAATTTGTACGTCTTCTTCCTTTTTTTGCTTAGCCCCGAGACAAATCGCTCAAAAAAGGCCCACACGACAGCCTGAGACAGCTGCGTCAGATTTGCGCGCCTCTGCTTGGAGCTACGGTGTGTGAGTGAGAGAGTGTGAGTGTGTGTGGGGAGAGGGAAGAATTTTGGCTGTAATTTTTTCTGAATTTTGGCATGTTTCTTTCTGCTTGCTTGCAGGCTTGCTTTTTGGTTGCTTGATTGATTGATTGATTGATTGATTCGCTTTGCTTGCTTGCACCCTTGACCCTTAACCCTCGCATCACACGCATCAATTATAATATCAACGGTAGCGAGGCGGCAGCAGCAGCATTGCACAGCAGTCAAAGGGTGAGAAGCGCGAAAATCAAAGAATCCCGATATTTTGCCTCGCTTTCAAGGCTCCAATTCTGCCTAATTCTCTCTCTCTCTCTCTCTCTCTCTCAAAATCAGAGAGACAGGTTAAAGGGACCCTCGACACTACGTTTTCCTGTCTCTTTTCTTTTTTTTTAAAAAAAATGTTTCTTTTTGACTGAGCGGAATGGCCGAGTTTGGCTGACAGATGGGCCCACAGACAGAGGCTCATCACCCTTCAGTAAGGTCTTTTGTCTGTGTCTGTCCCCACTGAGCCTCAATCTCACCCTTGACATCGCCCTCGCCCGCCATCCTTATGCTATAGCAGCCTCTCAGCCTCATCCTCAATCCTCGCCCTCCCTCTTGCCTACAACGCTCCTTCCTTCCCTCATCCTTCTTCCTAACTACCGTCTCAAACACCAACTACATCCTACTTGACGCTGGTGTCAGTCCATACCAATTGCGAAAGCACGATCAGCTAGCTTTGCGCCGAACACGCATCCAGCGTCTACAACCTCCACACTCTACATAGCCGTAGCAGTCAACCAAGTCTCATCGTCACCGCCAACCCCCCCTCGACCCTCGAGTGACTCCTTCTGCCGTTCAAACCTTCTCATATTCGGACTTATCAACGAACTCAGCCCAAATCATCTCGCGTAGTTGCATATAAACGAGTAGAGCCGTTTGAACCTCGCGCATCCAGCCCACAGTACAAAAAGCACCCCTCTCGAACCTTGCATCAATCACGTTTGGTCTCCTTTCCCTCTTTGGCATCTCATTTCCCCCTCATATACATACCAACCATGGCCGACAACGTCACACATAACAACGAAGCCGACACATTAGAAGGAGGCAATCCTCCCAAAGAGCCCGCGGAAACGCGCGATTCTGCTCTCACCCCATCCGCCACTACCGCATCCACCGCCACCATAAAGCCTAACGGTACTGCCGCCGCCGCCGCCGCTCCTGCTGCTGCCCCCAGTAAGGCATCTGTTGTACTGGCCAATTGTGAGCCCAAGCCTCTCATGGCCACGCCCTACTCGGATCGCATTCAGGCAGCTATGCGTGAAGGCAGTGTCCGCATCCCTACGGAGGAACGTGAGATGCGCGCTCGCGAGTTGCTTGTCTTTTCTGACAGCGAAACCGAGTCCAATCTCTCTCGTCCTCCCTCTCCGGATCGCGATCGCTTCCCCAAGCACCGTCTCAGCGGTCTCCAGGCCAAGGACCAGACCATTGTCAAGCACGGCCTCGATGCCGACGGTCCTGACGGTCTTGCTGCACGTCTTGAGCTCACTCGTGAGAACAGCCCGTATGACATCCGCGCCCACTTGGCTGCTCCTAGTTTTGCTCAGATGGGCGGTCAGCTCGATGGCTCGGCCAACAGCACCAACCCTCCTTCGCTCGTTTCCTCGAGACGTCCCTCGGCTGGTACCGCTGGACAGGCAAATGCAGCCAATGCTGCTTCGCCCGGAGATGAGCGTCCTCGCATCACTTCGCGTCCTTCGTCGCCTCCACCGCGCGCCATGTCGCCCAGCAAGGCTCCTGCCTCCACCAAAGTCAGTCACAACACGCTTTCCGGCGCCACCAGCGCTACTTTTGCCAACTCGGCTGCTCAGGCCGCACGTACTCCTGAACAACAACAGCAACAACAGCAACAGCAGCAGCAGCAGCAGCAGCAGCAGCAACGTCCTCAACCCGCCGCAGAGCCTACGCGTGTTCCCTCCAGCAGCGGAGTCGAGCAAGTCAAAGCCGAAAAGCCCAAGGAGAAGGAATCCAAAGGTATGTTTCGCCGCATGCTTTCTGGTGCCGCCGGTCATTCCGACAAGGACAAGGACAAAGCTCGAGAGGCTGAAGCCAGTCCCGGACGCGAACGCCCTTCTCCTCGCACCGCCGCCAGCCAGCAGGGCAGCGGTCATATTTCGCCATTACGATCTCCTTCGCTCAGTCGTGGCTCCACTCCACCCACCAGCCCTCGCAATGAGATGGACGAGCCAGCGCTCAACAACGCCTACCAGTCGATGAACCTTACCAGTCCTCCCACTAGTCAGCCACCCAGCCGCAACGTCTCGATCAAGCGCAAGGACGGCAAGAGCGACGGCGGTGCCAAGGATGGTGCTAGCGAAGGAAGTCGTCTCACTGTCGCTGCATTGCGGGATTGGGACGCCAAGGGCAAGCCAGAAAAATCGAGCAAGAAGTCGGATCGCGGTAAGGATGGTGATGCCAAGTCGACCGCCAGTTCCACCTTGCGTGACATGATTATGGGTAGTGCACCGAAGCTTTCTCGACGTGGTTCGAGTGCCAGTCACGGCAACAAGTCTGATGGTGGAAGCAAGAAAGGCGGTAGCACAGCTGGTGGTGAGACTGCCAGTTTGCTCAAGAAGTACGGTGTTTGCGAAAAGGCTGCCATCGGCAAAGGTGCTACTGCTGTCGTACGTCTTGCGCACAAGTGGGATCGATCTACAGAAAAGCTGTACGCCGTCAAAGAGTTCCGAAAGCGTCGCAAGAACGAGACCGAAAAGGAATACGTCAAGAAGCTAACTTCCGAGTTCTGTATCTCGTCGACGCTCCACCACATCAACATTGTCGAGACGGTCGATCTGGTTCAAGATGAAAACCGCCACTGGTGTGAGGTGATGGAGTACTGCCCCGGTGGTGATTTGTATGCTGCTATCAAGCGCGGTGGTATGTCGCAAGCCGAAGTGGAATGCAGTTTCAAACAGATCCTCAATGGTATCTTTTATCTGCATTCGATGGGTGTTGCTCATCGAGACATCAAACCCGAAAACTTGCTACTCGATGGTCATGGACACATCAAGATTACCGATTTCGGTGTTTCGGACGTCTTCCGCATGTGTTGGGAGAAATCCACGCATTACTCGAAAGGTCTTTGCGGTTCCGAACCCTATATTGCACCCGAGCAGTTCGAGAAGAAGGAGTACGACGCTAGGTTGGTCGACGTCTGGGCTGCTGCAGTGGTGTTCTACTGTATGCAGTTTCAAGAACTGCCCTGGAGAGTTGCGAAGATGTCCGATCCAACGTTTAAGGATTACGTCCAACAGTATAACAGCTCGCCGGCTCCTTCGCCCTTGTCCAATTTGAGCCCGAGGGAGTGTAGGCCGCTGTTGAAGAAGATGCTGTGTCCGGATCCGAAGGGAAGGTGGACAATGGATGACGTGTTGAAGGATCCTTGGTTGATGAGTGTACCTGTTTGTGAGGAGGGAAAGAAGAACGATCATACCCATTCGGTCACTCCTAGTAATGTTGGTTGAGGAGGGACGCAGTTTCTTTCATCGTTCTTGTTCAGGAGGAAGGTTCTTTTCAATGCATGGTTCTCGTTTTGCAGCAGGGATAATGTGAGAGAGAGTGTGTGTGTATTACTGCTGAGGGCTTGTGAGATGGATTGTGCGTTGGCGGATTATTTTGCCCTCTATGCGACTCAGGTATGATGTTGGTTGCACTGTTCCCATTACTCTTTCGCTAGCTGAACATACGATGTAGACAATCAGATATGGAAGTGAACATTGTTTTCTTCGGGCATTGTGTAAAGAGTTCTTACATATCCGGAGTGCTGTACAAGTTCCTTTTCTCGTTGTCAGTTCATTCTTAGCGATTAGCAGCGACAGCGGTGACGAAGCCGCCATCGACAGCTACAATTTGACCGGTCATGAAACCGTTTCCTGCCAGCAGCAACACCAGTTGTGCGTACTCTTCTTCACTACCAACCCTGCCAGCTGGATTTTCATGGCCTTTAACATCGTCTGCACTGGTTTTTCCCTTTTCGCTCTTGCCTCCGCTAGTCATTTCTGATGAGAACAAGCCGGGAGCGATAGCGTTTACTCTAACACCTACGTTGGTTCTAAATCTGAGTTCGTGAGCTAGCATTTGAGTGAGGTGGTTTGCAGCGGCTTTTGATGCGTTGTAGGCATAGTGGAACTGACTGAGTTTAACAATACCTGAAATGGAAGTTATGTTGATCACGCTACTGGTCCAGGAGTCTGTGTGAGAGGCGGTGAGAAGGGGTAGAAAAGTCATAGTGCTGAAAAAGATGGAGGAGGTGTTGATGCGAAATAGTGTATCCCAAGCTTCGAAACTTTCTGACGACAAATGAGCGCTGGAGATCTCGTCGGATTTGAGGGAGGAGAGTGAAGAGAATTTGGTCATGGGACCTTCTACACCAGCATTGTTGACGAGGATGTGGAGTTTTCCTTCAGCAGACTTGATGGTGGAAGCGATGGAGGAGAGCGATTCTTTGGATGAAACATCTCCTTGGATTGCAATGAGTGAGCCAGAGGAGGGGAGAGAGGGAGAGTAGTGCGAGACGGCTTCGTCTAGTTTTTCTTTACGACGTCCGGAAATGTAAACTTTGGCACCGTTGGATGCGAGAGCAAGTGCGGCGGTAAGACCGAGTCCTGTCCCACCTCCGGTTACAAGGGCGACTTTGCCGGAGAGATCGAATAGGGACGAGGCTTGGAGTGACATCTTTACGAAAACAGAGGGGTGATGATGGGGTTGGAAGACAGAACGGTTTGGGGAAAAGATGGTCTATAAGAGGGGAAGAAGGGAGGAAGATTTCCGAGAAGAGGGAAGGGGGAGGAATGGTTTGAATGTGTGGGAGAAGGAGGACGAGGTGGACTGTGCGAGAGGCGAGGTTGAGTTGTCAGCAAGTCTCCCACAAACAGAGAGTGAGAGAGCAAAGTGAATGTGAGGATCGTTACGAAATCGCCTCAACTCTTCGCAAGATCCTTTCCACTCGCTCATCGCATCCTCTGGTTTTTGTTGTTGTAGAACAAGAACATTCTTGCTGCTCCTGGTTGAAGGTTGTAGAAAGCCGGTCGAATGTACGGCCCCTCCCCATCAGCCTGCGTTTGTGCATCCTACATGCATGTACGACGCACAAAAGGATTGCCGAAGCGTCGGAAATCTCCCAACTTCCCCCACAATCGAGATCGAGCTTCAATCGGGTCAATATCGGGTTGTGGTGGGGATGTCGTGCGGGAAACGGTTCAACTTGCCGTCTGTTCCGGTTTTGGAGTGGAGGTTTCCCGCGCTGTCCCTGCCTTCGAGCCAAGCAGCTGTCGTGTGCCTCCCTCTCTCTCTCTCTACAGTAGCCTTCGTGTGGTGTCTGTGCGCAAACCAAACACACGTTCTTCTCATCTCGGGCTCGGTCTGCAATCAATCCCATCTTCATCCATCCATCTTTCCACCAACATAACCCACTTTCCCGTTTTCCAAGCATGACCAGMACAACTCTCCCCACCGGCACTCCGCCCACCTCTCTCCACATCAACCCACCCTACCGTCATGCTCATGTCGGTTCCTTCCTCCGCCCTGCTTCTATCCACGAAGCACGATCCAAGTTCGCTTCTGGTACCATCACCGCCTCTGAACTTCGTCAAATTGAAGATCGAGAAATTGCAACCCACGTCCAAGAGCTCCTAGCTAACGGAGTAGAGGAGATTACTGATGGAGAATTTCGTCGTGAATACTTCCACCTCGACTTCCTAAAACACATCTCCGGTATCACTATCTCCAAAAACACACTCGAACAAAAAGAAGGCCGCGTACCTCCCACCCTCTCCGTCACCGGCAAACTCCAGCATAACGGTAACATTGAAGTGGAGAACTTCAAATACCTCAAGTCTTTGGTGCCTGAGAGTGAGGTGAAGAGGATTAAGATTACTATTCCTTCTCCTACTATGTGTCATTTCCGTGGTGGCAGAGCTGCTATTTCTTCTGAAGCTTATCCTGATCTTGAAGAGTTCTTTTCAGACTTAGCTGCTGTGTATCGTACGGAAATCGACGCACTCTACGCTGCTGGATGTAGGTATGTTCAGTTGGACGATACTAACTTGGCATATCTAACGGATCAAACCATGCGATCTCAAGCAGCATCCCGTGGAGAAGACCTCGAAAAACTCCCCCACGATTACGCACGTCTTATCAACGCCTCCCTCGCCTCCAAACCCGCCGACATGGTCGCTGCAATCCATCTTTGCAAAGGAAACTTCCGCTCGCAATTCTTCGCCCAGGGTTCGGAAGAAGGATACAACCCAATTGCAGAGATTCTGTTCAAAGAGTTGAACGTGAACGCGTTCTTTTTGGAATGGGAAGATGAAAGGTCTGGAAAAGACTTTTCCGCTCTCAAACACTTACCCAAGAATAAAGTGGTCGTGTTGGGGTTGGTTAGTAGTAAGTTCGCAAAAATGGAAGAGAAGGATTTGTTGGTAAGGAAGATTGAAGAGGCTGCAAAGGAGGTGGGGGAGGGAAAGAAGCAGTTGGGAATTAGTCCTCAGTGTGGATTTAGTAGTACTGTACATGGAAATGAGATCACGAAGCAAACTCAGTTTGAAAAATTGAAGCTTTGTAGAGAAGTTGCGGAACAGGTTTGGTCAGATACTAAGTAGAAAGCGCAAGGTGGAAGGAGAAAGGGATTGCTGTTCAACTTGTCAACCCCCCGCATCCCACGACAAAAGGTCGAGGACATACAGACGAAAAGTAAAGTCGAAAAAATGTATCAAGAGATTCAACCCTCATTCCCCCACAAGGCAATCAACAAAGTCTCAGTTCAATTGGTCTTTTCTTCGCTCGCTCCAATGGTGTGTGTCATAGTTGTGAGGTTGAGTATTACAATACAATAGGATAGAGGTTAAGCCGTTCCACGTAGCCGTCTTTCCATTTCGATACGCCCCAATCGCATGCTATTCTCCAACTCTGCCAAACCTGCTTCACCCTGGTCACGCATCTCTTGCGCTGCTGCTTCCGCTTTCATCTGCAACCACTCTCCCAGTGTCATGGCTCGTTGAGCTTCGTCCAGATCCAAGCTTGTCAACTGGGGAAGTTGCGAAAGCGGGGATCGTGTCGACGTGGGTGGCGAGCTCGGTGGAAGAGGAGAGGAACGACTTGGAGCGCCGCGGATGGTTGCTTGTGAGCCAGCGTTGGGTAAAGGCTCTGCGTCTGCGCCGGCTTCTGCTTCCGAGGCGAGCGGTGTTGATTTTTTGGAACCGCGCTTGGTCGACGAAGACGAGGAGGAGGTCGGAATTTTGCGGCTGCTAGTGCTGTTGTTGCTAGAGGCAATGTCGCTGGAGGAAGTGGATTTGACTTTTGTCTTGCTCGGCACTGTGGGAAGTGCGCTTGAGACGGAGCGAGAGGAACGTTGACGTGGTGGTTCGGTGTCTGCTTCCGAGCTTGCAGGCAGGGGTTCCATGGCTGCATCCTCTTCTGTGACCACCTCTTCGACCTCAATTTCAACTTGTGACGGAGGGGTACGTGCCACCTTAGCTGATGCTTTACGAGATCTTGTGCCACCGGTCGATGTTGTCGTCGCCGTCTTTGTGGAAGTGCTGGCTACCGAGCTCGCCTTAGCGGCCCGCCCACCACGCCTCTTTGGTTCTTCGACTAGCTCTTCCTGTACTACTTCTACCTCCTCTTCGGCTTCCGAAGCTTCATGCTCGATGATGGTGTCATCCTCCTGCATGGGTGCCACATGCTCTTCTGCCTCTACCTCTGCCTCTGGCTCTGACACCGGTTCTGGTTCTAGAACTGGCTCTGGCTCTGGTTCTGGCTCCGGTGTGGGTTCCTTGGGCGTTGCTGCTTGATCCAGCTTCTTGGACTTGGAGCGACTACGCTTGGCTTTCGCTGGAGGTTGCACTGGATCGGTGGCTGGCGCTGGCTCATCGTCGTCGTTGGGCGATGTAGGGAAAGGAATCGGGCCCGATAGAGCTTGCTCTCGCTTCTCGAGATCCTCCTTATCCGGTCGCCTGGGAATGCGATCAACATCAACATCCGCAGAGAGAATCTCGATCGCCTTTGTGGCTCTTCGACTTGCAGCACGCGATGGTCGAGCCGGAGCTTGTTGACTACCGTTACCCAAGCCAGTAGCACTCTTCTTGGTCCTGAGCGTCTTGACTGGCACCGCTTCCAGTTCTGGTTCTGGCTCCTTCTCCTCGTTCTTCTCCTCCTCCTCCTTCGGCTCTTGTTCTTCTTCTTCTTCCTCATTTGCTTTAGCGGCTGTCTTCCGTGTTGATACACTGCGTGGTTTGCGACCGCCCTTCTTTGTCGGTGCCACTGGCTCTTGTTGCTCTTCAAGCTCTACTCTGTCTTGCTCGTCTTTGTTGTCGTCATGAACTTCGTCCTCATCCTGCGCCGTGGCTGCTGCTATTGTGGACTTCTTCGCTTTGCTGATCTTAGCCGAAGCTTTCCGGGCTGTTGCAGAGGCGGCGCGCTTGCCTCCTTTCTTAGACACCACAACGGGCTCTTCTTCTTCTGGCTCTACTACTTCTTCGACCTCCTCTTCTACTGGCGCTGCTGCCTCCTCATGCACCGACTCTCGAAGTTCGCAGTTGAAGACTGCACAGTCAGGATGCCGTCTTTCATGCTCGTGTCTAGGCTCATCCGACTTCTCCCAACCACCCAATGCCTTGCCGCAGTAGATGCACTTGGCATTGTCAGGTTCTTCCTCGTTAGGGGTAAAGTAGAAGCCTGCCTCGGCAAGTTTCTTGCTGTTTGGTTTCCATCCCTTCTTACCATCGTACGGCCAGTTGTCTCCAAAGGTCTCTTTGCGCGCCTGGATCATCTCTTTGCTTGTCGGTAGCAATTCTGGTGTCTTGAAGATCCACTTGCCACTTTCTTCATCCAGTGTGGCTTCTTCTTGACTGCGAAAGATTCGGCACCAGCCATTGTTTGGGAGTGCAGATTCGAGACGTGCGAGCGGGTCGTCACCAGCTTGCCAATTGTCGATCTGTACATCCGGATAGAGAAAGTGAGAGACGGTGTCGAGGGCCTCGGAAGTGGGAGTGTGATAGAAGCCATGTTTAGCGAGGATGGATGGTGTTGGAATACCTGATGCTTTGGCACTTCGGCCTGTAACGGGATGTGGCCATTGCAGCAGCGATGAGGACGAAGAGGAAGCGGTGGGTTTGGTGGATTGCCTCTTTTTGGCTGCTGATGTTGAGGAGGAGGCGACGGCGAAGGATGCCAGTCGATCCTCTTCGGAGAGCATGGTGATGTTGACTGAGTCTTTGTGTGTGCGCGCGCCTAGTGAGCGGGTGAGTCGGCCTCGTTAGTGTGGTTAAGAATCGTTCGAGACAGCGAGATGCAGGGAAATGGCTGATTCTAATATACCGCTCGATGACCGGCGTGGTTCTGATGACGACGTGATGGTGGAAGGCTTGCTAGGTCGTGGTGGCTGCGTTAGTATCACGAGTACGGTCGTTGAGAAGTTGACGATTGTAAGAATGGAAGAGTCGGGTCGGAACCGATGAGATGGTTCACACGGTGGGCGTGGGCAAAGTCGATTTCATATTCATCCACTCGGCAGTTGAAGATACAGATACGGTTACAGATACAGTAGACAGTCACAGTTACCAGCCTATGCATAAAGCAACGCAGAGCCCGTCCTCTCCTCTCTCTCGGCTTGACGAAAGTAACACTTCTTTCTCTCGCGTCAAAAATTGTCGCGCGCGGTGACTTTTAGCATTGTGAGCAATCAAAGCATAAGCAGCGGGAACAACACTTTTTTTCGACGGATGGATGACAGACAGGGACTGCTATTGTGGAATTTCAATTTTTTGCTTCTTTTTGCACTCACCTCGCAGAAAGGCAAGTCAGAAATGAAAGAGAGCGGTGTTGGATTCAGTTTGACTTTTTCGGTATTTGGGCAGAAAACGCGTCTTGCGCAGCACGTGATAGGCGACGTTGGCTAAATCGGGGCTGTATCTGCGCTAGAAAAAGGCTGCGACCCACACACAGACAATCGACATTCTACGCAGCCCCGATACAGCACGCTCGAATAAAGCACAGGCAACTTGCATCATCAGCAGGACCCTTGAATGCTTGTTGAGTTACTGTTGGTAAGTCGAGCGACGACGCTCCCATTACGCCGAGCCTTTCCGAACGCTGTCCGCATTCACATACTCCAGCAGCAGCGGCCATCCGGACTCCTCGACCTATTGCAAACGATTCGAAAATTGTGACAGTCGAAAGAGAGAAAGAGAGAGAGAGAGTCACACTCACGCTGGCGGGAGGGAAAAGGTTCAAGTTGCTTTGAAGCTCATCGAATTTCGGCCAATCCGCAGACGGTGTCCATCCGCTATCATTGACCACATCACCGCCTTTCGAGCTTCTTCAGACACTACACCATAGACCAAATAGAGACACTGTTCAGTAGAACCCCGCTCAGTACTCAAAGGACGATCAAATGTTCATCATCTTCGATATGGCATATCATACAGCCTATTGAATTGGAATCTCGTCCCATCTCCTTCTCCCTATCGAGTACAGCTCACAGCATTAACGGTCGGTCATGGACTTCACCTCCTCGCTTCGGCGTAGGCAGGCAGCAGTCACCTACGGAAAGCGCAGTCGTGGCGCAAACGGTAGCGCACACTTTTCTCCCGCTGCGGCACGTCCGAGTGGTATTGCCAAATCGTCAAGCGGCTCCTCCGACGAAGATGAGCCACCATCCTCGGCTGGTCCGTCCGATACACGAAGAGGGCGAATACAGGATGCGCCCCTTTCACCATCATCTCAAACAGCCAGATTATTGAAGCAGAGTCCTCGCAATCGAGTCCCCACACAGCCTCTCAATGACAGCCTCTCGCCCAGGTCGAAACAGCAGCAAAGAACAGCGAATAGCAACTCAACCAGCGGCGCGGAATCTGCCACGAACTCATCCCCGACTGCCTCGAGTAAAACTCCGTCTGGGCCACGATCCACTTCGATACCCCGCACGGCGCCCAACTCGGCATCTCTCTCAACATCAGACATCTTTACGAATGCACGCACTCCAGCGTCAGGACTTGGCTCAACAAAGTCATTGCCGCCACGTCCTGCTCGAGCAGCTTCCCCTTCTCCCACCAAAAGCAACCATGCATCCACCTCCAAGCTACCTCTCAAGAGGAGCGCCAGCACGTCGCCTCGCAAGCTTGCGTCCTCAGCGCTCTCGCCAAGCAAAAGAGCAGCTCGCTCTCGAACTCCATCCAGGCCAGCACAGGACCTCTCTAGCTTGTTCGACACCATCGAGCCCACTCTGCCTCGATCGCGCGGTCCCTTTGCCAGAAGCGAGAGTCAGCCAAATGCGCGACTCCACCATGACGAAAACGAGATCTCGCTCGACTCGGCGCCCGCTTTTGCAGATAGTCCACTCGCATCGCCAACGTTGCCGTCTACCTCCCTCCCCGAAGACGAGCTATTGTCTCCTGGTGCACTCGCAAGCCCATCCAAGCGTCCACGGATGGCCGATAGGATGGCGCCGAGGGCTGCCCGGTCGACAAAGTCCAAAGCTGATGAGATTGCAGAAAGCTTGTTAAAGTCGAGAAGAGGCTCTTTGCGTAGAACAGAGACAGCGCCATCAGCATTGTCAGAAGGTGGCTCTATTGGTCTGTTCGCTTCAGACGGAGGCCAAACTGCCTCAGTCAAGACCACTAAAGATGAGGATGCGGCTAGTGCACGTCAGTCGGATGCCGGCTCGGCACGCTTAGACGTCGGGTCGCAGACCGACAGCCAATCGCAGGAAGGTATGAGCTCGTCAATGAGCGCACGTAGACTCGCAGGTATTAAACAGACTTCGGCGACCAACGCTAGACGTACATATGGCCTGCAAAGAAGCTTCCTTGCCGATCAAGCTGAAGAGAACTTACTATCTGATCCTATAACAGCGCCTGCAGCGACTTCTAGCTCGAATGGAGCACCTCGCAATATCGAAGACGAGATCGAAGCCGAGCTTAAAGGCAATGGCAAGACCTCATATGGTGCCCAAGCATCTCGACCCTCGCACTCAGCCGCATCTCGTATGGCCGACCCAGCATCTTCAGCACCGCGCGAAAGCTACGCCGAGCTGCTCAAAAAGTGGGGCGAAGGTGCTGACGACATCGAATGGGATGAATCACAAGATCCAACGCTGAATCTCAAGTCCATCACCTCCCTTCGCTCTAAGGGCGAATTGAGACGTTTCAATGACGATCTCGAGTATCTCTTCTCTGGTCTTGATCCTTCCCAGGCACTCTCCATTCGTAGAAGCTCAGCTGTCGAGCTTGTTCGTCTACTCTGCGGCAAACCAGACATTGGCAGCCTCAACGATGGAGGCAACAGCAACGACGAAGAAGGCGAGCCTGAAGAAGACATCGAGGATCCGCTCGCTTCAGCGCAATCAGCCGAGTTCTTACGAAAGCTCAAGGCATCGGATCTCATCGCACGCCTGTTGGATCTCTTCAAGGGTGCAGAGGCCGGTGAAGGTGTCGACGACGTGCTCGATGCCGCTCTGGCCGTATACATCGCCAAGCTGCTCAAGTCTCCATCTTCTGCTGAACCACTGGCACGCGAGCGATGGCCCGAGCTTTTTGCCTCCCTTCGAGAGCTTCTGCTTCGAGCGGATCGAGCCCAACGCCAGGATCGTAAAGACGGTTTTGCTTTGTTACGACTGCACGAGCTAAAACAGCACAAGATCGCTTCCAAGTCTGATCGCAGAACGCTTGGGGAGCTAAGATCTATTGCACGCATCTCAAAGCTCTTCGTGGCTGGATCGCAAAGCTGGACGTTGCGCAATTTGGTCCTTGCAAGTTGCTGTTCTCTGATCGTTCTGCCTCGTCGCATTTTGTCGGATAACGCGATCAAGGATCTCTTGGTTGACGAAGGTGTTGCGGATGACGGATTCCATCTGTCGCTCTTCACAAATGTGCTCAACGTGCTGGTGAAAGAAGGTGTCAAAGCACAGCAACGGCTCGTCGACTTTGGCAAGGGTCTAGAGCTGGTCACGCCTACTGCAGTTGAGGCTGTGCCTGACTTGGAGACTGTCGATGTGTGCATCCGCTTCCTCGACAAGAGCATGGACATTCTGTACTTAGAACTAGACCAGGCAGTTCCCGCATCGTATGAGACACTTGATGCACTCCATCACCTCATCAGTTTTGCCATTCAAGCTGCGCCCTTCAGCAGACAAAACTCTTCGGAAGGAGGCACTTCCAGGAAGAACACAGCTTCGTCGACTCGAGCCCTCCAAGTCCTACACGCGCTTTTCAAAACACTTCTAGACCTTAGTCAAGTCGACGCAAACTGGAGCGAGTCCCTTGCCGACTCTCTACCTCTACAGACATCCATCGTACGAGCTTTCCTTCTGGGCCATCGTAGCGCCACCGGTCACCGCCGTTCCCAAACCACATCCTCGAATGTGGACGTAGAGCTCTTTGACGACGTTCAACATCTCACCCTCGCACTCCTTACCAATCTGCTGATCAAACAACTTTCCAAGTCAAGCGCAACCCTTCAGTCGATCCAGATCGATCCAACATGCTCTAATCGCAGAACCTGCACTACGGCCTGCAATTGCGACACGCGTCAATCCGCTCTAGCATTACTAGCTGGCGTGTTCTTCGAAACGCGTCACCTAGCTGCAAAAGAGGACGATAGCAATGCTGCCTACCTTTCCAACTCTATTGCCACAGCTCTGGCTCAATTTGCGATTGCTGGGAAAGCACAGCTGGAGCTGTGCAGGAAGAAGTTGGATGAAGCCAGAGACAAGAATGAGGTGAAAGGAGAGAAGGAAGGATTGGAAGAGTTGGTAGAGGCGGTGGAAGAATTTGCATTGGTACATGAAGCTGCGTTGCAGGCGACACGAGTTGAGGCGAAGATGCAGGTTGGAAACGACGATGGTGACGAAATGGACAGGGAGAAAGTACAAGAAGGTGACCAAGGGATTAATGGTAATCCGGTAGCAGCGGAGGCTGGACAGTTGATCAAAGATTTAGCTGTGAGGTTGAGAGAAATGACACAGCAGTGAGGCGATTCGCCGCAGATCAGATGTAGAAGATGATGAAATCGCATAACGAGTATACCCGATCACCACACTTCGCTTTGCCTCGGCTTGCCTGCTTTACGATGCCAGTATGAAGCTATGAACAAGATGTTCTAAATGCAAACCGCATTTGCATGATCTATCTACAGAAGTCCTTTCAGCTTACCTCTCCTCCTCCTCCGCCTCTTTCTTCTCCAAGTCCTCTATCCTCAAACACATTATTGGACCAACCAATCCTAGCAGACCCAAAATGACCCAAACCGCCTGTCCACCTAGCAAATGATTCGTAACACTGAAAGCAAACAGAGTATTTGCTATATAAGGTCCGACCGCTCTAGTACAGCTACTTGACATTTGAGCTAGACTGTTCAGCGTACCTAATGCTGTACCCGGAGTTAGGGTTGAGCATTGATTGACCAGTATCATGTTTGAAGCGAAAGCCATACTGCCTATTGTTCTTATCGCTGTTGACGCCAGCAATAAACACCATACCACCTCTGTACCTGCGGAGGTGCGTGCGGTGAAGTTAGCTAGGGGAAGGAAAATGACGGAGAGTGGGAAAGCAAACATGGACAACTGGTAAAGTTTAAGGGTTCCGAGTCGACGTTGGAGTGTGGGGAAGAGGAGGAGTTGGATGATAGCTCCACCGAGACCGTTTATGGAGAGAAGGATTCCGGTGGAATCGGAGCTGAAGGATACTCCACCGAGGCGAATGGGGATGTAGAGGAATAGGACGACGACAGCGTCGAGAGAGACAGAGACTAGGGCGAGAAATGCATAGGAGAGAAGGATTTTTTGGATCTGAGGGATACGAAGTAGTGTTAGAGGTGAAACGGGTTGAGGCGAAGGAGTGGGGGTAGGGGAGGGGGAGGAGGGACGAGGAGGTGTATGTGAAGGAGTATAACCTGAATGCCAAGATTGGACTCTAATTGCTGAGGTTGATCCTGATCTACCTCTCCTTACCGGCTTCGATGTTGCTACTGAGGATTGAGATTGGGGTTGCAGTGTTCCATAACCATTCCCATCCCCATTACCAATAGTACTACTTTGTGCATGTTTAGCAACTTTCTTGCGTTGAACGATCTCCGGCAAAGTCTCTTCCAAAAACAAACTTCCCGCCACAATATTCGCCGTCGTTATCGCCGCACTCACCGCACAAGGTAACAAATACTTCTTCTCCTCCCACAACCCCCCACACCCTGCCCAACCCTCCTTCCCCCACACACCCGGATACTTCTCCGCTGGTCTACTCAAATACCCGCCCAACAACGGCCCTATCCAACACCCCACGGTCCACGTCAACGGAATCAAACTAAAAGCCCTCGCTCTATTCGTATCATCGGTGATCTCCCCCACAACACTCTTCACGATCGCTACATTTCCATTCATCACCCCCGCCAGCGCTCTCGCCCCCACCGCCCAGACAAAAGTTTGAGCCAGACCGAAGAGTAGGGCGGAGAGGGCTACGCCGGAGAGGCCGATGAGAAGGACGGGTTTACGACCGATGCGGTCGGAGAGAGAGCCCCAGTAGAGGATCGTGATGGTTTGGGAGAGCGCGAAGAGGGATTCGATGATACCGGCGTAGTAGCCGATAGAGGCGGGGTCGGAGGTGGCGCCGGGGAGGGTGGAGACCATTTCGTTGATGAAGGGGAAGATGATGGTGAAATTGATGGGTTCGGCGAGACGCATGAGGAGGAGGATGGAGAGGTTGCGGATTGGTAATGGCGTTGATGAGGGTGGAGAGGGGGAGGGGAGGAGGGGTGATCGTTCGGGATCGTGATTGAACTCTTGGGGCGGAGGGTTGTCTGGTGGCATGGTGGGGTGCTGTGTGCGATAACAGTCGTCGTGGAATGGACGATTCGAAGTGATGGTGATGTTTATGTAGCAAGTGTGGAACGTTCGTGGTCTATAAAGTATCAGCAAGCATAGTCCATGGCCGAGTGAGGGGAGCGCAGTGACTCGAGCTGATACGATGCTCGGTCAGTTGAGATCGATTGGACGTTCCTGAACAACCGACTTGTTTGGTGATAACAGCGTCCAACTCTAAAACTAGCCGATGCTTGGATGTCAACGCCACTCTGAGACGGACAGACGCCAGGCAAGGTTGCTGGGTACGATGTGGTGACAGCAAAGGAAGAGAGAGAGGAGGTGACTCCGATCGGCATAAATGGTCTATGCAGCTTCGAAGGAAAGGGGGGGGGGGCTGTGCCATGACTCGCACAAGCCGGCTATCCAACGACGTCTTCGTTCGGGACGCTTGCGAGTTGATTCCCAGCGGAAAGAAGTGTATCCGGCTAATTCGCCGATCCGATAGCAAACTCAAGATCAAGGGTCCAAGAAAAGCAAGAAAAAAAACAAGGTTGCAAAATTTCAACCTTCTTGCTCCACTTACTTACCCACCATCTTCACCATTCACCTGACCTCCCTGGTACACGATTTGCAACAAGCAACGATGGAAGGCTTCAGCATACCCAAATTTGAAGTTTCGCAGGATGCTCACCACGTTTATATCAACGTCTCATGTCAGGGCGTAGTTGGCGGAGGCGCAACACCAAACATTGCAGTGGAAGAACGGATCTTTGGATTTCATCTGGAACCGTACTATTTGCCGCTTGTGCTGCCTGGTGCTGTAACACGACCGCATTCAGCCGCAGAGCTAGTGCAGGCGATACCACAGGATGCAGTGTCACGCAGCGAGCAGCCAACAGCCTCGCGTTTCCGGGTGACGCTTAACAAGGCGCAGGTGGGCGAGCAGTTTGAAGGATTGGATCGATTGCAGCCACAATTGCTGCCCGAAGATCAACTCAAACAGGCACTTGCTGATGCTGAGCAGCAGAAGGGATTCTTTCAGCCTGCTTCGGGTGCAGGACCGAGTGCAAGTGCAGGTGCAGCACACGACGATGCTGCCACGAATGAGGCGGCCAAGGCGCTTCTGCAGCAAGCACTACGAAATCAAGGACTGACTACGGTCAACGATGATGACGGAGAGGCCGCTATCAACACCGAATCATCAATTGCTGCAGCTCAGGGATCGAGCAAGGATAGGAGAAGTTTCGGGTTTGGATTCAGGGGGAGCTTCACTGGATCGTTGATTCCAACAGGATGTGCAGATACACGCAACTTACTTGAGGTTTCGGATCCAGACTCAATCGAACCTGCCGAACGCGAGGAGGCAGCGTTGGCTTTCGAGGAGCAAAGATGGGATGAGGGCATCTACATGGAAAACTTTCTCGATATCGATAGCGAGTTGGCGCACTTGCTTCGATATCAGCCATCTATACCCGCCACCGCAAATGCGGTGACAGTGATCGAAGCTGACACGGATATTGAAGCGCTCGCTCTCGTTCTTCAGCTGCTATATGTGCTCAGTTATGATGATAGAACCAACGAAGGTGATCCTACCGTCGAATCTGGATGGACCATTGCCAAGCTTTCGCGTTCGTTGGCTGCTTCGACATTGCCGCAAACCTCAACCGGTACATCTCTGTCATTGGAAGCTGTGGTAGCATCGACGCTGATAGGATGTATGCGACGAGCGCTCACAGTGCCGCTGTATCGACATTGGGAGTTGGGAATGATCTGCATTCATGATGCATTACGACGGATCGAGGCAGGGAGTGATCATGTTGTTGATAGCCTTCAGGAGATTGCGGGACGGATGGAAGAAGGAGAAGATCCGATTCTGTGTCGATTGTCGGGAGTGTGGATTGCTCCATTACTTGCTCAGCCACCAAATGCGGTTCAATTGGATCAACTCAGCACAGCCATTCGAACCGTGATGCAACAGGGAAATGTGATCTCAAAAGAGGCGGTGGGAGGCGAGTCATGGGATCTCGAAGTATTAGAACAGGCAGCTACACAGGCTTTGGAAGATGGTGAAGGTGGATTTGTATGATTACATTTCTATCGGCTTCACATCCGATTGCTGATCTACACCAAGATATCGAGTATCGGAAGAACCCGTCGAAGTTGCTGTGTAATCCATTCACAAACTACCAAGCTTAGGTTGAAGTCGTGCCTGCTTAACACCCTCGACCGGATGCAACCAATTCAGTCTGTCCTTCGAAAAGATTTCGACCTGTGGTTTGAGCTTTGTATCGTGCAGAGAAAAGTCATCCACAGTTCCCACCCTCATATAAGCAAGGTGAGGACTTCCGCTTGAAATTCGATACATCAGTGTACCGCAATTCGAGCAGAACGAATTGGTCATGGTATTACCCGAGGCGATGGTGGTGGATTGACCGTATTGCTTGAGGTTAGATTTACCACGGACGTGTTCGATGTGATCGACGGCGATGGTGAAATTGTTGGCGAAGGCAGCCGCAGTGATGGTTCGACAATCAGTACAGTGACACAGGAATGTACCTTGGAATCCGGGTCCAACAGTGGGCTACAAATCATAATCAAGGCAATCGGGTTAGTATTGCGGCAAGATTGCAATAAGGAGTGGTGGGGGTGACTTACGAAGGACAATTGAACCTGACCACAGAAACAGGTGGCAGAAGCACGTTTATCTTCGCCTACTTCGGAAAAGCCATCGTTGGCAATGGTGAGTGGGAAGATGGGCTTGGATTTGTCCGCGGCGGAGATGGATTCGGGTTGATTGTGGTGAGGCGACATTGTTTTTGCGAGTGGATTGGATGTTCTTGTGAGTGCGGGTGAATTGATGGTGATGAATGAGGATTGGAGAGATCCTATCTTGTCGCCCTTCTTATACCTTCTGAAGCCTCCGTCAGAGATGTTGGTGTAAAATAGTACACTGTATGCTCCACCGGAAAGCTTGCATTTGCGGCGAGAAAGCAAGGCTAGAATTGTCGTGCCAATATCGCTGCAAACGCCTCGTTTCATGCTATTTTTTGCCTTACGCCGGAAACCACCTCTATACCATACTAACTCACTCCCTCCTTTTCCCATCCTGATCTTCTGTCGTTTCGCCTACCAAGTCCTTCCATGCCTTATCCCCGACCATGGGTGGTATAGATCCACATACTGTACCACGTGTGTGTGTCGCCGAGATTGCGGTTTCATGCCATTCTCACAACGTTAAGCTACCTCCATACCACACTGAGTCACTCCTTTTCCCTCTTCTCTCCTTCAAAGTGTCTCCAAGCCCTTATCGCCGGGCGAATCTCACACGTATTGCCTTCGCAGGTGTGAGCAGCCAAACGGGAGGGATTGGAAGAGTTGGCAGACGACATCGATTTTTGCATGAACCCTATTTTGCGGATTTTAGGTTTCGGCTGGCGTTAAAAGCGCATCCCGACGTCACCTGTCAGAAATTCAAGCCATTTTTTCGCGATCATCATGGTCGGATCGCCAGCTTTTCCGTTGCCGAATTCAGTATACCGAGCCGCTGCATTGAACTCAGACATCATGACTCGAATGCGAACCTTTTTGACGTCTTATTTCATTCTCTTCCGCAGGGATCCCCGGGTTTGCTTGCACGTGGAGGACAGCAGTCTGCATAGCCGTGAGTTCGACGGCGTTAGGGGAGTGAGATGTAGGGAAATGCAAATCTTTCCCGAATGGTAAAAATGCTTTCCCGTCCAATATCCGCTTGACATGATGCAAACGGGGTGTATGCATAGCCGATGTCCTATTAGGCATGTCGGATATTGCGCAGCATTTGGCAACTGTGTCAGCGTTGAGAAGCTCGAATTGCTTATCACCCTATGACTGGCTCCATACAATTGATGGAATCGAATTCGATGAGGTCGACCTCCACCGTAAATACGACATTCCATCGAACACTAACACCATATCATATCTGAACAGCCAACTGACGTCACACCAGCCAGGTCCTACCGAACAATCGAGCTATCGGGCGACAATCTTTTTCGACAACTCCCCATTTCGATGTGCTGTGACAGCTGGTCAGTGCGAAAGGAGAACCGGCTGCCTGTCCTCCTCGAATAAATCGCGCTGTTGAATCTCGGAGAGAAAACAAAAGAAAATAGAATTTTTCCCCTCTGACTTTGCATTGAACGCGTCGCGCTGCGCTGTGTCTTTTTGGCGCAGAGTGCAACACTTTTGTGGCCCAACTCAGCCAGGATCGCGCAGAACCCTTGAGACAGCGCGACCTCGAATAAAAAAAAAAGAAAGCGTGTCTCAGTGATTGTGCGTCTGTTGTCTGATGGCTACTCAAAATGGAAGATCTGCTGTTGCTGCTGCTGCTGCTGCTGCTGTTGCTTTGGTGTCGCGTTTCTTCGTGTTCTGTCTGTGTGTTGCCTCAGTGAGAGGTGAGTGTGGGGGGAGGACCCTTCTTCAACTTCGACCTTTGGACCTTCGCTTTGTCTGTCCTTCTCTCATGCTTCTCATTCACATCACTTTCCTCCAGCATCATCCTCAATAGACTCTTCAAGCATCTCTCTCCAATACACACCCTCGCATCATTCAAGCATAGCAAAACATTCCACCTCATCTATCAATCTCATGTTCGCATAACAACACCCATCGGTACATTCATTCAAGCATTCCCATCTCTCCCTTCTCAGTCGACTCTCGGCACAGCTCCGGACCCCTGTTGGTGTTTCTTCGCTCGGTTCTTCCGATACAGCTTGGTCAGCTGAGCTTCTGTAATCATAATCATGGTTGCACGCACAACTCCAAAGAGGAACACGCCACGCAAGGCAGCACAAGTGCCTGGACAAGGTCGAATTACTTCGTTCTTCGGTCGATCCACCAACGCGACTGCCGCAGCAAACACTTCTTCACCTTCAACTCCAGCTAAGAGAGTCTCATCGCCTGCCAAGAGAACGAATCCTACTCCCACTCGCACGCCTGTTCGCGATGAGATCGAGCTCAGCTCCGACTCCGAGCTTACCTCTGATTCCGAAAACAATGGCCTCTTCAGAGGGCGACGCGCTGGTCGTAAGCGCGTAGCAGACAGTGATGAAGACTTTCACCCTGACAAGCATGCGCCTGAGGACGACGACGATGATGATGACGACGAGGATGCAGTTGCGGAGGATGACAACGACGCCGGCAGTGATAGTAACGCCTCTGTGCCCAACGCAAGTGAAGGCCGTTCTGCGACTCCCTCCACCAGCGTCCCAGAGACTCCTGCAGACGCAGACCCTAGCGTCAGCGGCTTCTTCTTTGGCTCACAACCTTTCGTCCTGGTCGGTGACAAGACGTCTGCACCCTTACGATGTGTCTCGAATCTTCCCAAATCCTCCTCGCAACGCTCCCTCCGCTCGACCGGTCCTCCTCCTCCCACTAGCAAGAAGCTGTTTTCTCTCTTTGACAGTCCTTCCAACAAAACAAAACGATCTCATGAAACTTTAGAAGACGATGACTTTTTGGTTGACGACGATGACGACGAGAAGCCTCGCAAGAAGGGTAGCGCTGCTGCATCTGCGAAAGGTCGCGCAGGTGCATCTGTCCCATCTTTCTCCAGCGGCAAGGGCTGGAAGTCCAAGTTCGCCCAAGAGCGTCCCTTCCGTAAGATGCCTTTCGTCCCATCTCCAGCCGAGATTGCCGAGATGCGTCTCAAGGTCAAGGAAAAGGCCGAGAAGAATCAATATCCACCAATCCACGATCTGGCCGACATCTTTGGCGATATGATCGATCGTGCACCAGCCATCCTCGAGCTTGCCAAGACGCTCAAGGACCGTCCTCTGCGCGTGGCTACCATGTGCAGTGGTACAGAATCGCCCCTCCTCGCACTCGAGCTCATGTGCCGTGCCATTCACGAGAAGCACGGTATCCGCATCAAGATCGAGCACGTCTTTTCTTGCGAGATCGAGCCTTTCAAGCAAGCTTACATCGAGCGCAACTTTTCTCCACCCATCCTCTTCCGAGATGTGACCGAACTCGGAGGCAAAAAGGCTCATACCGCCTACGGTGCTCTGGTAGACGTGCCAGGTGATGTTGATATTCTGATCGCAGGTACCTCATGCGTCGACTATTCGCATCTCAACAACAGCAAGAAGGGCCTCAACGATGGAGGTGAGAGTGGACGCACATTCCGTGGCATGCTCGAGTGGGTCATGCGTCACCAGCCTACGTTGGTCATCCTCGAGAACGTTAAGAACGCGCCTTGGGTCGGTGTCGCTGAGACCATCGTCGCCGAGGCTGGCTACGATGTCGGCTTCAGCAACACCTTCGACACCAAGAACTACTACATTCCTCACACACGTCAACGAGGCTACTTGCTTGCATGCCGCAACAACAAGAATTCGTTGCCCCAGAACTGGGAGCTCATCACCAACGTACTCATGCGACCCGCTTCAAGTCCGCTCGACGCTTTCCTATTGCCCACCGACGACCCGCGTATTCAGCGCGTCCGTCGTCAGTTCGCCCACGGAGAAGGTCTCAGCAAAGGCAGATCTACTATCGATTGGAGCAAGTGTCAGAGTCGTCACGAGCGGGCTCGAGATGAAGAAGAGCTCGGCAAAACACGTCCTCTCACAGCTTGGGAAGAAGGAGGCACTTGCAAAATGTCACACGACGGTTGGAACGAGTGGGCTGTGCGACAGCCTGAACGTGTCACCGATCTGTTGGACATTACTACACTTCGCTTTGCTGCCATGGGCCAAGATCCGATCTACAAGTCCAAGATTTGGGAGCTTTCTCAGAACGTCGATCGAAACGTCGCTGCGTCGAGACCAGGTATTGCTCCCTGTCTCACGCCTTCAGGTATTCCCTTCCTCACCTCGCGTGGTGGTCCATTGATTGGTCTCGAAGCCCTTTCTCTGCAGGGTCTACCTCTTGACGAGCTGCTTCTCACACGAGAGACGGATGACCAGCTTCAAGACCTTGCAGGTAATGCCATGAGCTCCACTGTGGTCGGTGCATGTGTTCTTGCTGCATTGCTTGTCGGCATGGACGATCTCCGTGAAGACGGTGAGAAGAGGAAAGCAGCCAAGTCCGCTCAGGCTGCAAGCGAGGAGAAGCTCGAGACCGAGCTCAAGAGCACCAGTCAAGTCGTGGACAAGGTCATTGTCGGCGAAGACGATCACACCATTGCTCACGATGAGCTTTTGGCCTCGCAGGCACTCGATCTCACTTCAAGCCAAAAGGTGTCCATGCCTGAGCTGCTCGCAGCAGCTGTCGACAGCGCTCAACTGTGCAACTGTGAAGGTCGTAGCCGCGTCGTCGACGTCCAAGTTCACCGCTGTGCGGATTGCGACCATACTGCTTGCGAGACGTGCAAGGGTCGTCCCGTGCACAAGTTTGTCCCTGATACCTTGACACGCTCGTCTCCGGATGACTTTGCTCCTCTGCTCAAGGCGGCGCTTCCGATGCGACTCGAGGCAAAGGGTCTCACCAACGAGCTCGTATCGTCACTCATGAGAGATCTGCCATTCCAGAGTGATTCGGTCGCCAAACAATGGAGCAAGCGTGTCGTCGAGGTGCTAGAGTCTGCCGAATTCCGCTTCCAGTCGCTCCTTCGTCAAAAGGTATGGCAGGCTCGATTCGCAGCGCCTGGAGCCCGTCTCGATCTGCTTCTTGATCCTGTCGAGCCGCACTGGCGCATTCTTGTTGACCCTGCTGTCGATGAGCCGGCGGGCAGTCCTCTACGCAAGCTGCTTATCCAGCCTGTTGCACGCATGCCTCTCGATGCCAAAGCCCAGAAAGTCGACCTTCTCCATGGACAGTGGGAGCTGTGCCTTCCCACCACCAAAGTTACGACCGCAACAGTCCGCAGCGCTGGCAAACAGGTGCAGACATGGCAGAGCGCCATGGGCCTCGGTGGCAAGTTCGCAGACAAGCTTCGCTACTCGGAGATGCACGTCACCGTACCCGAAGACGTGCGCGACCTTTTGGACGCCGACATCGATGGAGCCTATGACTTGCTCGAGCAGTGCGGCACCGCTTGTGGTGCTTTGCATGTTCGTCGAGGCGATCAAGATACAGCCAACCGTCGACGCTTGTTCCTCTTCATCGATACGGATCGATTCCAGGATCAGTCTGCTGACCGTTTCGTCTTCTCTACTGACACTTCGCGTTGGCCTTACCCGCTCGAGCGTGTCTCCGTAGCACAACTCGAGCCTGGTTGGCGACCGACGCTGGCAGAGCCAGGCAAGCAAGAGGTCGAGGAGAAGGTGAAGCTCACCATCTCGGGAGCCTGGCGCAAGGTCGAGCCCTTCACCGTGCGTGCAGGTTCTGGTGTTGATGGAAGGATGGCCATCCCCAAACAGGTTTACGACTTGGATCTGCGCAAAGAGGACTGCACCTCTTCTGTGGCCGTGCTGACGTGCGAGGCGCCGGTCCTGGGCCGTGGCATGGACCGCATCTGGCCAGCTGATGGTGTTTGGGGTCAAGTCGACCTTCTGCACAAGACCAACACCACTTTCAGCCATCTTGCTTGGTTGGTCGAGCGACTGCCGGATGTCAAGGCGCTGGATCGCTGGATGCCTGCCAAACATGATGCTTTCGATTGCGCAACTTCCAACTGCGCTCGATGTGCACCTTCGGAGCCCGACATCCAGTGGCTCGCCATTCCAGGCAAGCCCGTGGTTCCAGTGGAAAACACAATGCAGGCAGGTCCCTACGAGCAAGCACTCAAGAACCGCCCTTCGCCCTTCGTCGTACAGCTGCGTCTCAAGGATGACGTCGCTCAGGTGCGTTTCGGCCTCAATGCTGCCACGTTGATGCACCGTGCTGTATCGCGATTGCCTCCATCCAAGAATGCAGGTGCAGTCGAGCTCTCTTGGCGTCTCACCAAGCTTGATCGTACCATCGACATGTTCCGTCTTCCTCGCTATACGCTTTGCAGCAATCGACAGGACGCCGAAGCACCGACTCCGGATCTGTTTACGCTTCAACTTCGACGAGAGCAGAAGCGATCGCTTACGTGGATGCTGAAGCAGGAGGAGGCCGATGTGCAGCCCTTCGAGGAAGAAGAGATCTCGGAGGGTTTGCTCGACCCACTTGGCTGGCGTGCTGAGGGGCGAGCCGTTCGACCTGTTACCGTTCGTGGAGGTGTTTTGGCCGATGCGGTTGGTTACGGCAAGACGTGTATCTCGCTTGCTCTCATCGCTTCGTCTCCGTATCGAAAGGAGCTTCCAGCACTTCCTGCTGGCGAGGACGGCACCTATATTCCCACCCGTGCTACACTCATCATCGTACCTGGTCACTTGTGCAAGCAGTGGGAGAAGGAAGTGCGCAAATTCTGCGGCAACAAGCTCACCGTGCGAGTCGTCACGTCCAAGCAAGAACTCAACAAGCTTACGGTGCGCACGGTGCTCAACTGTGACATCTTGATCATGTCGGTAACGGTGTACAAGTCAGACGCATATTGGGAGACGTTGGCTTCGATTGCCGCCAGCAACCCGCTTCCGAACCGCGCTGGACGATTCTTCAATGCTGCACTGAAGAAGTCGCTTGAGGCGTTGAAGAACCGCGTTCGCGAGCTGACGGGTAAGGACGGGGATGGCGAGAACGGCGGTATTCGTCAGCTTTTGCGTTCGGTTCGCAACAAGGTTGACTTTGATGACTCGCATCTCACCACGCACAAGGCGAGGAGTCGATTGAAGGGCAAGGCGTACGCAGATGCTGCCAATGCAGGCAAAGACGGTGCGGAGGAAGAAGATGAAGATGAGGAAGACGAGAAAGAGCTCAAAGCAGCCGCGAAAAAGGGGAAGAACAGCAAGGCTCTGCCCAAAGAGCTGCAATCCTCGAACAAGAAGGACCCGGATCCGTGGGGTCTCGGCACTTCCTCGGTTCAACGCGATTGGCACAACATGACGTGTCCGCCACTCGAAATGTTCATGTGGAATCGAGTCATTGTCGATGAGTTCCACTACATCGGCGAGACCATGGATCGCACCCTGGCCGGCGTCACCTCTCTTCAAGCCCGTTCCAAATGGATCCTCTCCGGCACGCCACCCACCGCCGACTTTGCCGACGTCAAGAGCATCGCCGTCTTCCTCAACGTCCACCTCGGTGTCGACGACGATGCAGACACGACCAAGGACTCGGTCCGCAAAGCACGTGAGAAGATGCGCACAGCAGCCGAAAAGTTCAACAACTTCCGTGAAATGCACTCGCCTGCATGGCATCATAGACGACAGGAGGTTGCGCAGAGGTTCTTGGATCGATTTGTACGAAGCAACGAGCCGGAGATTGGAGAGTTGCCGAGTCAACAGTTGATTAAACCGATTAGATTGCCGGCTGCTGAGTCGGCGTTGTATTTGGAGCTGGCGCATGCGATCGAGAATTTGGACTTGAGACATCAGAGGAAGGTGTTCAAAGCTAGACCGAAGACTAAGGCGAAGATCACTGCCGCGAAGACAAAGGGCGGTAATAATTTCATTGATGATGATGATCTTGATTCCGACTCGGACGATGGGAAGAAGAAGAAAGGCAAGAAAGCGGTCAAGGAAGTGAAACGCAAACAAGGCGATCCTCAGCTCGAGATGAGTCACAGAGATCAACGACTGATCGACACACTCGGCAGCTCTGCCTCTCCCGAGGAAGCTTTGCTCAAACGCGCCTCGGTCTACGACGACTTTGCCGGAGTCGACTTGGATGCGATGGAAGGAGTCAATAACGCTATCAAGGCTTGCGAGTATATTGTTCGCGAACGACGCAAGCAGCTCGCCGATTGTCGCGAGCAACTCGAACGGGAACTTCCGATTGCGCTGGAACAGCATCTTTTGGTGCTGCACCATTTCGGATATCGCGATGAGAACCGACAGGCATTTGCCGACTACGTACGAAACGCGCACAATGCAGCATGGGGCGATAAAGAGTCCAAGCAGATGGTGCGAGAGATTCTGGATGGTGCGAATTGCACCATGGCGTCTGTTACGCGTAGTGCGGCGAAAGCACATTTCTCGAGCCCAGGTGTGTTGCAAGCGGCGTTGAAGCGAAGAGCTAAAGAACGAGCTGCGGCGGAGAAAGGCGGYGGTGGTGGTGATGAGGAGGGCGGGAAGAAAGCAAAAGTGGATCCGAAGGCTGCTGCTTGGGCTGAGGAGTATCATCTTCGTGCGCTCGTACATCAACTTACTCGGTTGCGTAACGAGTTGGTTGGACGTGTTAATGCGTTGCGTTTCTTTACTATGATTCGAGATTGTCAACGGGCTCATTTGGAGGGAGTGCATGTGGAGGTGGTTTGTCCTGCTAGCAGATGTAAGCATGAGGGGAAGGCGCTGCCGCTTAGCGAGGTTAGTATCAGTTCGACGTGCGGTCATAGTGGATGTAAAGACTGCGTACTTCGAGAGGCGTATATCGGAAAATGTCCTACGGAGGGTTGTGCTGCCTTAGCCAAACCTACTTCCATCGTCCACGCTTCTTCTCTAGGTGCGGAGGATGACGGTAAAGCCACACGATACGGTACCAAACTCGCCTTGCTCTGTGCTCTACTCCGCCGCATCCCCACCTCCGAACGCGCGCTCGTCTTCTGTCAATTCGAAACACTCACCGCTACCGTCGCCGAAGCCCTCTCCGCCTACGGAATCTCGTTCGTCCAACTAACCGGCACCGCCAAACGTCGCTCCGACCTCCTAGAAGCCTACCAAGAAGAATCCGGAGCACGTGTGCTTCTGCTTAACGTCGAGGATGAAAGTGCCGCTGGGTCGAACCTTACGGTTGCCAACCATGTTATCTTTGTAGGACCGTTGTTGAAGCAGGAGCAGCAGCAGTATGAGGCGACCATGACACAGGCGATCGGGAGGTGTGTGAGGTATGGACAGGTGAGGAAGGTGTTTGTTTGGAGGTTGGTTAGTATGGAGACGATTGATCAGGAGGTGGTGGAGAGGAGGGAGAGGGTGAAGATTCTACCGAAGGCGGAGGTGGAGGGGAGGGAGGGAGGAGAGGGGGGGACGTTGGTGGTGGAGGAAATGGAGAGCGAGTTCAATGCGGCGTGTAAGGGTGGGTTGGTTTTGCAGGATGTAGGGGCGGGGAGCGGTTCAGGGAAGAGGAAGAGGGGGGTGGAAGAGTCTTCGCCGGTTAAACGCAAGCGACAGCCTAAGAAGAGGGTCAGGGTTGATAGCGATGATGATGAGGAGGAGGAAGCTGTGGAGACGGATGATGAGGATATGGTGGAAATTGATGAAGAAACCAGCACGACTAGCCGGAAGAAGAAAGGGGGAAGAGGGAAGGCTATTGTGGTTTCGGATGATGACGAGGATGAATAGCTTCTTTTCTGCTCATAATTTTATCTTTCTGATTCTTCGTTTCCATCATATACAACGTGTGATCGTCGTTCTAACGTATAAAGAGTGTGATTGCAAAAGTGAGTACAAAACGGATCGACCAAACGAATGTGAGAGAAAGACTGAACGAAAGTTTAAAGGAATGAAACGTCCCTCTTCGGGCTATCAGCTTCATTATCCTTTACAGTAATATGCATCACCGCATCGCTTGGATAGTCTGCAAAATCCAACGTTTCCTCCTTCCCCTTCGTACTGTCCAGCGTTGTCAGTGAAGGTTTGACCGCAATCTTTCTATTCTTGACGAGTGAGGAAGGAGAAGTCAACCCTAGTTCGAGTTCTTCATGTCTACTTTTATGCTGAATGACTTGGATATCGATTGGAATTTGGTTTCTGATCATATTAAGACCAATTGCAGCCCTAAACAATGGATCTAGGGTTGCGACGGTGCAAAAGATGGCGACGAAAGTGCAAGAAGCAATAGTGATCAAACTAACGCTTAGAACTGCGTTGTTGATCACCGGAACAATGTCTCCTTGCAAAACGTACTTCGGAAAGGTTTCGGCGACGATGTAGATGGGGATGAAGGCGAAGGCGGGGACGCAACTGGCGAGGATGGTCATGTACATTATGGCTAGGATGGTCATTTTCCAAGTGCCGAGGTTGAGGTGACCATGGGAGTTTTCCGCGGTGGGTTTGGCTTTGGTGAGGAGGAAGTAGAGTTTGGGGAAGAAAGTGGTGCATTTGGGAGGGAGAGGGGTGGGGTGACGGGAACAGGCGTGGTCGACGAGACTGGCGCAGTTTGGGAGACCGTAGATGAGGCATGGGATGTAGAGGGCGTAAGCGGCAAATGCGAAGACGGTGAGGTTGATGGAGACGTAACGATGACTTTCGAAGTAGGCGGCGGAGACCGTACGTGCGATCGAGATGAGTTCGTCGGATGCAGGGAGATATGGATTTGCGAAGGATTGAGTGGTGTTGTGTGCTAGACTGTGGATTTGGAGCATGATGTCGGGTGGGAGGATTTGACGAGCGAGATTTTTGGCGTGGTAGTAATGGTAACCGGACATGCCTACGAGTCCAACCGAGCTGAAAAAGAACAGCACACAGGGTAGGATGAGAGAAGTGTTGACGAGAATAGACGACTTAGGAACCGGAAGGTAATACCATTTCTTGGTAGCTGTTTGTTGACCGTTGAGCGACGAAAGTGGCGAGCCTGGACTACAGCCCACGGCAAAACCATGGATACTAACATAGGCTCCAGTAACAAGAGGCAACCAAGGTAGAGGAATAATCCACCACCACTCCATCGAGCTTATGTTGGCATACGAGAAAGCAGCAACAACCAGAGCGGTGATATCCCAGGCGATGAGGTAAGCGGTGACACCGAGGACGAGGACAAAAACGGCATTCGCGACGTAGTAAGAGCCATGCGGGGAGTCGCGTTTGGTGATGATCCATAGCTTGCCCAAGCTGCGTTTTTTGATGAGCATAATGGTACAAACGACGAAAGTGAGGACGACTTCGAATTCGCTTGAGAGCAGCCAGACGCGATTGCGTTTGGGTAGGGGAGCATACATGACGGAGTAGAGGGCTTTGACGAGTGCTTGCTGAGTCATGTTACGCTGGAGGAAGATCATGTTGTTCGGTTGGATGGCGCGAAGGAGAGAAAGCGGTCTGACTGGAGCGTCCAAGTCGGACTGAATTGAGGCTGCCATGATGGCGAGGTGTAATGAACGAGGGTGAGAGTCGAGAAGCAGAAGGTGAAAGGTGGGAAAGAGGGGCTGGCCTTTCAGACCGGAGACAACGGAGGAAGACGTCTTTATAGCGTACAGGGGAGATACCGAAGAGTAGCGTGACAAACACTGCCATTATAGTGGAATTCAGCGTCTATCAACGGCTTGCAAGGGCGCCTCTACGATTCCCGAACTAATCATCGCAAAGCCGAGGTTCAACGTCAATTCAAACCTTCGGGATCGCTGACAAGGTGGGAGATAACAATGGGAAAAGGATCCGGCATGCATGGCAAGAATGGCAGAGATTGTTTGCTCGGTCCCCAGCATGCATAGAACACTATGTCAAGAGAGGACCCAGCGCCCGCATCTTCGTATTGAAATAAGATGTATCAATGGCAATGCGGGACGTGTTGGCGGACCAAGCACTTGAATTCTGCAAAGCTCAGACCTTCAACGTACTTTTGATCACAGGCTAGAAGTAGCTAAGGCTGAAGAACAAAGAACAAGGTGATGGAGCCGAGAGGCGACGTGCACCGCAGCGCCTTCGGCTTGTGTACTGCAGCCCGAGCATCAACATCCGAGGACCATGTGAAAGGGATAGCTACGCCAGTTGTTGAAGCGAGAGCAGTGTGTCACAGACAGTATATAGCCAGGCTACGCCAAAGTTGAGCCGCAGTTCTTGACAACCATCAACTCAGCTGGCACGGAAGTGTCGTAATTTTAGCACTTGTGCCGAAATGCAGCTCTAACACTGCTAGAAATGCGGCGCGCGTGACGCGTAGAGTAGTAGAAATCAATGACACCAACGCGCTATCGAAGTGGTGATTCAGAAAAAGAGCAAAAGTTAAATGCGCAGTCAAACTCCACACAATTCTGCACACTGCTCTGATGCAACACGATTAAGTATGCGGATGCTGTGTCTCTTCTCCACAAAAGGAGGCTGTCGAACAGTCTTTGTGAGCAAGAAGAACAAGAACGCGAACTTACGGTACTTGGAAAAAGTGACGTCTCTGAGCGAAATTACACAACCATACCGATAGACACGGAGAGAACTTGATTTCATTTCAGTTCATTGCATTCCACCTCGCTTGCTGTTCTTTGTCTTTCTCTCTACAACCATCACAACTTTTCTGTGTCGCACCGTGCGAGTGCATTGTTGAAGGTTCTTTCCTTCGATTGCCGCAACCTCAAGCACACAAAGCTTGCGACTTGGTTGCTTTCCGCTCAATCAACCACTTCCACTTTCAACTTCCCGCACATCAAAGCTTTTCCCTTGCCTGCCATGGCGGCAGCTCAGGCAAACAAAGCGTCCAACGGACACACCAACGGCAAACACGCTCATCACGATGACGATGACTCGCACGACGAAGAGCTTCTCCGTGCAGCTGCTCAGGCGGACAACCAAGATCACCCAACTGATCCTTCCTCCTCCCAGCCTGCCTCGACCACAACACCCGACTCTTCCGCAATGGCGCGCTCCAGCAGTAACAAAGGTCGCAAGCCTGCAGACTCGGATCTAGATCCTGCCGTCCACGAAGAAAGATTCAACAAGCTCAAGTTCTTGCTTCAACGTTCCGGTGTCTATTCTCGTATCATGGGTGAAAAGATGGAAAAGGAGCGCAAAGCACGTGCAGAAGCTGCTGCAAAGCAAGAGGCTCGTCGCAACGCTGCGAAAGCTTCCGGCGGCGATGCAGCGCCATCCTCTGAACCACAACCTGCCGCCCCTGTTCGCAAGACACGCTCAGGCGCAACAGCCAACGATCAGACTTCTGCTTCCAACACTAACGAACGAGAAACCCGTCGCAGAGATACACGCAAGCGCAAAGCTGATGAACCGATCAGTGTCACTAGCTATCTCGACGAGGACGACCTCGAAGCCGCAAAGCAGCAAGCAGAGCAAGCCAACAAGAAGTCAAAGACCGAAGCCTCTGACAACAAGGATGCAGACAATGCCGATCCAAAGCAGACCGCAACCAACGAGGGCGGTCGTCGCAATCAGCCCAAGCTCGTCACTGGCGCCAAAATGCGAGAGTATCAGCTTGACGGTTTGGAATGGCTTATCAGCCTGTACGAGAACGGTCTGAACGGTATCCTTGCCGATGAGATGGGTCTTGGCAAGACGCTACAGACCATCTCCTTCCTCGCTCATCTTCGTGAGAAGGGTGTCTGGGGTCCTTTCCTCGTCGTAGCCCCACTCTCCACCATCAACAACTGGGTTCTAGAGTTCGAACGATTCACACCCGACATTCCAGCACTCATGTACCATGGAGATCCCGAAGAGCGTCGTGTCCTCCGTGATCGCCACCTCCGCATGCCCAGTAACAAGGACAAACAAAAGGACTTCCCCATCGTAGTCACAAGTTACGAGCTCATCATCCGTGATCGAAAGTGGCTTGCCAACTACCCCTGGAAGTTCATTGTCGTCGACGAGGGTCACCGTCTTAAGAATCTCAACTGCCGTCTGATCCGCGAGCTCAAGACCTATCGCAGTGCCAATCGACTCATTCTCTCCGGTACACCACTGCACAACAACCTCGCCGAGCTTTGGTCACTGCTCAACTTTATCCTGCCAGACATTTTTGACGACTTGGCCACCTTTGAGACTTGGTTCGACTTTTCAGATATTCACGATGAGCAGGGCTCCTCTCGCATCTTGTCGAAGGAAAACAGCACCTCGGTTATTACACAGCTGCACGAGATTCTCAAGCCTTTCCTTCTCCGTCGACTCAAGAACGACGTCGAGACCGATCTTCCGCCCAAGAAGGAGTACTTGCTCTATGCACCTTTGACAGAGCTGCAGAAGGAGCTGTACAACTCGGTCGTCAATGGCGAGATCCGAAGGTGGCTGCTCGAACGCAAGACTGGCTTGCCATGGAATCAGATTCAGGATATCCTTGATGACCCAGATGGCATCAACACCGCTTCCTCCTCAGTGCCAACGACTCGTGTTGCTTCTGCAGAGCAGAGTCGCAACCAGTCTCCACACCCGTGGGCGGCCGCCACCAAGCGCCTTGATATCCATGCCGAGGTCAGCAAAGGAAAAGGTGGCGATGGTGGTGGAGAAGAAGAAGAGGTGAAGCCAAAGCGTGGAAGAGGTCGTCCACCTAAGAATGCTGCTGATCGTGATGGTGAAGAAGAAGAAGAAGAGGCGAAGCCAAAGCGTGGAAGGGGTCGTCCACCCAAGAATGCAGCCGCGAAAGCCTCGCGCTCTTCCTCTGCTGACTACCACCTAGATGAATCCGACCAGCAGACCGCTTCAGGTGCTTCCACGCCGCGTCGCCAGTCCAATCGCCGAGCCAAGCGTGGCGTAGACTACCAAGTCGACGACATGAACGACCACACCTACTTCAACAAGCTCGAACAGGAACTCAACCGAGGTCCCAAACAGCTCACTACCGCCCAAGCCGAGCGTCAAGGCAAGCTCTACTCCATCCGCGAAGCTCAAAAACAGATCAAAAACATGCATCTCGAAAACGTGGTTATGCAGGCACGAAAGATTTGCAACCATCCTTTCCTGTTCGATTGGCCGGTTGATCACGATTCGGGTACGCTTGTCGTCAATAAGGATCTCATCAATGCTTCGGGTAAGATGCTCATGCTTAACCGATTGCTCGATGAGCTGTTTAACCGCGGTCATAAGGTTCTCATCTTTAGTCAGTTCACTACGATGCTGGATATTATCGAGGAGTGGGCGAATGAGTTCAAAGGGATTCGAACTTGTCGTATCGATGGCAATACACCGCAGGAAGAGCGTCGATCGCAGATGAAGTCTTTTAACGAAGACAAAGGTTCTGATGCATGTAATCTTTTCCTCCTCAGCACTCGAGCTGGTGGTCTTGGCATCAACCTGGTCGCAGCCGACACGGTTATCTTTTACGACTCGGATTGGAACCCTCAAATGGATCTTCAAGCTCAAGATCGTGTTCATCGAATCGGTCAAACCCGTCCCGTTCTCATCTTCCGTCTTGTCTCTGCCAACACTGTCGAGCAGAAAATCCTCAAACGTGCTGGTAACAAACGAAAACTTGAAGCCCTTGTCATTCAACAAGGCAAATTCCGTCTTCCCGCAGGCTACCAATCCTCCCTAGCATCCGGTGGAGGGAAAAAGAAAAAGGAAGACGAGCTTAAAGAAATTGCTAGCCAACTTCTCGCGCTGGAGTCAGAACAGGTGTTTTTGGTCAAAGACGAAAACGACCAGATCATCTCGGATGAAAATCTGGAACAGTTGCTGGATAGAAGCAAAGACGCATACGAGAGAAAGATGGGTTGGGTCAGCAATGTCGATGCGGAAGATGCAAAGAGACCAGGGAGGAAAACGGCGCCGGTGCGAGCGGCGTTCGAAGTCACAGAGACAAAGACCGACGAAGCGAATGAAGAGATCGCAAAGTTGTTGGCTGGTAACTAGACTGGAGCAGTTCGATGCTTTGGAGGTTATTCATGTCTCGACATTGTACTGTACACACTCATTGCTCTGTTTTAGGCATCATCTGTTATGAATGCACATCCTTATCACACGCACTAACGATTCAGCATAACGTCATTTATGTAGTACCGAGCGCTATGTAGTACCGAGCGTTTCTGAGATTTCCAAAAACGGCACTTGGCCAGTGTTTTGCCAAAAACAGCATGCTTTTCTGGTGTGGTCTTGATCAAAAACGGCCCTTGGAAGCTCTTGTTTGCAATTGATGGGTATGCAGTCTCCATCCTCAAGAGCCAAGCACATGCTCTGGAGTGTGTTGATGGTGACACAGCTCTACACCATGGCATGACAAAGATGACGGACGGAAAATTTTGCACGTTTTGGGCACTTTTCCAGTGTTTTGCTGTTTTGCAATGTTTCTAAGATTGAGAGACAGCCGTATACAAACACAAGCATGTTATGTGTTGGTCGCGTGTCTGCGCCTACAATGTGGGTATCAACTGCAACAGTGATATTGACTGCAATGCTTGTCGTCGCCATCAGTGATCACGAAGAAAACAATATTTTCCCTCTGAAGCAAGTGCCTGTGATGGAGCAAAACCTACGAAAACCTACAAAAGATAGAAAAATGGAACACTGGCCCTCATGCCTTGCTTTTTTGAGCCTTCTTCTGCTCAATCAAGCTCACTGTGTTGGCAATTTGATCAGCACAAGTGTGTATCATTGTATTGCTGAGTGTATCAGCTATAGGCAGGCCGCTTATTGGGATGGGACAATGTACTTTCTATTGAGAAAGAGGTGTTGGAAGTGATCATGCTGTTTCAGAAAAAGACTGCTCAGGTGCCGAAAGCTCAATTTTGGATTTGTCGGGCACTACAGAATGTCGGGCACTACAGATATCACGTTATGAATGCACATCCTTCTCACACACACATACGGTTCAGCATGCCAATGAGTTCAAGCTTGTGCAAATTCGTCTTTTCCCTCCAATGCTGTGAATCGCGTCTATATCTATCCCCCGTGGTATGGCTCTAAACAGTAGCCTTGATCTCCATCTCTTCCTCCAACAACATCTCTCCAATTCTCTCTGCCGCCCAAACAAAATCCTCCTCGTCCAACCAAACCTGGGCACTCAGCCTCACCCAGATCTTTCCAGCATGAACGTAGAACATGACAAAAGTGTCATGTTCCGTCATCAGTCTCTTCTGCAACTTGGCTGCCAGGAAAGCCACTTCGTTTCCCTCGCCAGCTTTGGGTTTGATGGGGATGGAAACGTTGACCATAGCAGCGGTAAGTTTTTCGGTGGGGTTGTTGACTTCCATAATTTCTGCGCCTCTGCCTAGGGTTTTTGCAAAGAGAGCACCTGCACGTTGAGCAAGGTCAGAGTTGTATTGGATGATGGAAGATTCTCCCCCCATCCATTTGCGGAATTCGAGTGCAGCGGGGATGCAGAGGTAGTTACCGAGATCGGTGGTTCCAGTCCATTCCCATGTGCTGATATAGTTAGATGGTGCATTGGTGGGGAGAAGACGGGGGCCGGTGGGAGCGGGGAGGTTGGGGGAAAGATATTCGTGAGAGGTGGGGATGGCTTGGGCAAGGTGTTGGTTGCGTTTAGGTGTGTAGAGGAGAGCAACACCTCGATGACACGATAGCCATTTATGACAGTTGCTGATGAAGAAATCCGGATCAGCAGCTGCAAGGTTGAGTGGGATCTGACCAACTGCATGGGCTCCATCGATAAGTGAGAGGATGGAATGCTCGCGGAAGAGTGCACAGAGTCTTTCCCATGGAACGATCACACCAGGGATGGAAGAGATCGCGTCAATAACGCCAATACGGATCTTGATTCCTTTCGATTGCGCCTCTTCAATGGCGACTTTAGTTGCAGAGACGACCTGATCATGTGTGAGAGGATAAGTGAGAGGTACTTTCACGATCTGAAGCTTGAAGCTGGGATTGCTATCAATGATGTACTGAGCGGTTTTCCCACATGCACCGTAGATGGTTTCGTATACCAAAATCGCCTCTCCTTCCTTCCATGTTCCATTCAAACCTCGTAACACGGCATTGACTCCACTAGTAGCATTAGGTACAAGCACTAGATCATCTTGATCGCATTGTACAAGCTGCGCTAGTTCCTTTCGAGCTTGTTCGAGATAGGCTCGATATTGAACACGAACAAACGTATCAGGCCGACGTTCAGCTTCGGTGAGAAACTCTTTGTAGATATCTAAAACGTAGTTGGGACATGCGCCAAAAGAGCCGTTGTTGAGAGGGATGTATTCGGCATCGAAACCGTAGTAAGGTTTGAGAGCGTGACCGAACCCTGGGAATGGCTTGGAGTGAAGTTGATCGCGGTGTGCGGCTATGCGCTCGTCCAGGGAAGGCATCTTTGCAAGTCGTCCCGAAGAGCAGAGAAGGTCGTTGAATGTGAAATGAGAGTGAAATAGAAGCAGAGTTAGGTGTATATATGTAATCTGTGCGGTGCGAGTGTTGGTCCGAGTCACGACTGGAAGAGGAAAGAACAACACGTCAAATGTGACACCCAAAGCTGAGTTAATTCCCTATTGGACCCTGAAACTCGCCGCTCTCCGACGGAGCCTGCGGGTGGACTGTGTGCACACGCCAAGCCTGAAATCTCAACCGCTATATCCGTAAAAGCTCAAACCTTGTCTCTCCGAGCTTATGTTCACGATGGACCCACGATAATATGCATGCACGAACAAATACGAAAGCGCTTTGCGAGGAGTGAGCTTCCGGATCGCCCCCTTCCGATGCTTTACACTGAGACACAGTACTGCACACTGCCGTTTTTAAATGCATTGCTGTGATAAGATGTACAACTTGGAGAAACAATGTTAGTTCATGTTCACATGTCACAAGATTACCGCGGATCGTTGTCGTGACTCCGCAAACATGCCTCAAGAACCGGGGATAAAGATCGACTGAATGTCATACCATCCCTCTCAAAGGCAGAAAAAGATCAAGCTTTGGCAGAGACAATGTCTTCTGGGTGCTCGCTCTTCCACCACTGCAATCACACACAAACAATGTAAAACGACCAGCATGGAGGAATACGAAGAGTCAGTAAAGATATATGGCACTCAGCTGGGTTCCAATCTGAGAGCGTCGAGCGCAAACTTACCTCTACACTACGACGAATGCCCTCTTCAACGCTAACGATGGGTGCATAGCCAAGCGCTCTACGCGCCTTTTCAATGTTGTAGTAACGCGAGCTTGCCGAGTAGGTGACCTTGTACTTTGTGAATTGCGATTCCCTTCCTGTCAATGACGAGAAAGTCTCGGCCAAGCCTGCCAGTGTAAGACCCCATTCCTTGGAGATCTTCCAGACCTTCTCCTCAGGCATGATGTGACCCATACCGGCCCACAACGCACGGGGAAAGTCCCAGAAAGGAATGGGTTGGCCGTTGGTGATGAAGAAGGCTTCACCAGCAACAGGAATGGATTCCTCGACCAAAGGCGTATCTCCTGCGAGTGGATTGCCGGGGCTGGATACATCTGGATTCATCATGTGGAAGAATTGGTCGTACTTGTTGCGGATCACAGGTCGAACATTGAGTTCGTGCTTGAGTGTCTCGGGACTGAGAGTGGTGGGAAGCTTGCGGGCGTAGTCAGTAGAGCCAGCGGGAGTGTCAGGACGTGCTTCGCTGGTAGGGACGTTACGTTCAGATTGAAGCTGGTCATCTGCCAGGACCCTAGATGAAATCATGATGTCGCCCAGCTTCTCAGAGGGGTAGCCAGGACCATCGAGCTTGTCAGCAGCGAGAAGGTGGGCGTGGACGACGTTGTCAACGTAGGTCCAGTCGAAGAGGTTCTGATTGTCGCCGATCTGGAAGTGAGTCTTGCGTGTTCGAAGGACGTTGAAGAAACCAGGTAGTGCCTGTCGGTCGCCAATACCAAAGATGCCTGCTGGTCGGATGGCAACGGTCTTAAGCTTGCCAGCTTCGTTCTCATTAGCTTCCAGAACGAGCTTCTCAGCTTTCGCCTTGGTGTCGTTGTAGGCGTCAAGAGGCTTTGCGGGGTATGGGAGACGTTCGTCGACGTTGATCAGGCTGTTGCCGTCATAGACGACACCTGCACTTGATGTGAAGACGAGCTTGGTGACAGCAAGCTCAGACTTCTTGGCCACTGCAATGACGGTCTGTGTGCCGACAACGTTGACCTTGTGGTAGATCTCTGGACCAAGACCAGCAACGGGACTGGCGGTGTGGTAGATGACGATGCCCTTTTTGGCGCCCGAATCGATGCCAGCCTTATCACGAACCTGAATAAGTGCCTTTCGAAGAGAGTCCTCGGATGTGATGTCACCTGTATAGTAGTCGACCTTTTCGATAGGTGTACGGGAAGCGTGGAGATCAAAGACGGAGACGTGTTTCTCGCCACGTTGGCGAAGAGCAAGAGCAATGCGAGAACCGAGGAAGCCGGAGCCACCAATGATGAAGTGAGCCTCACCCGAGGCAGGAGATGTCGACATTGCGGGCTGACTGTACGATAGCAACGGTGATGTCGATGATGTTGACGTTGACAGTGACAGAGACAGTGGCGGAAGGTGAAGCAGCTTCGATGTTGGTCGACGGAAATCAATCCTTCAATAATCATTCAATTGTCGGCTTCTCCGCATCGCCTGATTTCTGAATCCAGAGCACAGGAAACACAACGAAGAGCGTGTTAGCCAGAGACCCTTTCCTCCTTCTCTTGGAACAACAAATCACCGAGCTCTCTTTTTCGGCTGTGCTTTCTTCGTCCTCTCTTCGTTTTCCGACACGGCTGCCACGCGCGTGTGCGTTTCTGAAAATCCTTAGGCGTCTCACCAGTTGAACAGTCAGTTGAGTTGATGTGTGCTGTGCCTGTTGGGTTCCCAATTCTTCTCAAAAATCACACGGTGCACTGATCAAGTCGCGTACAAAGAAAAACGAAGGGTGTGAGACTGCACACTGATAACAGATCCATACCCTATCCTGCTCAGCGTTAAAAATAGAGAGCGGTGCCAGACAGCTGCAGTAATTCTACACCGAAGTTCGGGATCTCGAGGCCATGTGCCAGAAAAGAGTCTCGCATGGACCAAGGCCAAGGAACAAAAAATACACGAAATCGTGCATGCACATCCAACACTCTGGTTGTTGTGTGACTCTCAATCAGCCAAGCCAAGTAAAGACAATTCAGCAATTCGGCGTTGACCCCTTTCTCAATGTCACATGGCCACCTCTCCTTAAACGTTCTCTTCTACTTCGCGACCATCACGCCATCTCACCCGGTTCTATCACACTGGAGGAAGAACGAGGCTGACTGCGACGACTAACGGATGAACCGACAATATAGGTCTTGTGTCTTTCTGATCATCTGAACGAAACCATCGTGTTCTCCAGCATTCAAGCACATCGAAGCGCTTGACCCAGCATTCTCATTCGCACGCTCAATCGCCAACACGTCGGCGTTCAGCTAACAGCTTCGGAATCAAGACGGGCTGTTGCCATCATCACAACCCCTATCCACGCAACCATGTCGGCCGCAGAAGACATCGAGGAGCCACCACCTCCCATCACGGTCCTTCTCTTGAGGTCGCCCGTCTCCATGACCAAGGGCACAGATCCATACCATGACGCTTTCGGTTCCTTCTGTCTCCCTTCTTTTGCCTCGTCCGCACTCGAGTCTGGCACATCAACACCATTACCAAGCCTGTCGACAGGCTCCAAATCATCGCTAGCCTCGACAACTGACAATGGCGCACTCGACCTTATCAAGACGGCCCTCACACAGCAAGCGGCTGCTGCCAACAAAACCGAATCTTCATCAGATCAGCCAACATCCACCTCGTCAGCCTTACCTGTCTCTCCAACAGGTAGACGCAAAGGCAAATTCATTCAAGATCAGCCACGCCTTATGACACATCACCTCTCCTACCCCTCGGACGCAAACGGCAACGAGCTCGAGATCGAATACTGCGTCACATCCTTCCCCATCCTCGCTCACAAGTTTGTGAACCAGGATGAATTCGTCGATCGACTCTTGCACGGTTGTCGTGCCGAAGGTTCCGATACAGGCAATGCATATCGCGGCATGATTGTCACCAGTCAACGAGCTGTTGAGGCATACATCTCAGCCGGCGTAAAGGCGCAAGATATGCTCCGAAACCAGAAAAAGACCTCGAGCAGTTCCCCGACCCAATGGAATCGTGTACCCTTCTTTGCTGTTGGCCCAGCCACCTCTTCAGCGTTACGTACAGTGCCGCTTGCCCCATGGCTTCGACCACGTCTGGTCATGGGAGGCGAAGCTACAGGCACAGGCGAAACACTCGCTCGCTACGTCATTCGCCACTTTTCGACACCCACCATCGTCGATCAAAACTCGGATCTCCGCTCAGCAGATCACGCACCGCCGCTTCTGTACTTGGTTGGCGACAAGAATGCCTCCACCATTCCAGATATGCTATCTCAGGCCTCGCCGCCCACCGGCCCTGTACCCTTGGAAGAGCTTCAAGTGTATGAGACGGCTCCAGATCCTCACTTTGCCGAAGGGTGCGAGGTGCTTGCCAAGACACTCCCCTCGGTCGTTTCGAGACCGCCCAGCCGCAGACCGAGTCAGGGCAGCATGTATTCGCGACCAGGAAGTAGACGTCCCAGCGGTGGCAGTACGACCTCCATCGAGTACGCCTCCTCCTCCACCAGAAGTGCCAATGCCAGCCGAAAGTCGAGCGCCGAGAACCTTCGTGCGAGATCTGGTGCTTCCATTTCATCGCCGCAACAGCAGAATCTAAGTCACGTTCCTTCGGTGGGCACACCGCTCGGCGTTAGCACCATGACGTCTGCAACTCCTAGCGATGCCAGCAAAACACGTCTCGAGAGTCTCAGCATTCCTGCAGCAGCCGGTGGCTCGCCGCAGATGATGGCATCGCCCGCCACAATCGAGCCTGAGGCTATCAATCCGATCGAGGAGGAGTCGGTGCTCAAGATGCTTCGATCCAAGGCGAAGAATGCAGGGATCGATGCGACTGGCAATAGCAGCAGTTTGAAGCAGCGCATAGCCAGGCCAGATTGGATCGTCTTCTTCTCGCCAAGTGGTGTCAACTATGCGCTAGAAGAGTTCAGACGGCGCAGATGGTTGCCGCCAAAGCAAGACTCGGATTCCAAGGCGCAACCCGATACTGAAGCAGTCAACTCCAAGACGACTGTCACTTCTCATGCTTCCACCGATGGACGTCGGTCGTTGAATGGCTCTTCGAAGAAATATCCGCGTATCGCTGTTATTGGCAGCACCACGCGTGCGTGGATGGTGGAGAATCTCAATATCGAGCCGGATGCGGTGGCAGCCAAGCCAGGACCCAAAGAGCTCAAGGATGCGATCGAGGCAGTCGAGTTGCGTTTGCGTTCAAAGGTATAGTCACCGTCATCGCATAGCATCGCATCAATCGCATCGAATCGAATCGAACCGACTCGATCTTGATCCGTCTCGCTTTGCATTCCGATGCGCTGAGACGTTTTCGTTCATGAACGTAGAAGCTGTCTGCCCTTCCTCGACCTCTCTCCGCCGCTCGCATACACGCGTTAGCATAACCACCGCATCCAATCTTGTATTTTGTCCTCTCTTCGCATCCTTCTGCATTTGCAAGCATTTCGTCTCTTCGCATCCACATCGCCTGTCACTGCGCATCAATTTTGCAACATTCTCATTCCTGCTTCATACACCTTGAATCAACAGAGAGTGCTGAGAGTTGAATGCAGCGCGTGTGTTTTGCCTTGCTGACTCAGACTCCAGTCTTCCCGTCCAGTCAGCGAAAATGGTGTGAAATGGTTCGATGAGATGCCTCCCGGCAGATCCGAACACAGCTTCGGAAGCTGCTCCGACAGTCTCGTCTCGCCCTACTTACATGCTTGTTTCCCTGAGTCAACCCGACTTTAGCCAGCCACACATCACGCAGCTGATGGTGAGACAAGCGCTGAAAAGCAGCTTCTTATCCTTGTGGTTTCCGCTGTCGATAAGCACTTGACCAAAGCGATCAGCTTCCTGAATCAGTCAAGTGAAGCTCTCAGCGCAAAAATGATGACTTCCAATCTGACCACAATCAGTCAAGCTTTTGACAGGCATAGTGCGGAAGAAAGCTACACAATGCCGCCGAGAGTGACTGTGATCCGGCACATGAACTTCAATTTTACAATATTCATGGTTGTCGCAACGAGGCGGTCTCAAGAGTGTGCATATATATACAAAGTCGTTCGCAGATCTTGACCTCACTTTCACCTTTCATCCTCTTTTTCGCACTGTATCTCTTCCACTACCACCTCTGAAGGGTTTCCAATCGATCAGCAACCATCGATCGACCGCTCCGGACCACGCGCAATTTCGATTGCATCGTCAAGCATTGTAACGCCAACCGAAACTCCAATTGGATCAGAGAAACAATCCTGCATCGCCACGATTAGTACCATCAGCATCAAGGCTTGACTGATTACAGCACAATGCAGGCGACCCTGGTCAAAAGAGCAGGCAACGAAGCTCTTCGAGTCAATCCGCCAAATGCCGACATCAATCTTGGGCGCTGGGGAAGCGATTGGGGCTGGACCGTCTTCTGTCTCATGGCTGCTTCTACCCTTGGTCTTCTCATCTGGTCCGTGAGAGTCCCTCGCAACAGAAGAGCTTTCCACTATCTGCTCACTGCAGCTCTTGCCATCTCGACCATTTCGTGGTATTCCATGGCCCGCGGTCTTGGCTCAACCCCCGTCACTGTACAGTTCCTCCGCAACAGTCCGCTCGGCGGTGGCTTTGGTGGATATCCCACCCGCCAAATCTGGTACAGTCGCTACATCGACTGGTTCTTGAGCAGCTCGCTCCTCCTACTCAGCCTACTGTTGATCACTGGCCTGCCTCTTTCGGTTGTATTCATCACGCTCTTCTTCAACCTATTGATGATTGTTTGCGGTCTGCTCGGCGCACTCACCCGATCGCGATACAAATGGGGCTACTTTGTGAGTGTCAGCGCCTCGTATCTTTCCTAGTGGCGCTCTTCGCTGCCGAGGCATTTGTGGTCAATACTGACTATACAGTACCGTGCTCTTCTTGTGGATAACCGTACGCGTACTCGTGATGATACTACAACAGGTCTTTGCTTGTGCAGCATTGGGCTACGTGCTGTACCAAATTTTTGCCTCGGGGTTGCGCTCAGCTCGTCGACTTGGCGGCGAGTTCGGTCGAGCTTTCCTTGCTGCTTCGACCTTGTTGGCCATCATCTGGCCCATGTATGCCATCTGCTGGGCCTTGAGCGAAGGAGGAAATGTCATTGGTGTCAGTGAGGAGGTGAGTATCGTCTTCGCTTTCTTCGAACCATTCATGACAGAGAGCAGTACACTCACCGAAAGCACGTGTTTCGTTTCTTCTGCTCCGCATTGACAGTTCCTTTGGTACGGACTCCTGGACCTCGTCACCAAACCCATTTTCGCCTTCTTGCTACTTTCGATGCTTCGCAAGTGCGACTACAGCTCCCTGCGTCTTCGATCGGGCAAAGTCTCCGAAACCGACATTGCCGAGCATGAACACCGGAAAGGAATCGAGGAGAAGGGTCACGAAGGTATCGCACCTCACGACGACGTGGGCTCGGCACCTGTCCACAGCACCGCTGCCAACACAACCACCACCGCCACCATGCCTCATCCTCATACTGCTCCGCCCGCCACCGGTGCTGTACCCCCTCAGACTATGATGACTTCAGTTCCCGTCACTTAATCCATTCTTGACTCCCTGAATGTGACAGCCCCTGCTCTCATGTCTTCCTCTGTCCTCTTGCCGCGCCTTCGAAGTCAGCTAGTCATGTGTTCAGGGGCTGTTGTGTGCGCCCATCATGTATCTTTACGATGGAGTTCCCATCCATCATGATCCATCATGATCAATCGTGAATGATTCATGATTCTTCCTCAACTCGTCTGACTCTTGACCTTTTGACTTTTCGCATGACGATAGCCTTGGGTCGATCATGAATGGTCATGAGCCGGCTCTCTCGTATGTTGCTTGAGTCATGAGTGTCATGTGTGTCGAGCGACGTACGAGTCATGAGATGTATACTGGGCCGTCAGATAGCCTAGCGAGGCTAGCGGCACGCCCGCATTCGCTTCGCTGAAGGAGCCATCCAAGCAGCCACCAGCAGAGCCATCGAGGATTATGGATGGCTTCTCTAGCGGAGCCACCTTAGAAGCCACTCGGGGTCATGGTGGGTCTGCAGAGCAGTCACCTTAGCATCCACCCGGGGTGGGTCCGCGGATGTATGATACAATGCGTTCAATTTCTGTACACGCAACATTTGCATCACCATAGATCAACATTTTCCACCACGACTGTTCAATCATATCGTAACAAAACGGTTTTCGCGTCCAAGGAGCCACCCTCTTCCACCCCCGGTGGCCCCTGGATGGCTCCCTGGAAAGCCACCCTCGCAGGGGTGGAGTTGGTGGAGCCACCTTCAATTTGAAGGAGCCACCCGGGGTGGATCCAGGGGTGGCTTCCCGGATTCAAAAACCATTTTGTTTCGATATTAATCAATTGCTTGTCTCATAACTTTAGAAAGCTCTTTTCCACGGCTAACTTACGTGACAGTACGATCATATTGCGCATTGATGAGCTGTATGAAATAACTATTTGTCCGGGTTGCATTGTTTGCTGTCTTGTATGAAGTGGTCACAAACACATGACATGCACGATATTGTAGTGAGCGTCACATGCACTGCTTCAAATCACGCGAGCATGGTTGCTGACCCTTTGGTGGGCCTGACTCCGTCATGGTCCGGTCATTAACGCAAATCATGAATCATATCGTAAAGAAGAAAACTTATCAACCCGAGAAGCAGGCATTTAGACGACCTGGTTGCCTCTGGGTATCGCAGAGAAACCAGCTCAGCAGTCATAAGACTGATGTCATGACTCTCAGTCATCATGCGTATGCATACCGCATCGTTCAAGCATGGTCATGAAATGGCCTCGTTCATGATTAAGTTAATGAATTTACGTCATGATCCAATATCGCAAGAAAACGGGTTTTGCGTCCGAGAAGCCACTCATGACTCTCTGCCACTCACTATGGCTCTTGAATGGCTTTTGGAAAAGCTATCCCCGGTGGCTTCAGGGCTAGCTCCCCGGATGCGACGTTTTGTTCTGATACTATTGTTGCACACCATAACCTACATGATGACTGACCGCAATCTTGGACCATACTATGTCGAATTGAAGCCAATCATGGATTGTTTCATGATTCAGTCAAGATCGATTGATCGTCGTTATTAGTATCTAGGTAGGGTAGTTAGGACTGCTGTGTGACCGAGAGTGTTCTTCTAGGATAACTCAATGTTACCTTGGATATTTGTGTAGGCGACTTGAGTGTACCGGTTGACCTTATTGTATTGGACAAGGGAGAATGACCGGAG